>CAMRHE010000178.1:0-497500 GCA_947044405.1 Leptodactylus fallax | reverse complement strand
CATTTGTGGGACAATGGGGTAGTAAAAGGAGGAGCATCCTTTGCAACAGAGCTGTTGTAATAGAGGGTCATAAAAGGGCCCTCCCTCTTCATTTATTAATTGTGGATCCCGCGATGGCAGTATGTGGGCTACCGTAGCCAGGAAATATGTCCACCCCTTCTGTATGCACCTGTGTGTTTTGTCAGTGTACTAGCGGCGCTTTTAATGGCTAGTACATTGACCCATTCATCTCTATGGCCCCATACACACCAGGTCCTATACTGTCCGTTTTGTGGCTCTCTAGATGAATTGAATAGGTACCATAGAGGCACCGGCAGCACATGAATGTCATCAATGTGCCGTTTCACTACGGAGCAGCTACATGTGCATGGTCATGTAGCCTGAAGGTGAGGCATGTGATCAGTCAGTGACTTATAGAAAAGACAGGAGTGCCGAAAAGCCATTTGGCCATACATTTACCCTATAGTAATTGATGCAGGAATAGAGCTGGTCACTCAAATAAATGTTTAACCATGTAATGGTATGGGCGGGATTTCTTTTCCTCAAAGTAGAAGACCTACCTGTATGATGTAATGAGTCATATAAATATGGCACATGCAAAGGAGTCCTGTTGTCAGACAACCTCTTTAACTATTTGAGGCAATGTTTTTTTCAGGTCACACACAATCCTAATATCTCAAGTGGAATAATGTAAAGTCCACATGATAGGTGATCAGTATGTGATTGGTTGGATCTGATGACCCCTCCCTGATCTACCTGCTGCAGGCTATACACAGGGTATGTGGCCAGAAGCCGCTTTGCTGCTGTACACTGTAGCAGTGGTGCTGAGGAAAACACCTTTGCTCTCATTCGCTGCTTCCGGTCTTATGTATACAACTTGTTGCAGCCAAATCAGTGCAAGGTCATATATCAGACCCTCACCGATCAGGAAATGTCGTTATTATCCAATACATGTTGTTTCCTAGAAACATAGACGATTGATGGCAGAAAAAGACCACATGGTCCATCTAGTCTGCCCTTATATTATGTGCGTTTTATCTTTGGATAGACATTGTGTTTATCCTAGGCATGCTTAAATTCACTTCCATCTACTGTTTTAGGGAAATATTTCCAGACATTTTAAGGGGGGGGCGGCTTCTATGCCTAAATCCTGCTTTCATTTACATGTTATAGCACTGCTGTTCTGTTCATTCCATCGTATGTCCACCTTATGTGCTCAGTGTCGGTCGCACATGCTCGGACAGACCACATGAATCATCCTATGTATGGGCAGTGTTGTGCTGACTGCCAGTAAGATACTGTGCACTATCAGCCACTTTTTTACGCCTGCGGTGCACATGTGAGAGAGAACTTTGTATGAATTGATATAGGCAAGAGCACCATGTCTACTCATAGGATGAACCGCTCCTTGAGTCGCTGCCAGAACGACACAGTCACTTAGGTACCGCATATTACAGTTAGTCATTTGGAGCTACACATTTTGGCTCAGGGTTCACAGCCCAGCCTCTGACTTTGGTGTGAGGACTTCTTTGAATAGGTCCACGGTGTGTGTTTTACTAGCGAGCTGTTTGGGGCATATGTGGTATGTGAAAAATGTCCCCCATAAGTAGCACATTACAGCAGTGCTGGCTGTGCCGCCTGGCAGCTGGAATGTCAGCCCCATGTGGATACTGGTTGTCTCTTCTCCTGTATGGAAAGCTTTGTGTGCTGCTGTGGTCTGATCAATAGTTCCAGGCTCTGTACAGATTGCTGTGTCACTGTTTGGAAACACGTGAGAGACGGAAGGAGGAGCAGCGCTTATTACAGCACATGTTCTCATCTCTGCCTGCTTTTTTTCCTGTTCTGATTCTCTCCAGCTTATATTAGAAAGCACAATTGCATGTGGCACACATAATGGATGCTTTCAAAGGATTCTTACTATTAAAGAAGCATGCCAGTGTGTTATCCCTGCACCCATTACCTGATAGCCTGTCATTCCCCAGGCTTCTTTCATGTGTACTACACTCATAGCCCTGCAGTCCATCTACTGATCAGACACCATCTTGGCTTTTATATTTCTTTGATCTGTTATCAATCTCACGATGCATCAGGACAGCATCACATGGGCAGCTGAAGACTGGACTAGATCTACCAGCTGGGAGGTCAGCACAATTGTCCTTCTCTCTATAGTCTCCTAAATAATCCTTAAAGAGAATAATTTTATAGTCTCAGAGGCTGGGATGTGATGTCCTTCATTATAACTGTGTGACAGGAGATGTCTGCTCATCAGTAGATAGTGACAGAAGTTTGTCAACCCCCGTGGATAGTCTGCGTGGTGCAGTCCATCATACTGGAAGTCAGGGATCTGTGTGTTATAGGGGTATTATGGCCCCAAATGAAGTTTTCATACTGATGACCTATCAATAGGCTACGTCATCAGTGTGTGATCTGTACGAGGCCCAAAAGTCTTTGGAAGCTGGTCAGCTGGGCAGTGACTGTATGCGGCCTGCTCCTATTAAAGTAGTAGGGGTGGCACGCCATTTCTCCCTAAATAATCACTAAGCAGTGGACAGTCCTGCTGCACCTCTATTACTTGAATATGAGCATCATGCGCACGCTCCCCATCCACTGCAGCAACGTATGGCACCTACAGGCTGCTGGGACAGCTGAACTGTGTGGGGTTTGGATGTTCTGTGTAGCAATGAAGTTTTTATATCAGGGTTGGACAGATCCAAGATGCCTGGTTGTCACCTGGCTAGTTTTCTATTGTTATGTGCAGTGAGTGCGTCCTCTCTAATGTTCTGCTGGTGTGGTTAATACTGTAGTACTTGCAGCGCTGGAGTCCTGGGTTCAAATCCAGCCAAGGACAACATCTGCAAGGAGTTTGTATGTTCTCCCCGTGTTTGCGTGGGTTTCCTCCCACACTCCAAAGACATACTGATAGGTGATCCCTATATGGGATAGTGTTGATGATATCTGTAAAAAGTGCTGCTGAATATGATGGTGCGATATAAGTATGCAAAATAAGTGTCACAGACCAGACTCCATCTCTCCCTGCAGAAGCTATTGCAGACCTCTTCTGCCTAGCTGTGTGCACAGCTGGTGTCTGTCTGGAAGCTACATACAGCAGTGAGGAATAGGCTGCTTGGCTATAGCTTGCTGCAGTAGAGCAAACTGGGGCTGGCAGAAGGTGAGTTTGGGTTAGTTTTCATGCTATGATCTCCAGTGTGGGAAAGGTAATGATTTACCAGCTGGGTAACTTGGAGGTATTGGTGGTTGCTTTGACAGTTGTATAAGTTTGGGAAGGGACATGTCTGGATTCATTGGTATTTGAGGAAATGCTCCTGCTGTGTAATTACAGGAGAATGGCAGGCTTTGTACATAGGAGGATCCTGTCATGGTTGCAGAATTAGCGGAGCATTGCTTTGGCTGTCGGAGGTAGGGTTGGGCTTGCTTGTTGGAGAACAGCTTTGAGGGTTGGGGAGCATGGGAGGCAGTTTTACCACTAGAGGGCGGAGTTAGTTCACTGCAGGAGAGTCTCGCCTCTGCTGATCACATTATTCATGGCATTTCCTGGGCTAGAGGTCAGCAACCTTTTTCGGATGGTGTGCAGATTTTGAAAAAAAAGATGACTTAGTCAGTGTGCCATGTAACAATTGAAAGGATGTCGACCCCTACATGAAAGTCATATAACACAAACTATAACAGCAACTGATTTGGTATTCGATTAAACTTACATTTCAGTAGGATCCCTGACCTTTTTTTATTTTTTTTTTTTTTTCTGCAAAGATGATCCTTATCTGGTGGATAAGACTGGAGCTAAGAGTAGTCTGCAGTAAGCCTGGTTTGTGGGGGGCAGAGGATGCTCCTTACACAGCCCAGTCTTTTTATTGAAGAAGTCCAAACCAATCTTTCCAGCCTTGTTGAAATGAACAAAGGCAATTTTAGCTGCCATATTATATTTTGCACATGCAGAGCTGTCCTCTGACTAGGCTACCCATGGTCCAGACACTAGAACTTCATGTCTGATACTCTCCACCCCAGTGCATCCTCTCCTTCGTCTGAGAGAGATTGCCATGTGTTAAGACAACAGAGAGCACTGTGCCACGTAGATAAGCCCGGGGTGCCGAACCCAGCACTAATGCCAGGCCCTTAATATCAAATTCTCTCTCTCTCATATTCATATATATAATGTGTGTGTAGAAATGCTGCAGAGTAAGAATAATTCAGAAATAGAAGTGTTAATAGTTTATTTTTGTAAATTAACAAAATGAAGTGAATGAAGAAAAGAGAAATGTAAATCCCATCAATATTTGGTGTGACCACCCTGTGGTGGAGGAGTTCTGGAAGTGATGATATGGCCCTCACAGAGCCCTGATCTCAACATTGATGGAAGGAAAAGAGTTTAAAATTCTTGCACAATACTGTATGTGTGTGTATATAAATATATATGCACACATTTTGTGTGTTTCTGTATATATTGATATATAAATGGCAGTCTAGTGGTTACTAAAGCCTTGCATGACTAACGTCTTAACACTTGCATCTTATCCCTCTGTTTCCTGCAGTGGTGAAAGCACATCTAGTATCCGCCATGTAGGTTATCAGTAGGTTATAACATCAGGAGATGAATGTGCAGCTTTTATCTGCATGTAACAGGTGCTCTGTTGTGATATGATGGGGAAAAGGGGATTAAATAAGAGACTGGGAGCCAACAGATGAAATAAGTGTATACTCTGCCTGAACTGAATGGCAAATAGGAGGATCATTTTTTAGCAATGAAAACTAGTTGGATTTAATATTGTTACATGAGTAACCCAGTAAGTTCCTGTTCCAGTGCTCTCTCCTCCTTTAAGGATGTGCTGCGCCAAGATGGCTACTGCTGAGACGAGTATGGACCCTGCAGTTGTGTAACTGTATCAACTGCCTGTCTTCTGGAAATTGTCCAGCACTGAAATAGATACATAAATATACAATGATATACGGTATTATTTGATGAGGGTCTTGTGACCCTGCATGCGTGTAGTGTCCATATTAAATCCATTAGATGATGGGTAGGCCATACCGGCAGACACATGGGTGGCATGGCATCCTGATCCACCTGCTGCACGCCATTTCTCTTCTTATTGGACTTGTATTTTATGGTCATGTTGGATCAGCATCAGCGACCGCTGAACTACAATGTGGTGAATATAATAAAAGAACTACTATTCTCCCGCTAAAATGCCAGCCTTACCAGTGTCCCCACCAGTGTTCCGCTGGTTTGTTAGACTTTTACACCTAATATTCCCATACATTGAGTATAGATGTGTTCTTGGTGCTGCCTGATCCTCTTTATCTCTGCCTGCTTTGATGTCTGTCGCTACCACTATGGGTGCTCGTAGCCTTAGGTTTATTCTCAGACAAGGAAATACAATTTCTTTTGGCCACAGTGTAAAAACCCTTCACGTCTATGTGAAAGTTGCGTACAGCTCTACTCAATATGTTGGTGCTAAGGGTATAACTTGTAGTTGCTGCCTTCCTCATCCTTTTTTCTTTGCCTCCTGTTATATAGATTTTTTTCTCTCTAGCTGTGAGGGGATTACCCGCTGTAAGCCACAGTCAGGATGAGCGTAGACATGGTACTTTTTATGTACTAATACTAGAAGAAGAATGTATTATTCATAGTGTCGTGTTTCCTGCACAGTAAGAACAGGACAGGGTGTGATCCTCACAGACATGCATGTGAAGTGGCGAGCCATAAGTGAGCCTGTGGAAGTTCAGTGCAGGGCTGTTTTGTGACCTATTTTGTTATAAATTGGAATTTTCAGGCAATGTGTGTCACCTATTGCTCAGGGATGGTCTTCTATCTAAAGTGGTATATGGGTCTAGCAATGGTAATCTGTGTCACCGGATGTGCAGCCTCATAAAAGCTGCACGCTAGGTGGACATTGTAAGAGGCGCTAGAACAAGGATGTAACCGCAATAGCTGCACACAGGAGTCTTCTATTTTTAAAGGGATTTTCTGGGCACAGAGTGTGTGTGTGTGTTTATATTTTTTATAATCCCTGATAGTTCTCCCCACCTACCTCTTATTGTAGAGGTAGATGTAAACACTGGGTCTGTTTTACATCGGCCACATCCAGCTATGGTGGTTCCCCATGTAAACATGCATCTCCCATATTACCTGGATCATCAGCCAGTGCAAGGAGATGTCCCTTGGAAGTCCCTCCTGTCATCCTACTTGACCACCAGTTGTCTCCAGCATAGGAGGGCTTTATTCAGCCCACTGCAGTGCTTTGGGCAGCGGTCATGAAAGCTGCTAAACCAGACAAACCCGCAAAGCTTCTCGGTCTATTATACTGTAAAGTGTAACCTTCCATACTACAGTCCTACAAATTCCACTGTTAGCAAGTCCTGGATAAATGTGCACCACAAACCTTTCTCTAAACACTGAAGCCAGTTTCAATGGCTTCACATGGTCAGAACCCTATGTTGAATGTCCATTAGTAGTGGCCATCACCGATTCTGCAATACTTGACCTGAAGAGTAGCCCAGCGTTATTGCCAGTCTTTCCCACACTGGTAGAACCCGACAGACCCAATTATAACTCAGCGGACACATTGTTTTCAGCTAGAAAAGATATTCACAGTGTAGATCTGAACAGAGCCTAAAAGCTTGCATTTATTCTATATATGGGTCCTATTGGGAGGATTTAGTACTGAAAGGCTGAGTTCACATGGAGTTTTTGCAGGAGGATTTTTGAGGCAGAAAATGACTCTCACATCTCCCATACCTTTCAATGGGAGTCAGGCAGATTTTTCAGCTAAACCGAGTCATGGCCTATCTTCAGGTGAATTTCCACCTTGCAAAGTCCATTAAAATGAATAGGTGACGGGAAAACTTTTTTTTTTTTTTTTTAACCTGCCTCACATTCAAAATTTGCTACTGGCTTCCATTGAATTGAATGGGAAGTATGGGAGACGTTTTATGAGGCAGATTCTGTCTCAGAATACGCTTGTGAAAAGCTTAGTGTGAAGGTACCCGAATAGTCTGTCTGGAGCCCCAGCATAAAACCGATCCTACATGTCAGGAAAAAAAAAAGGCCCAAAATGAGCATTCCAGTTGAGGTGAGAGGGGGTGTACAAGGAAGAGCACATGTGAAGGGCGGTCTAGTTATTTAGTAGCATTACACTCTCCTTGTGAAGGACACCTCTCCCTTGCATGGTGTGACTAGTAGGAGCTCTTGGCATATGAGATTGTTCAGTAGATAGCAGACTACTGCATGCAGGGTTTATTGGCGCTGCTCTCACTCTCTTACTCTCGCACGTTCTCTAGCGGGTCACATTTATTGCTTTTCCAAGTAATGTTTTGTCTTTCTTTTGTAAAGTTTTTTCCATAATTTTGTCATTTAACGTTTCATGAAAAAGTGGGTGGAATTGAGAATGCCAAATCCAGAAATAACCTCAGAGCAGCGGTCCTCGGCTGTGGATCGAGCAGGCGGAGCTGGGATTTCCTAGAAATCCTTATGTAATACTTGGCTCGACTGAACGTTTATCTAACCCCAGGCACTTAGTACAACACGCAGGGCAACACTATTGCTTTCTCTTATACTTCAGGGGGTGAAGTCACTCCTTAAGGTATCTTCACAGGTTTTCTGCTGCAGAAGGTATTCACTGTGCAAATATTTTATTACATTAAAACTTTCACTTTTTTTATTATATAAATAACATTAGTGGAAGCTTTTTTGAGGTTGGAGGAGTGTTGCAGCATTGGTGATGGTGTAGTAAATGAGGATTGTTTCTATCATAAAAGCCTAGGCTGGCTGTAGAAAGCTGTAGGTTGTCAGGTATTCCTCCCAGCCAAGAATATGTTCTCAATGTGAGGAGTAAGCCAGTGCCTGACATCTCTGGGCACGACTTATCTCCAGTGGGAACAAAAGGATCTGGTTGAAATCCAATACGCCTGACCCTTCTTTTCCCAACATTTGCGGTTTGGGGTGGGTCTGGTTGACTGGTCCCACTGACGTTCATCTGTGCCTATATGCATTGACTCAACCTTGGCTGATCCTACCAATCTTGGTGGGCCTGCTGACTATCTGATATGTATGGGGATGGTCCCTTTCTTCCTTGTCAGGCAGTATTGGGGGATAGAGGAAAGTCATGCTAAATTTCATTTGCTTGATCCTTTTGTTCTCATTGGCGATACACTTGGAACCTAGGGAACAATAGTTTTTGATGTTTGGCCCATGTAAAGATGCCAACGATCACCTGGTGAATGAGCGATGTGCTGCCAGCAAACACATGTAGCGATTATCTGCTGTATGCAAGCACAGGCGATAAATGGGAATGAACCTTCCTGGTAATGTAATATTGCCTGCTCGACCGTCCATCTATTTATTTTTAAAGTTTTTATTTTTGCAGTTTCAAATTAAACCGTAACAGAAAAAAAACTAACTCTGTAACGCCATATATGTAAGTAAGGTAAAAAAAAATCAGTATACATCCTAAAGGTTCCAACAAAAGTGCAATAACATAAGATGGGGCAGAACAAAGAATGGAAGCTGCTTGTGCTACTGAGCAACCGCACACTACCAGTCATCCACTATTCACACTACTCCATCCTCCCAACCCAAAATTGGCCGTCCGTGATAAAAGACCCTGACGCTTCTCTCCCTAATAACACATGCACACAGTCAGGTCTTGGTTTTTGCTTCCTGAATATTTTTGGCTTCACATTTCTCTAAAATAACAAGGTTAGGCTTAGGAGCTGGCAGAAAATACCTAGTGCAAAAGTCCATTGTCTGTGTGAGCTGCTTTATTGGTAGCATGTTGTGTGGTGCCTGGTTAAGATTGCATTCATACAGTCATTATCGAATTGGAAAATCCATTAAGTAGCAGCTGCCTCCCCGGTTTATCCTCACGCTCGCATTTTGATATCTCTGTAAGCATGCTTAATTTCATGCCACCTTCTGTTGCAAGGAGTGTACTGACGTATATACCTGCCACCACATTTGTGCTGCTTCTTAGTTAGGAAGAAGTCATGGCTTAAGCCATGCCTCTGTCCGTGCTATCTGCAAAATTACCCCAAATTATTGATGGAAAATTCCGTCAAAAGTTATCTAAAGATGCCCCAGGTTTATCATGTGGAGGGCTTCACTTTACCCTTGTGCATCTTTTGACTGTCTAGTCTAGGTTTATGCTGTCTAAATATTAAAGGGGCTTTGCGGCCAGAAAAGGATTTGTGTGTGTGTGTGTGTATATATATGTATACATATATATATATCTCTATCTGTGGGGGTCCAACACCCGGACTCTGCAGACATCAGCTGTTCCGGCAGCTTCCAGGCGCCATAAGTTACAGCAGTGGATGGGGAGTGCACACTTCTGATCCTATTCTAGCAATAGGAATGCCATTGCAATTCCCCACAACCTCCGCTATAGAATGGACAGGGCTGCCACTCCTATTACATCAACAGGAGCAGCTGCATGTGATCCCTGTCCATTGTAGTGACTTCCTGCATCCAGAGGCTGACTGAACAGCTGATCTGTGCAGGGGCCGGATGTTGGACCTCCACAGATCAGATGACAGTGACCTACTGAGGATAGGTCCTCAATATGAAAAATCTATTTGAGACAGGAAAGTGGGGATCATTTCTTTTAAAGTTTGAAAAACTTGGCGGTGTTCTTCCTAAAACAATGTTCTGTATGGCCACAAATTGTGGGGTTTTGCATCTTTGTCTGAGTCACTTTAATGCAGCTGACATAACACAACCTGTGGATAGGTTTGGTGCTGTTTTCACAAGAAACCAACCATGTCTTTTCTATTCCTGGACAACCTCTGTGAAATGCCTTTAATAGCTTTTGGCCAAACACTTGTTTGGCCCACAGCTATAACTTTCAACATCCCCTTATAAAAGCATGCAGCTCCATCGCTAGGGTTATTCTCACATTTCCATCTGCTCATATGTAATATTACATGAATGAGCTCTGTGCAATATGGCCTTATAGGCTTATATGATAGGAGAGAAGCTAATCTCTGTGGTATATAGTGATACGGTATATACAGTTTGCTTATCGGCCGGGCATTGGGGTAGATGATGCCATCATCCATCTTCTGCACAGGGCTCTGTCTCACCTGGAGAAACCAGGAAACACGGTGAGAATAATGTTCTTTGACTTCTCCAGTGCGTTTAACACCATACAGCCCAGGTTATTGAGGGACAAGCTGGGCCTTGCTGGAGAGGACCACCACCTCTCCAACTGGATCCTAGACTACCTCACAAATCGACCTCAGTATGTGAGAGCCCGGGACACTGTGATCTGTAATACGGGGGCACCTCAGGGTACAGTTCTCGCCCCTTTCCTCTTCACACTGTACACTGCAGATTTTAGGTGCAACTCATCCAGCTGCTACCTACAGAAGTATTCTGATGACTCTGCAATAGTGGGTCTCATCACAGATGATGATGACAGGGAGTACAGAGAACTGAACCGGGATTTTGTGGACTGGTGCCACCGGAACCACCTGAAGATTAACGCGGGGAAGACCAAGGAGATGGTGGTGGACTTCCGTAAATGCAGATGCCCTCCTAAACCAGTGGACATCCTGGGGACGGGCATCGAGATTGTCAACACCTATAAGTACCTGGGTTTGCTCCTTAATAATAAGCTGGACTGGGCAGATCATATGGAGGCCCTGTACAGGAAGGGCCACAGCAGGCTCTGCCTGCTTAGGAAGCTGAGAGCCTTTGGAATCCGGGGGGCACTTCTTAGGACTTTCTTCAACTCGGTAGTGGCATCAGCCATCTTCTTTGGAGTGGCCTGCTGGGGGAGCAGTATATCAACCAGGGACAGAAAGAAACTTGACAAGCTGATTAGAAAGGCCAGCTCTGTCCTGGGGAGCCCACTGGACCCAGTGCAGGTGGTGGGTGACAAAAGGATACCGTCCGTAGTGTAACTCTCATCCCATCGTGATCACGTTGGGCGGTGCTGTCAGTGACCGACTACTTCACCCTAAGTGTGAGAAGGAGCGCTATCGGAAGTCTTTCCTCCCCGCTGCGGTCAGGCTGTACAACCAACACCGACCTAAGTGGAGATCATTCCATACAGAGAACTGAAAGATCTTTAAGTTGTGATATCCCCTCTGCTACTTTTTTACCTGTACCTTTCTATCTGTACCTACTGTCACTGTAATGTCTCTACCTTGGAGCGTTTTGTGTATGTTTGTATTTGTATTGCATTATCTATGCTGCTGTAACAAACTGAATTTCCCCATGGTGGGACTTAAAGGATTATCTTATCTTGTATAGGGTTATGTGATAGAGGGAGAGAAGCTGTATGTTTTATATGATAGAGAAGAGAAGCTGAGCTCTGTGATATATAGGGTTATATGATAGAGGGAGAGAAGCTGAGCTCTGTGATATATAGGGTTATATGATAGAGGAGAGAAGCTGAGCTCTGTGATATATAGGTTATATGATAGAGGAGAGAAGCTGAGCTCTGTGATATATAGGGTTATATGATAGAGGGAGAGAAGCTTAGCTCTGTGATATATAGGTTATATGATAGAGGAGAGAAGCTGAGCTGTGTGATATATAGGGTTATATTATAGATGGAGAGAAGCTGAGCTCTGTGATATATAGGGTTATATGATAGAGGAGAGAAGCTGAACTCTGATATATAGGGTTATATGATAGAGAGAAAGAAGCTGAGCTCTGTGATATATAGGGTTATATGATAGAGGAGAGAAGCTGAGCTCTGTGATATACAGGTTTATATGATAGAGGAGAGAAGCTGAGCTCTGTGATATATAGGGTTATATGATAGAGGGATAGAAGCTGAGCTCTGTGATATATAGGGTTATATTATAGATGGAGAGAAGCTGAGCTCTGTGATATATAGGGTTATATGATAGAGGAGAGAAGCTGAGCTCTGATATATAGGGTTATATGATAGAGGAGAGAAGCTGAGCTCTGTGATATATAGGTATATATGATAAGAGGAGAGAAGCTGAGCTCTGTGATATATAGGGTTATATGATAGAGGAGAGAAGCTGAGCTCTGTGATATATAGGGTTATATGATAGAGGGAGAGAAGCTGAGCTCTGTGATATATAGGGTTATATGATAGAGGAGAGAAGCTGAGCTCTGTGATATATAGGGCTATATGATAGAGGAGAGAAGCTGAGCTCTGATATATAGGGTTATATGATAGAGGAAAGAAGCTGAGCTCTGATATATAGGGTTATATGATAGAGGAGAGAAGCTGCGCTGTGATATATAGGGTTATTTGATAGAGGGAGAGAAGCTTAGCTCTGTGATATATAGGTATATATGATAAGAGGAGAGAAGCTGAGCTCTGTGATATATAGGGTTATATGGTAGAGGGAGAGAAGCTGAGCTCTGTGATATATAGGTATATATGATAGAGGAGAGAAGCTGAGCTCTGTGATATATAGGGTTATATGATAGAGGGAGAGAAGCTGAGCTCTGTGATATATAGGGCTATATGATAGAGGAGAGAAGCTGAGCTCTGTGATATATAGGGCTATATGATAGAGGAGAGAAGCTGAGCTCTGTGATATATAGGTATATATGATAAGAGGAGAGAAGCTAAGCTCTGTGATATATAGGGTTATATGATAGAGGAGAGAAGCTGAGCTCTGTGATATATAGCAGTAATTCCTTACAGGACTCCTGAGGACTCTCACCATCTCTCCTCATGAATGCAGATAGTACCAGGAGGTCTGTGACTTGTGCGTATAATCATTGACTACTGTTCACACAGTGCGTTATTCTGCAGACAGATCTCTGTCCTGTGGTTAAATGTTTTCATATGGAGAACTCTGTATTCACCAGACATGAGTCTGCCTGGCTCTGGCAGTGTGTGTGTTTGCTGTAGTGTTTTATCATGGCACTTGTTAATCCATCTCCCCTCCCTCACAGTGTGTCATTTTCCTCCTCTCATCTGACTCAGTTTTTGTGTGCCAGAGTTATTAACCCCGTATGTCCTGCTCATGTCTCCTGTTACCTCAGGCAATATGCATGTACCTAGATGGCTCCCAGAAATCTGGCAAAACACCCTAATAACGTACATACAGAATGTTACATGATGGCCACATCTGGAATAATGATCCCACACTAGACGCGGGATTTCGAGGAATATAGACTAGTCCACAGCTGGACGTATCCCAAGAGCCGGGTAGCTAATGTGCCTAGAAATGTGAATGGAGCTCAGTGACTGGCTGTTTGGATTGTAAAGTATACAGTATGCGTTTCTGGATAACCTATGTATATATGGGCCTTCAGACCCCATGGAAAAACTTGTGCTACCAACGGGACTTTGTATTTCTTAATGGGTTGTTTCAATCTTACAAAGTAATTGTGTATCCCTAGGTTAGGTCGGCGCCCTACCTGAGTAAGGGGCTGCAGGACCAATTTAAAGGGGTTGTCCAACCTTTCCGTGCATCAGATGTAATGGCCTCCCTGATTGGCTGCAGCAGTGGCTTACAGATCACATGCTTTACAGCTCATAGTGTGACATGTGACTGCCAAAACAGTCTTGTGTCGGTAGCTTCTAGCCAAAGACTGGGGTGGGGGAGGATCGCTGGAGCTTCTGTTCTGCATCAGAGAGATTAGTATTGTTTGGTTTTTTCCTCACATTAGTGATTTTATTTCTTTTAGGCCCGGTTCACATTTACGCTCAGGTTTCTGTTTGGAGGGTCCGCTTGGGAACCCCCTGAACGGAAACCTAATCTGCATAAAAAAGCGGTTACCTTAGGAAACCCACAGACTCCATAAACTATAATTGGGTCTGCGTGGTTTCCATTCGGTTTCTGCCCAAAAAAGGCGAAAAATGCGGAGAGGGGAACGGAATCCCCGTACGGAGTACAAGCACAGATGTGAACCGAGCCTTACTTGTATAGCGCCAACATATTCTGCAGCGCTTTACAGACCTTGTCGGTCACTGTCTTATATAGGGCTCACAATCTATATTCTCTATCAGTATGTCTTAGGAGTGTGGGAGGAAACCCACACAACAGGACTCCAGCACTGCAAGGCAATAGTGCTAACCACTCAGCCACCTTGCTGCCTATATTTATTTCTTTTTTTTTTTTTTTTTTTTTTTTTAATGGTCAAATAAACCCTTTTAACTTTTGGTTTTGGTCCAACTTTGATGTGGTGATAAATCAGCGTAGATGTGAGTCTGAGCCGCCAGAAAGCCCGTCTGACAGATTTGCTGTAGAGCGGCATTTTGTAGCTTTCTATGCAGTGTATATCCATGTCAGCAGAAGGCAAACTGTCTGAAATGTTTAAAAACTTGTTACAAAAATGATTTTAGCCCCAAAATAAGACCCATATGGAACATTTTTGTGGTTAAGTTAGAAATGTCTTTGATAGGAAAATTCCTTTAAGAAAGGAGTTATGGGCGCTGCCAGTTCCTTTTTGTTTAGCTTTGAGGATATGGTATTTTTGTTGTGGTGACGCATACGGAGTTGCTGTATTATGACATAATACTGAGGGTAAAACAGTTCAGAAAGTGATAAATGAAGAAGCGAAAAGGTCTCCTTATATCAAAGCTGGAAGCATAAAATGTGAACTCTAGCAGTAAGGACATTTAAAGGGAACCTGTCACATGAAAGTGCGGTACAATCTGAAGGCTGCATGTTATAGGGCAGGAGGAGCTGAGCAGATTGATATATAGATAAAGGGAACATATTTAGCATAGCTTGAATTTAATTCTCCTGCAGGTTTGGGAGTCCATTGGGTGGTCCTGATCAGTGATTGCCACTCCCACCTGACCTGTATGAGTGTACGTACTGAGATAACGGTCAGTCTCCCTTGGTATGCTTATGCAGATACACTTGCTGTGCCAGTAGCTTGTGTAGATGGAACTTCATATTGATTTTGGTGATCTGGCATCTGCCAATTATTTTCCTTTATCCTACTTCAGTCATGTATAGTAGGTAATGATTTATATACAGTACATCAGTCATCTATTATTTAAGTGCCTACATATACAATGAAAAAAAGCATTGTTTAGGTGGAAAAAGCTAGTCAGCTCAAAGCCCAAAACAGTAAGCAATAATGTGGTCTGGACTGATGAGACCATATAAGTTTCCCCCAATGCCCTACTGTCTTTCGAGAACAATCACTTGCTTGTTTTGATGCTAATCTTTTCCGAGAATTTAAAAAAAAAAAAAAAAAGCCTCAAAATAATGTATGATTGTGTAAAAGAGAAAATAAATTTTATATTTTAGAGGCTCCAGGATTAGAAACATGTCTGCTTTCTTTCCTCCTCTTAGCCAGTGACATCACATCTATTGGTAACCTGGCCTTGCTACAGCTCGGCCCCCATCAAATGACCAACAGATGTGATGTCACTGCCTGAGGGGAGGAAAGAAAGCAGACATGTTTTCTAATCCTGGAGAACACCTTTTAAGTGGACTCAAGATTTCATAAGAAAATATAAAATAGATATTTATCCACAGCTATTTAACATTGCACATGCCCACTGATCTTTACTTCCTGGCATCTTTCCACACATAATAAATGCCCCCTCAGCCGTTCATCAGCTGAGGCGGGGTCACCGGTGGCCAGTGACTGGCTGAGCGGAAACCCATAAGTAAATTATAATATTCCTTCACCATATAATGAGTGATCAGTGAGTATTACCTAATTTCTGAGACTGTGAGAATTCATGGGGTCCTTTTCTTCAGTTTGGTCATGTGATCTCCTTCAGACCCGCTAAAATGTACATCTGTTTATGCCAAGTTTTAAAGTCAGACTCTCGCTTTCTCTTTGATGAACTATACCATACACTTTCTCCGCAGGGGTGTGGGGGACACACACTCCTGTCACAGACTACTACTGATGATTAGACAGGCTTCTGTGGCACAGTAATAATAAAGGAGCTGACGTCTTTGCCTCTCTCACTATATACTTATGGTCTTCTAGTATTTAGGAGAGTATAAAGTGAGGATCATTTTGTTCCCAACAGGCAGAGATTGTACTGTCTCTAGCTGCCTATATGATGCTGTGCAGAGGCATGATGGAATTGATAGCAGAGAAAGAGGAAATATAAAAACCAAAATGGTGTTTGATCAGAAGGTGAGGAGAAGATGGTATTCAGAGTTAAGAGTGCAATATGCATAGAAGTATAACGTGTGAAAGACAATCGGGTGAGGTGTGCACAGATGGAAAAAAGTCTGCTTCTTTAACCCTTACTCCTCCCATATGGCTAGTATTAGCCCAGGAATAAGAACGGGAGGGGTAGATAAAGTTTGGCATAGCACTAAACTGCAAAATTGTTCTAAAGTGACATCTTTTTTTGTCTGCAGGAGGATCACTTTCTAGGATTTGGCCCAGATGATGAAGTTAAAACCCGCAGCCCCACAAAATCTCCCTCAGGTAATTGTTCATGGTTTTCTAGTATATGTTACTTGCAGTCAAAGCTACATTATATATGTATGTGTTTAGGAACCACCTTGCTAAAGAAGATTCTAGGAGAGAGTAAATGAGCAGGAGCAGCTTCATTTTTTTCATTCAATGAAACTGGGTACTCACACTTTCTAGTTTACTTCATATTTAGACAACTCCTTTTGAGTTGCACCTCCGCTGAGGGTGATGTGAATGCAACATTTGTGGCTACTAAAATTTCCCGGAATTTGTTGTCGGCATGTACACTGAGTTAGCTAGAGGGGGCAGCTCAGACTTTGACTTTTTTTTTTTTCTTAAGTTTCTGTAGTCCTATTATTATTATCATTATTATCATCCTCTTTGAGTATTTCTCTTCTTACTCTCCTGTATTTTGTGTTTCAGATCAGTCGACCCCAAGGAAACCTCGTGGTCGGCCCCGAAGCAGTCTGTCCAGAAGCTCTGATGCTTCCTCAACTCCTGCAGAAAACCATAGCCCTGTGATAAGCAAACAGGATCTCAGGCCAGCAGAAAAAGTAAAGAAACCTGAGGGTAAACCAGAAGAGAAGAGAAGGGGAAGACCACCTGCACATGGGAGTGTCAAATTCAAGTTGACACAGGACAAACGGGATGGATCAGAATCTGTTAAGACTTCTCGAGAAGAGAAAACTAAGCGGAGAAAGCCGTCTGCTGCGTTTCAGCATGCTGCCAAAATAAAGAAACTCAGAACAGTCAAACTGTCTCCACTAAAACCCAAGTTCAAGGGGGACAAACTACAAATTGGACGGAAAAGCTCTGTTCAGATTGTCAAGAGGCGAGGTAGACCTCCATCCTCGGAAAGGTTTAAAACAACCCAACCTGGGATCATTTTGAGACAGTCACAAGGGGATAAATCACAAAGGGGTCGTAAAGAGGGCTCCCCTCAACCCTTAAAAGATGAAACCAGAGTTTCTGTGCGACAAAGCCCCCGTAGGATTAAACCCGTAAGGATAATTCCCACCTCCAAAAGGACTGATACAACCATTGCCAAGCAGCTTCTGCAGAAGGCTAAGAAAGGAGCACAGAAAAAGATGGAGCTGGAAGCAGCAAAATTGCAAGGGCGTAAGGGAGGCACACAGCTAAAGAATATACGTCAATTTATTATGCCTGTTGTGAGCACTGTCTCGTCCCGAATAATAAAGACACCTAGGAGGTTTATAGAAGATGAAGATTATGAGCCCCCTATCAAGATTGCTCGGCTCGAGAGTGCTCCAAATGGACGTTTCAGTGCAGCATCTTGTGAATCTAGTGAGAAGTCAAGTGCAGCTTCCCAGCAATCCTCACAGGCTACATCAGATGAGTCTCGCTCTAGCAGCCCTAGTGTAGACACCTCAACAGAGTCTCAAGCATCAGAGGAGACACCTGCTGTAACGGACGCCCAAGAATGTCTGACAGAGATACCCCTGACAACTCCTCAGTCTGTTCCAGAAAGCAGTGGAGGTGGAGCTAGGACCCGTCGGATTACAAGTTGCAGCAGAAGTTTTAATGCTAGACAAGCTAAGAAGTTGATTTCACCGCCAGCTCTTCAGCAGTCTTCTGCATCTCCACCTCCACCACTTCTTAGTCCTACAACTCTTCAGCCCCCTTCAACCCTTTCTGATCACTCAGCCTGGGTGATTCCTCCTAATATTCCTATTGCTACGCCCTTCCTTTCTGCTTCACGCCTGCATGAGAAGAGGCGGTCTATTCTAAGGGAACCAACTTTCCGATGGACCTCCAGACTAGAATCTCAGTACTTTTCCTCTGCTAAATATGCCAAAGAGGGCCTCATTCGTAAACCCATATTTGACAATTTCAGGCCCCCACCGCTGACAGCAGAGGATGTAGGACTTGCTTCTGCTTCTGGGTTCAGCTCTGCTTCTGTGGTAGCTCCTGGAAGACTGTTTTCTCCGTTACATGCCGCTGGGAGGTTTGATGTACCTAAGCGAAGCCCCCATACTACGTGCACCCAGATTTACACCTAGTGAAGCACACTCCCGTATATTCGAATCAGTGACTCTTCCTTCATCTGTGGGGCGCTCTGGGGCATCTTCCATTATGGGAATAAACTCCCGTAGGCGGAGAAGGAGAGTATTCAGTCCTATCCGAAGTTCTGTATCTAGATCCCCATCTCACTCCATGAGAACGCGGAGTAGGAGGGAAAATAGCAACAATGTGGCAGCGTCCCTCATACCTCAGTCATCCACCTCACTTGCAGGCATCTCTGTCAGTCCTCTTACCGCTAGTGCCTTAAACCCAAGCTTCTCTTTCTCTTCCACATCAATTACTCCAGCACCTGGGGACTCTGCTGAAAAAAAATCAGAAACCAAGGAAGCAAGCCAGCACTCCAGGTGAGCACTTTTCATCCTCTTCCAACAGCTCTCCTGCTCTGTTCCCTTTGTTCCCCTCTAGTCCCCAGATGGATCGAGGGAGAAGTAAAAGCAGAATATCTGACGAGGCGCCAAAAGAAAGGGAAACTGAAAGATGCAGAGAAAAAGAACGAGAGAAGGAAAACTCTCACGACTCAAGAAAGGATAAACGTAAGAAGGGTTCAGATGCTGTAAGCAAAAGCGGTAAAGAGAAGAGCGATGGCGAGGCACTCACCCCTGCTACACCCATAAAAGTACTTGCAAGAAAGAAAACAGTGATGGCAGAGCCCTCTCTAGCAACTAGTCCACCCGCCTTACCTGCAGTACCAGTTTCGGCTAAGAATAAGGTATCCAAGAAAGGCCGAGGGATTTCTGAGAAGCATGATTCGGAAACTGGTGCCAAATCCCCACCGGCAGAGCCCCAAACAGCTGTCCCAATCCAACCTGTGAATCCTGTTAAATCCTCCACAACCACAATCAGCACCATGTTGGACCAAGCTAACAAATTTCTTGCCTCAGAAAAGGATGTGGCCACTCTCCTAAGAACCGCCAAATGTCAGTTGCAAAGTATAGAGAAAAGTAAACTGCGGAAACAAGGAGAACAACCAAAAGCACAGGTCAGTGACTTCAGAATGTATGAGAAGCGGTTTGTAGACCTGTGGTCTGACGGGTCTGTTTTACTAAATTCTTGCATTCCCCATATAACAATTCTGGAGCATCTTTTCTTGTAGCTCAGAGTTGTCTGTCCTTTGTTATTCCAAGAAATGAATGAATAAATCAGCAATTGTGTGTTACCATAACCCTTGTTAAAGGCGTGATAGGTCATCAGTATCAGATCGGTCAGTCCTATACCTGGACCTTGTCTTGATCAGGTGTTTCTAGCACCAGAAGCCATACATTATATATACGTCCAGATGAAGCTCATCCAAATAAATGGGAGTGGGTCTGCCGTTCCAGGCGCTGCCACTGCAGTGTACAGAGCTCTGTACACTGTAGCTTCTGGTCCGTATGGTGTAGCAGTGGCATCTGGAACTGCAACCCCTGCTCCCATTCACTTCAATAGGACCAGGGCTGCTTCCAGCTACAAACCTAGTATATGGCTTCCTGTGCCCAAAAACCTGATCAGGACAAGTGCTGGGTGTCAGACCTTGACCGATCTGATACTTATGACCTATCCTGTTGACAACCCTCATAATATGCGTCAAACTCAATTTAGGCCCAACTAGTAGGTGGTGTAAAGTTGGTCAAAAATGCCTAAAGATGCATTATAACCTAGTATCAGCCACTGTTATAAATTTGGCACAACAATAGACTGTTGGATCTGCATTTAGATATTAAATTATTAGACAGAATTGGTAAGTCCTAAAGCAAAAAACTGACAGTCAGCTGCTAGTACTGGGGAAGGGGGAGTTTACGGTCACATTCAAATAAGTGGCCGTCCATGTAACACATTGCTGCCGAGCGTCCTGTGGAGAACATAGATAGGAGTCACTAATAAGGCAAGTCGACGGGTTGTCCTAACAGGAATTTAATCAGGAACTAATCTACTCAGAATCATGGCCGTAAAATCAACATGGTGTCAAATACGGAAAGTCACTTTTAACATGGTTGCAGCAGATTAAGTTGGTGAAACAGAATGACAGTGAGTTTACTGTTAATAACTGTGAGCTAGTGGTTTTCATTCTAGCTCAGTATCTATGAAGTTACGTGTCAACACCTATACCGCCCAACCATGTTTACATACAACACACTCTTACAGGCCCGCTCTTAGATGCAGCCACTAGATTCCTGTTGTTGACCTTGCCACACAAATTAAATAAAGGACGTCAGGATCAGTTGTTGGTCTTTTGTATGTGTGGGGAGGCTCCCCGACTGTCGAGGGAGAATGAGGAATAAAGGCATATTGGGTTTCAACCTGTCTTATTCTTTGTTCTGCAGAAGATAAGTCACTACCAGAGCTCTTTGGCAGCAGCTTTTTTAGCTTGCTCTCTCTCCTGCGTTAGTGTCCAGCAATTGCGTTGTTGGGTGTATTTTATGTTTTAATACTAAAATTGGTTTGGACATCCTGTACCTGTGATACTATTCTGCATGTTTTTGTGTGTTTCAGGGTCAGGAGAGTGATTCATCTGAGACCTCTGTACGAGGGCCCAGGATCAAGCATGTCTGCCGAAGAGCTGCTGTGGCGCTGGGACGTAAGAGGGCAGTGTTTCCAGATGACATGCCCACGCTGAGTGCCTTACCTTGGGAAGAGAGAGAGAAGGTCCTGTCTTCCATGGGGAATGATGGTGCGTCTCCAAGTAGAGCCCACAGAAATTCAATGGGGCACATGACTCAGCAGCTTCTGCCCCTTGTTTCAATAAGCTAGTGGACGGGTCTCAGCAGCTGAACACCCCCACCTTTCAAAATTTCTCATATGTCATGATAACACGTCAAATATTTTACACATTGAAAAGAGGTTATGTCATGAACAACACTTATCCCATATCCAAAGGATAGGGAGTAGTGTCTTGCTGCAGGAACTACCACTGATCATGAAAATAGGAGTCCTGAATTCCTTCTCCCCACTTTAAAGTGGAGCGCTGTTTCATTTATCTGTGTGGCTGTTGGAGAGATTTAGATGGAGCTAAGGCACCTGTGCAACCAATACTCCATTCCAGTTGGGGACTCGACCCCCGCCAATCCTGTGTATAGGGGTAGGTGATGATCGTAGTACAAGCCTTAAACAGTGCTCATCATTCCTTATGTTGTGAAGCACATGGCCAACTCACTTTGACAAAATGTATTGTATACAAGATGGTTAGTACATAGGAAATACACTTATGTATTGGTTAGACTGCATATGTCCTTTTTGTTTCTCTAGTTATAGCAATATTTCTGCTTTCCTTTCTGTATTCAGATAAGTCCTCTATAGCCGGCTCAGAGGATGCTGATCCACCAGCTCCACCCCTTAAACCCATTAAACAAGTCACCCGCAACAAAACTCCACAGGAGCCTCCAGTTAAAAAGGGCAGGCGATCGCGTCGCTGCGGGCAGTGTCCAGGCTGCCAGGTGCCCGATGACTGTGGTGTGTGTACGAATTGCCTTGACAAGCCAAAATTTGGAGGACGCAATATCAAAAAACAATGCTGCAAGTAAGATAGATATTACTAACCGGTATACTAATTACTAATACGGTATAAGGCCTTAAAGAGGGTAAAACAACGTGGTGCTGCTGTTTTTCTGCAGTGACTCCCTAAGACCATTTTTACACAAGCCTATATGGAAAGCTGTGTTCAGATGACCGTGGATAAATATGGCCGTGAGTCTATTGAGGGATTTTTGAAAAAGGAGAAAAGTAGGACATATACTATTTTTTTGGCAGTCCATTAAATGGACATGTGAATAGCCACATTGAAATCAATGTGTTCTCAGAACGGCCATTACAAAAGTGGCTGTCACCTGGCTGTTCTTGGCATTCATGGCCACGCTGTGGATCGTATTGCAGAAATATTTCATCAGTATTACATATTGTCTTGACTGTCTTTCATAAACAGGCTTAAGCGCATGCTGTGTTTTAAGGCAGACACTTATTTTATTTGCTCTTGTGAATGTTGACTCTGGATTATGTAATGAGAAAAATGGATGTAATACTGATTAAAAAAAAAAAAAAAAATGCTGGTATGAAAATGGTCTTAGACGGTTCTTGATCCGCCTTTAAAGGGAGCTTTAGAAACTAAATTTTGAAGATTCCCGGGGTCTGCTGCTGAATCCACTAAGGAACTCTGTTGTATGTGCATTGTGCGCAATGAAGCCGGCATAAGTGCCGAGCCAGGTGTACTGAACCTTGGCTTCACTGCACCCAGTGTTCATATAGTGATCATGCACTGGGTCCTTCAGTTGGACACATCTTGGCAGACCCCAGGCCTCTTCAAACTTTACTTTATATAGATAACAGTGATGGACAGCAGTATGTTACAGAGGTTTGAGACCCTAAACACCAGCTGTTTGACAGCATGGTTTTCTAGTTCCTTTTTTGGGGTCCTTATACACCTTAAATAGTTGCTGGTTGACAATGATCTCCTAACTTTCCCATACACTTGCATGCTCTGTTTAGCTGAGCATGCATGCACTTTCAGTTGGGGTGAAGAGAGTGCTGCACTGCTATACAACTCTGGCTGTGGGTTATCTTCCGGGGAACAAATACCTGACATGATACAATATGCCCAATTTTTTTTGTTCCTCCTGAAAATTTGATTGAGTTGAAAACTGGGTCTTAACGTTGCCCTAGTCAAAGGGGTCTGTTGATGCATAGTCTTACTGCTAGAATTTGTAGGGACCGAACTCCAAATGGTAACGCCCAGCTATCAATTCATTCTTAAATTTTCAGGAAGAATAACAGAGGAGAAGGCACAACGCATAGTTCTAAGAGAAGATGCTCCATAATTGTTATATTCAGGGGATTCTAGTGTTTACTAAAGCAGAAGAGTCAGGAGAGTGGACATGTCCTCTGTAAAAAAAAAAAAAAAAAATTTTTTTTTAAATTTCTGAAGGATGAGAAAGTGCCAGAATTTGCAGTGGATGCCCTCAAAAGCATATTTACAGAAGCAAGCAAAAGGTACGTTGATACTAAAGAGCTGTCTCCTGTCACTCCATGCGTTTCCCTGTTTAAATAAATTCTCATGTAGTGTTTTGTTTTTTTAGCGGCAAAGAGAAAAGAAAAGAAAAACAAAATGGCTGAAAAGAAGGAGGTTGCCACTGTGAAACCTACCCCAGAACCTGTTACCAAGTCTGTTGTAGCACCGGTAGCCATCACCCCATCTCCTGTCAGAGAGGAGCCTCCCCTGACTCCTTCCCCACCACCAAAAAAGTGTGATCCTCCAAAGAAGGTTGTAGATGATAAACCAGAGGAGGAGAGCCAACCTGCACTTACCAATGAGGTTAAGCAGTCTCCTACTGTACGAAAAGTTACAAAGCAGCTTTACCCACAGCCTCCTGTCAATCAGATCCCACCTCAAACCAGTCCACCACCAACACCCTCTCGCAAAGAAGCCCCAAGGTTAGCCTCTTCTGAGCCAAGGAAGAAGCAGCCTTTTGTCCTCCCAGAGACGGGTGAGAGAATTTTACTATTGGCTAATTTTATTGGAGCTAAACTAGTAGCCATAGAGGAGCAATTCATGGGCAGGCACATAGAATGTAAGGTATCAGTATCCCAAAAGGGGTCAAGAAGTGAGACCGGAGACTATAGACCTTTGATTTTAACCTGTATGGTGCATTTTTTTTTTTTTAATGGCGGCAAAGGCAACCAAGTAACTATGTATAAATGTCTAAAATCAGTACAGAGTTCTGTGATAGGATCCCTTCATATCAGGAGTGTAACTCCTGTAATGAGGCGCCATGCTTACTTCTAGAGGAAAGATGTCAGTTTCTACACAGACATGGAAAGGGCTCTTTACTGTAAGAGCAGGGAGACTATGGAAGTTGTCATGGGGAATTCCTAAAAGGTGCTTGGAGTGTAATAATATCGCAGGGTAAGATTACTATATTACTGGACATCAATTGTTGCTCCAGGGATATATGAGTAGTTGGGAATTCATTTTTCTAGTTGCACCTCAACATGGATGTTTGTCTAGGCCATTGGAGGCTGGGCTGTACCCTCTCCACAGACAGTAGGCTTATCGTTCGAAAACTCTCCCTCTATATTCACCCTATGTTGTATATACATTTTAGTTACTGCTGTTCGGTTTGGATCTAGAGTAATCTCTGAGAACATATAGTGTAAAAAGTTGCTGTATTAGAATAGGAAATTTACAGCTGCAAGATGGCCGCATAAGGGAGTACATAACCTGTGTCAATTGTATGTTTAATGGGTATTGAAATAATTTCAGCAGTTGAGGGGATTTTGCTCTAATACCTTCAGCTTAGACATGCCCCATAAGCGCAGGACTCGAAGATTGATTTTAATATTACCCAATGGGAGTATTGGGATATGTGGTTAAATGGAAGCGTCCAGATGGTTAATTCTTATGATCTTTCGAAGTATTTTGGATCTTTTTGAGAGACGCTATGTCAGAGGTAAGGGCTAAATGAGAGAGGGATGTGGGACAGCTGACAACTGCAAACTGGGAAACCATGGTAGTCACCAAGCTCTTTATCTATAAATGTGGTACAACGTTGCTCGCTGTTATTCCTGGTGCGCAGAGTGCATAGGACCCTGGTACCATAACTGTCCAAGGTGTGGAAATGATGGGGTAGATCTCCTTCATATGTTTTGGAGTTGTAGTGAGTTGGAGAAGTTGTAGGGTGATACTCAGGAGTCTATGGGGTTCGGCTACTGGCAAGTCCAAAAGTAGGAGTGTTGGGTTGTTTCGGGGGGAGAAGAGGGGGGATCAGATGGAGCAGTTAGCAATCTTGAAGTTCCTATATCCTGTCCGGAAAACAATAGCTAAACATTGGTTAGACTCTGTCCCGTCTGGAATAGAAGACGTGGTATGGGCTATAAATCTCACCATAGGTATGGAACAGAAGGTATACATGAAGAAGGGTGCTGCAAACATTTGAGAAACATTGGGGAAAATGGCTAGATCCACCTGGGCCTGGCAACGAGAGATCTTTTACTGAATAGATTATCCACGTTAGCGAACATGCTATTAGGGGGTGATTTTGGGATATAGTAGAGAAAGGGAGGAGAGTTTACTATGTTGGATGACAAGCTGTGTGGTGAGGGGGGGAATGCAGGAGGGTGATGTTGGAGGCTTATAAGTTTATTTCACTGTAAACTAATCTGGTGATTATTCTACTCTCAAACTAAATGTACTTTATGACGCCTCAATAAAATGTTACTCGATTAAAAAAAAAAAAAAATAGGAAATTTAGAAACAACAATTTCCATTATTTTTTTTTTTTTAGCCCTTTTTTCAATTTTGCACTTTTTCTTTAGGTTCTGAGCAAAATAAACAGAAAAAACTAGCTGCCAAACTAGGGGTGTTACTGAGATCACGGTCCAAGGAGAAGGTAGGCCTGGTCATTGTGTTTTGATATACTAGTGACTGTAAGTATGTCCAATTGTGTTTAATGGGCATTAGACCTAAAGTTTGCAGCGTATACAAGCTTAAAGGAGTATATGTTTCATTTTTTAAGACCTCATAGAAAGGGTTAATGGGGTATCTGGATGCAGCCTGCCCTGGCAATAGCAGAAGATCACTGGTAAAAATTGTTGTACAGCCTTGTGATATTGATGACCTATCAGGATAGGTCACCCATATCAGATTGATGGGGGTCTGCCAGCTGCAACCCCTACTGGATCAGCTTTTTATAGCAGGTGGTTGGAGCAAGAAGCAAACTGCATCTGTCTACTATGTAGTGGTCATGCCAGGTTACTGCAGCTAAGAGCATCATAGGCTTTTAACAGTAATCTATTGACCATTTGGCAGTGTCTTATGTAGATGTGAATTATATCTTAACCTATGCTGTTATTGTATGTAATATTTTGTCTTTGCAGGAGAAACCACTAGCTCCCACCAAGCCAGATGTGAATTTTAACCTTCTCAACACCCTTTGTAATGGCAACAGCTCCAGACAGAAGACTCTATCTGATGGCGTGCATAGGATTCGTGTAGATTTCAAGGTTTGATATTACCTTGGATCTCCTTTCATACTGATCATTTCTGCAGGTAGAGGTAGTGCAGAATCGGAGAGGGTCCATGTAGCTCCCTTAAGTAGTTCAAAGTTTATATGCAGGCCCTGACGTGTTGTATCTCTATTACAGGAGGATTGCGAAGTGGGAAACGTATGGGAGATGGGTGGATTAAGCATCCTTACAACTGTACCGATCACCCCACGAGTAGTTTGCTTCCTTTGTGCAAGCAGTGGAAATGTTGAGGTGAGTTTTCTTTCTACTTAACTATCTTAACTTTTTACATGTTGTTTCACTACAAGAATAGCAATGGTTGTGAGAGATTTACCAAGCTATGGCTTATGGGAGCTGCTACATGCACTGAAAGTAGTTGACCTGTCCTTTGGTGCAAGTTTGATGCAATTGCTCTATTGGTACATCTCCCCCGTTGCTCTGTGCTTACTCTACCCTTTTCTGTACTTTCCTTCAGTCTTGATTTAGTTTGCTTTGACGTTATTAATTCATGTTTCTTTATTATATAATTGTTTTTTTTTTTTTTTTTTTTTAAACCTTTATTCCTTCATCTTCAAGTTTGTGTTCTGCCAAGTGTGCTGTGAGCCTTTCCACCGTTTCTGCTTGGAAGAAAGGGAAAGACCATCTGAGGACCAGCTGGAGAATTGGTGTTGCCGAAACTGCAAGTTTTGTCATGTGTGTGGCAGACAACAGCAGGTCAACAAGGTGTGCACTGGTGGAATGGGAATATAATGGCATTAGAGAAGAACTTAATAATGATATGGGTATTTCCATCTCATATAGTAATTGTATATGTGTCATCAGTATCATAACTAATAAGTATTAATTCTGGTAGATATGGGTTACTCGTGGGGGATTTGCACCTCCCTGACCCTCCATTCCTGCCTGGTGCTACACTTGTTGTTAGTGGGAGAGTTGGAAGTGCATGCTCGGCTCCCTCCCGTTCTCTTCTGTGGGAGTTCTGAAAACAGCCAAATATATATATATATATATATATATATATATATATATATACACACACACACACACACACACACACACACACACACACACACACGGATATCCATAGATCATCTTGCCTCAATTTCCTCTAAAGACCATTTTATCTTTCTCTGCTTAAACTTGGGTCCTGCTAAAATAATCAGGATATGTCAGCCCTGGCTGTAGCCAGATTTTGCAGCATCTGTCTGTGTAATATATTACGGTTTAAATTTTATCCTAAGGCTTTACAGGCTCGCAGGTCAACGAAAAGTGAAATATGGCTTTTAGTCAAGGTAGTACTGCAGTTTTTCAGTTTAGTTGCCATTGAATGTATGTCAACCTGAGCACCCAATAGGTTGAATTATCACCAGCAGCACTACAGTTTATCACTTGTGACATGACCTACCAAAACAGTAATGCCCTTTTGCTACTCAGTCATATGAACGGGTACATGGCATGTATTAGAGATCAATCCTGCAATAAATGCCGCTTTGTCGTCATTGCTGGCTTCAGATATTGCCCTTTTCATCCAATTCCTTGTTCAGTAGTCACTTCTGTGTTTTATAGCTGTGCTGTAAAATACTGTGATAACTTTTATCTGGAAAAAGGTTTAGCAATAAGTCAGTTTATCCTTTTATAGAGCAACCTAGTTCAAGTGCCCAACCTATCAACCACTGAATGAATACTTGCCGTGTCTTACATCTTTACAGTTTCACAATTTTATGCTTTATTTTTTTTTTCTCTTCCGCTGGTTGTGTCTACAGCAGTTACTGGAGTGTAACAAGTGCCGTAACAGCTATCACCCAGAGTGCCTGGGACCAAATTACCCCACAAAACCCACAAAGAAGAAGAGAGTCTGGGTGAGTGATTTTATTTTTTTTTTTCCTCCACTATACATGCCAGATGCTCATTTACATTCCATCTGCAGTTCATATTGCAGTATACGGCCATGACATATATAGTGGTTACACTCATACCACATATAGGTGGCATATTAATCATAAAACATTACACTGTGAAATTAGTTTGCACCACTCCATATTGTCACAGTGCACTGCAAATAAATTGGGGTTCCTTATCCCCTTGCTTTATTAAATTGTTGTACCATTCAGTGCAATTTTAACACGTACAATAAGTTATTGCATCAGTGACTGTAGTGCATGTGTAACCACAGTAAAAACATTGAAAACTTTAGGACTTAAAGGCTATGTTTATATTTGCAACCAATATTGTTCCAAAGCATCTAAAATGAGAAATGGAGCAGCTTTGTAGATAGTCTTGATTAGCAATATTTTGCCATTTTGTCTACAGCTCCTATGCAGACCTATGCCATTCTGTGGTTATAGATTAGTGTCTGTCCATGTAATCATATCTAACGCCCTACTATTGGTCTCCTACTGTTTGTTAAACTGATTCTAAGCTTAGCAAGAAGTAGGGGACAGGTAGAAAGGAGCATGACTTTTCAGATCACATAGGGTGTGTCTACAACCAAGGAGATACCTAGATCTGCCTAGGAGCTGTAGACACAAAACATTTGGATATTTCAAATCAAGGCTGTTCAATAAGTAGTTATTTTAGAGGCTTTCGAACTATAAAATATGATTACAAAGTTGTATCTAGATGTAAAAGGTCTCTTCCAGTGGGATAACATTTGGTAGCAAAGAGGAGAATGGTCTAATTTTCCATAAAAAGCATCACAAACCTCACTGCTCCCCTGACGCTGCCTTAATGCTTATAGCATCCCTGCTGGTCTCTACTTTCTGGTCACGTCTTGACACAGCTGGTATTCCCGCTCAGCCGAACACTGGCCACATTGGTGATCTGCCTCAGCTGGTGTAATTCCTGTTTGTTGAGACAGAACTAGGAAGAAGATGGCAGCAATGCTAGAATGGCATTGGGGAGGTGTCAGTGGGGTAATGCTTTTAAAACTTTTAGCCTATTGTGCCCTTTACTACACATTCTCACTAGAAAAACCCTTTAGCAATTTTTTTTTTTTATTATTATTTATATATTATTTGTCTTGTACGAGCTTGATATTGACACTTGAATTCCAATGTAGCCAGTCCTTTTTTTACCAAACAGGTGAAGATGTATTACCCTGGGTTATTTCATATTGTTTTCCGTCTATTAGGCTTTATATAGCCGATCATTACTGCTTGAAATTAATAACTTTCTCCCTGGGTGCAATTTTCTACCTCCAGATCTGCACTAAATGTGTCAGATGTAAGAGTTGCGGGTCCACTACACCTGGTAAAGGCTGGGATGCACAGTGGTCGCATGATTTCTCATTGTGCCATGACTGTGCCAAACTATTTGCTAAAGGTAAGATCCTGGGTTATTGCCTTTTGAAGTAGAATGCAACCAGCTTGTAGTCAAATTACATTTAAATGGAACCTGTCAGGATATGAGGGCAGCGTGCCATAGTGTCAGACATGTGGACAGTAGCACTGGGTGTTTTAAGCATTCAGCATGTGTAGTCTGACTATTCTGTTGCATCCCACTACTAGAGCTGTGGAGGAGGAGGCCGATGTGTTCTCCTTGACAGATTTCTTTCTACTTACTGTGCATAGGGAGAAAACTGTTAATCACCATCAGAAGGTGGGGATCCCGTATGTCCAGAATTCATCAGACTCCTCGTCCAGTTACATGCTGGAGTAGTTGCAGCACAGTTTAATAGTTGCATGCCAAAATACCCATGATGATTGCCGGAAAACCACAGGGCGACATTCCTCCTGCCTCTCACCACTGCATGCTGCCCTCAAGACTGGGCAGTATAAAAGTCCTGACGGGTACCCTTTAAGGAGGTTCTCCTCTCTCAAAAAACACATTGTAAAAGTTCATATGGGTAGGAACAAGGCACAGCTTCCTGTAACGGCATGGGGCATCCTTCTGCTGTTCACATGAGGTACTTTCTAGCAAGCCCTGCCCCTTTACAATGTCTGTAAAGGGTTAGAGCTAACCATCACATGGAGGGTGGGTGAATAGTAGAAGCGTAACAGAAAGATCTGAGGTTAGTGACCTGTTGAATGAGAGTAGGGGGTCATGTAACGGGTACATGGCAGTGCTCACTGTTACTCCCTTGCTAGCCCTGCCCTCTCAGCCACTTGGCACCAGCACTTTGTAAACCATATGATTAGCAGAATGGACTTTGTGGTGTCACAGGAAGATTTGCCTCGTGCCAGTTATGTTACAGTGGGACAAATCATAACTCTGAGCTTAATATGATATAGAAGTTTCTTACCTATGAGAGTCTAACATATCCATAGGAACTTTTACAATTCTTTTCTGGTAAGCGGGACATAGGGTGGTCCAGAGACATGAAATAAACTTGCCTGGTCCCAGCGTTTGTGGCAGCTGGACCTGGGGGTTCCGGACTGCTTTCAACCCTGGGTAACCTTATTGGAACTGGAGCCAGCACCTATTTCCTGGGTCGTTCTGCCACCACCCTCCTCTCCTGTTTGCGTAGGTAATTAAGAGGGGGTGGAGCAACCCAGGGAATGAGGGCTGGTTCTGATCACATGACCTGGGGACGGAACCAGCCCGGAACCCCCAAGTCCAGCTGCAGCAAAAGCCTGGACCAGGTAAATTAATTTCAAGTCTCTGGACCACCCCTTTAACTAGTGAAGAAGAAATTTTAGTTGCTTTTTATTTTACGCTTATTTTGCTATTTAAATAATCATTTTGTGTAAAAAAATTTTACATTTAATTGTGTTTCATTTTTCATCTTTTACTGTTAAAACTCACACACATAACTTAAAATTCTGTTAACTCAGCCTGGAAATCTGGACCGAAACCTGCGTCCAAACCAAAATGTTTTATATGCAGACTTTGATGTAGCCTCAGATTTCTCTCATGGCAGTGGGTATAATCTGTATTAAAAATCCACCACAGGCAGGGCATTCCACAGTTATCACTTTTTTGCACTGTAAGCGGATGGTGTTTGCTTACATCACTCACTTAGGGCCCATGCACACGATCGAGTGTGCATCTGAGTTGGGGGACGAGTTTATCATGGAATGCACTTGGATGACTCTCTGATATCACTCCAAGTGTCATCCGATTGCATTTTGTGATCCTCTCTGCCCCCAATTTCGGATGCACACTTGTGTTCATGGTCCCTTACACTGAATTGTACATAGTTCTCGTATTTTAGTGCAGATTCTTGAACTGAAAGTGTGCACTAAATATGCTATGTGGAAAATTTCTTTCAGATGGGCCATCAGTTTTCAAATTGGTGGGGGTCTGACTGATGGCGTCTCCACAGGTCAGCTGTTTCCCCAAGTTCACTGCTTCTGGCATTGTTTTCATGTCAGACTTTACATATTAGATTACGTAATAGATAAGGTTGGCTAAAGACATAAGTCAATGAAGTCCAACCTATGAAGTTGATCCAGGGGAAGGTAAGGAAAAAAAAAAAAAAATAGTCTCGTGGTCTAAGGAGGAAAAAATTCCTTCCCAACTCCAAATATGGCAATTGGGTGAAGTCCCTGGATCAATAATCCTATCCTCTGTGCTGCTCATTCACCGTACTTTTAGTAGCTTTGGTTACAGGTACTGCAGTGGTGTCTTGATTGGTACACTGCTACCATAAGTGCAGGCACTAAAAGTTGAGAGCAGTGCACCACCCAGCTTGTAGGGGGACCTTTCGTATCCTCTAAGAGACGGCATTTTATATATTATTGTAAATCTGACTGCATTGAATTTAGAATACTCTTAGTTTTATAGGTATCTGCTAAGGTTCCAGAGATTTCAGTGCCATTATTTTCGACTACCAATATCACTGCACTGTCAGAGGGGCCGGCCTCACAGCTCAGCATGTTCGCTGGGCGGTGATTAATGTGTCCCCCCTCCTGATAGTCTTGTACAGTGAAGGCAGGTATTGCAGTGACCCTGGCCGTGAAGGCCGTCCAGTCTGATAATGCTGTGATATCAGTAGCTGAAGTGAATGGTATCGATATTTCTGGAACTGGGGCAGATACCTGCAAAACTCAAAGTGCGCTGAATGCAACAGTATTTAGAGATCATGAAAGGTCCTCTTCAAAAGCTGAATAACTCCCATTATCTAAAGCATGCTACACGCTAGTTAATAAATTTGGTGCATCTTTTAGCAGTTTTTGTGGCAAAAGGAAAATGTATTCCCGCTTATCACCTGGTGTGGATTTGCGCTATACTTTACACCAGTATCTGATGTAAGTTATAGTGAATGTCAGGCTGTTGGAGACCCTGCCTTGTCATGCTAAACATTGACCAGAGGTGACCTGAGAGAAGAGCTGAACAGCCAAACGTTGCACAATTTTGTGAAAAATGCAAACGTTTGCAACTTTTGTTTGTCGGTTTTCTGGTATAAAGCCTATTATATATTCCCTTTTGTGGAGATTTTAATATAATCTGGCCCATAGCTCACTTAGAACAGTACATTTTGTCTAAGGTTTGCATTAATCTCAAAATATAATTTTAGTCTGTAAATGCTAAAAGGTTGAGGATCTCCAGGTGGTGAATTCTACTGCATTTTACAGGAATAGAAATAAAGGCTCTTATTTTTTCAGAAACCCTCCTGCTTTTGCCCATGGTCTGTATTTGGAAGCACATCTTGGGTCTATTCAGCTTAATGGGCCCGAGCTACAATATCCGACTCTGCCCATAGTCAAGAGTGGCACTGTTTCTACATCAGAATGAAATCCTTTTTTGTAATCCTATACAAACCTCTTTTCACACTTAACTTAATAATATATAGAAACTAGTGCCTGCTTATGTCCAATAAGGGATGCAGTTAGTGTTAATATTCAGTTCATTGTATTAGCTGCAGAAGCAAACAATCTGTCAATATCTCCTCCTTTGTTTTTTAGGGAACTTCTGCCCTCTGTGCAATAAGTGCTATGACGATGATGATTATGAGAGTAAGATGATGCAGTGCGGAAAGTGTGATCGATGGGTCCATTCCAAATGTGAAAGCCTGTCTGGTAAGTGCCCAGGACACCATTTCTAGGAACTTCTGATGTGAATTCAGATTTTTCTATTCTATTATGCCCTTTTTTTCCTTTCTGTTTTGCATTATGTGCTTATATCACTACTCAACTAAAGGTTTTGTACCACTATAGAGAATCCTGGATAGAATTTAACTGGTTGATATCTGGGGGTCCGACTTCTGTTATCCCCAGTAATCAAGAGTACAGGGCCCTGCAACTTCCCAAATAGATCCAGGTGAATGGAACAGTGGTGCACATAAATGGCAAATGTTCCATTCACTTTTATGTGACTGCCAGGACGATCCAGCAACCCCATAGAAGGGAGTGGAGCATGTCTATGCATGCAGCCCACACCACTCTGAGCTACTGGAGGAAGTTGAGTGCCCTTGTTCTCTTGATCCCTGAGGGTCATAATGATCACATCCCCAGCAGTCACTTCTACTCTGTCTTGTGTATAGAGCATCCATGTGTATAATGGGAAAGCCTATTTTACAAGTAATTTTTTGCAGTAATCATTTCTGCCACTAGTAGCAAGTTCTGTGTACCACTGCTAAATATCACTACTCAGATTATCTTGCTTTACGATGCGTGCAGTATCCTCGTTTTTTTGGTCTAAATTCTGTCCCTCTTGGATAGTACATGAACAATGACAGTAAAGTGAGGGATGTGTCGTCTTTTAGTATGTGCATAACCCTGCTCATGTGACACGTTTAAAGTGATTCCTCTCAGCGACTGCTATTTGTGTCTGTGGTTACCTCCTAAGGCCTAGTTGATGTGTATTAACACGCATGTTGTGTTTCCTTCAGATGAAATGTATGAGATCCTTTCAAATTTGCCGGAAAGTGTGGCCTACACATGTATAAACTGCACTGATCACCACCCTGCGGAGTGGAGGTTGGCACTGGCCAACGAGTTACAGGCTTCTCTTAAATATGTACTAACCGCTCTGCTGAATTCTCGCACCTCTAGCCATCTTCTGCGTTACAGACAGGTGAGACAAGATGTCTAGCTGTGTATGATACTATCTCCTATCAGTGTAGAATTCTTAGGGTGAAAATCACTTCTAAGACATGAAAGCATATCACTTACTAACATTGCCTTTTTTTTTTTTTTTTTTTAATAAAAATCTGTAAGTGTATGTCCACACAGGATTTTACAACACCACAGGACTTTCTCCTCCAGTAGTTCTGTCAGAATTTACTCTGCATTTTACTCAGTAATCCTGCGCAAAATTTTATAATCCTATATGTCCTACAGCTCAGTTTTTCTCCTCTATCATATAACCACCCTGTCATAGCTCAGGTTCTCTTTTCTATCATAAAAAACCTATATATCACAGAGCTCAGCTTCTCACCTCTAGCATATAATCCTATATATCACAGAGCTCAGCTTCTCTCCTCTATCATATAACTCAGGGGTAGGCAACCTTTTCTGTTCGGCGTGCCGATTTTAATAAAAAAAAATCAAAGATGAGGTACTCGGAGTGCCGATCAATAATTGTAAGTCTGAAGATCCCTAAACTAAAGTCATATACCACAAACCATAACACAGAAGTGCTGCCTCCAGGTGCTTTAGGACACATGCGTTTACTGCTATTTCCTGGGACGCTCCTGTACTTTCTGATTAGAAGCAATGAAAGTCCATGTACAGCTGCCAATTAGTGGTAAATGTGTCCAGGAGCACCGTATGGCGGCATCCTTATGGTGAAAACAGACTATGTATCTGGATGCAGCTATATTCTTAGGCCACTGGAACTTTTTCATTCGATGTAAAACTGGTGCATTTTTGCACAAAAAAAAAAAAACAAAGCTTGAGTTTTCTGTGCAAAAACACACCCTTAATATAGAAAACACACCGTTATACAGAATAATGTCCCATAGTGGTCCCTGCACTGGTATTATGTCCCACAGCCATAGCAGTCCCTGCACACGGTATTATGTCCCATAGCGGCCTATCTACACGGTATTTGTCCCATAGCGGTCCCTGCACACGGTATTATGTCCCATAGCTGCCTCTGCACACGGTATTATGTCCCATAGCTGCCCCTGCACATGGTATTATGTCCCATAGCGGCCCCTGCACACGGTATTTGTCCCATAGTGGCCCCTGCACACAGCAATATGTCCCATAGCAGCCCCTACACACGGTATATGTCCCATAGCGGCCCCTGCACACGGTATTTGTCCCATAGTGGTCCCTGCACACGGTATTATGTCCCATAGCGGCCCCTGTACGCAGTATTTGTCCCATAGCGACCCCTGCATACAGCAATATGTCCCATAGCGGCGCCTACACACGGTATATGTCCCATAGCGGCCCCTGCACACGGTATTATGTCCCATAGTGGTCCCTGCACACGGTATATGTCCAATAGTGGCCCCAGCACACTGTGTTATCCTCCATAGTAGCCCCTGCACACGGTATAATATTCTAACTTTTATAATATTCCAATTTGTGCCACTCACTAGCTATTATTATACTGTGGGGTCTCTTCAGACCCCCCGAGTATAATAAGTGGAGGGCAAAGAGAGGTGATGAAACATAAAAAACAATGTTACTCACCATTCCACGCTGCACAGCCGCTCTGTATCTTCGGGCTCTTCTGCCTGTAGTCAGCGACTGCTCATTGAGTCTCAGGGGTCACGTTGCGTCATTATGCGTAATGACGTCAGACGCAGACGTAACACCTGAGGCCCTGTCAGCTGACTTCATGCAGAAGCGCCTGAAGAGTACACAGCGGCTGCGGAGCGTGGAATAGTGAATAACATTGTTTTTTATGTTTCATCACCTCCCCGGGAGCTCCGCTTATTATACTCGGGGGTCTGAAGCGACCCCACAGTATAATAATAGCAGTTTCGTTTCGGACGTGTTTGGTCCGATCGAAACTGCTGGGTGAGGAGTCCGCTGCCGTGCCAGGGAAATAAGCCTCGCGTGCCAAGAGTGGCACGCGTGCCCTAGGTTGCCGACCCCTGATATAACCCTATATATCACAGAGCTCAGCTTCTCTACTATATCATATAACCCTATATATCACAGAGCTCAGCTTCTCTCCCCTAGCATATAATCCTATATACAGTGGGGGAAAAAAGTATTTAGTCAGCCACCAATTGTACAAGTTCTCACACTTAAAAAGATGAGGCTGGCCTGTAATTGTCATCATACGTAGACCTCAATTATGAGAGACAAAATGAGAAAACAAATCCAGAAAATCACATTGTCTGATTTTTAAAGAATTTATTTGCAAATTATGGTGGAAAATAAGTATTTGGTCAATAACAAAAGTTCATCTCAATACTTTGTTATATATCCTTTGTTGGCAATGACAGAGGTCAAAAGTTTTCTGTAAGTCTGCACAAGGTTGGCACACACTGTTGCTGGTATGTTGGCCCATTCCTACATGCAGATCTCCTCTAGAGCAGTGATGTTTTGGGGCTGTCAGTGGGCAACATGGACTTTCAACTCCCTCCAAAGGTGTTCAATGGGGTTGAGATCTGGAGACTGGCTAGGCCACTCCAGGACCTTGAAATGCTTCTTATGAAGCCGCTCCTTCGTTGCCCTGGCGGTGTGGTTGGGATCATTGTCATGCTGAAAGACCCAGCCACGTTTCATCTTCAATGCCCTTGCTGATGAAAGGAGGTTTGCACTCAAAATCTTACGATACATGGCCCCATTCATTCTTTCATGTACACGGATCAGTCGCCCTGTCCCTTTGCAGAGAAACCGCTCCAAAGCATGATGTTGCCACCCCCATGCTTCACAGTAGGTATGGTGTTCTTTGGATGCAACTCAGCATTCACTCTCCTCCAAACAGGAACACCTCTCCTCTTCTGGAACATCCAAATGCTCTCTAGCAAACTTCAGACGGGCCCGGATATGTACTGGCTTAAGCAGGGGGACACATCTGGCACTGCAGGATCTGAGTCCCTGACGGCGTGGTGTGTTACTGATGGTAGCCTTTGTTACGTTAGTCGCAGCTTTCTGCAGGTCATTCACTAGGTCCCCCGTGTGGTTCTGGGATTTTTGCTCACCGTTCTTGTGATCATTTTGACCCCACGGGGTGAGATCTTGCATGGAGCTCCTGATGGAGGGAGGTTATCAGTGGTCTTGTATGTCTTCCATTTTCTAATTATTGCTCCCACAGTTGATTTCTTCACACCAAGCTGCTTGCCTATTGCAGATTCAGTCTTCCCAGCCTGGTGCAGGTCTACAGTTTTGTTTCTGGTGTCCTTCCACAGCTCCTTGGTCTTCACCATGGTGGAGTTTGGAGTGTGACTGTTTGAGGTTGTGGACAGGTGTCTTTTATACTGATAACAATGTCAAACAGGAGCCATTACTACAGGTAATGAGTGGAGGACAGAGGAGCCTCTTAAAGAAGAAGTTACAGGTCTGTGAGAGCCAGAAATCTTGCTTGTTTGTAGGTGACCAAACACTTATTTTCCACCATAATTTGCAAATAAATTCTTTAAATATCAGACAATGTGATTTTCTGGATTTTTCTCATTTTGTCTCTCATAGTTGAGGTCTACCTATGATGACAATTACAGGCCGGCCTCATCTTTTTAAGTGGGAGAACTTGCACAATTGGTGGCTGACTAAATACTTTTTTCTCCCAGAGCTCAGCTTCTCTCCTCCATCATATAACATCATATATCACAGATCTCCTGCTCTATCATATCTTACTCTTTGGGTGTCAGAAACCACCTACCAAGTTCACTTGAAAATAAGATTTGGTTTATAAATGTGTCACTTTCATAGATAAATATACCTATAGTTTACAACTGATGCAAAGTGGATTGAAAAAACATTCTTTTTGGCACCCAGTCAGCAAAACCTCCTGACTTAAATCCTGAGCCAGAAGAGAACATGCCTTCCCGAAGCTCTCCTGAGGGTCCTGATCCTCCTGTTCTTATTCAAGTTGGCAAGCAAGATGAGCAGCTTCCTCTTGACATGGAGGGGGTGAAGAGGAAGATGGATTTTGGAAAGTACACTTCTGTGGTAAGTTAAGTGATGACTGCGCCTTTTAGTGATAGTTCTAGTTAATGAGTTGAAAAAGTTCACTAAGTTTTTATACTTTTATATTTGCAAACCCAAGTTCATCCAGAAGGCAAAAACCACTCCTGGATGACATAGACTAGGTTACTATAAAGTGGTAAATGTCTTTCTGAAGTAGCTGAACATCTAATCCTTGTATGATAAATGCAGTAAGGATGGAAGGAACATCTGTCAGTAATAGGATTTTATGTAAGGAAATGTGTTGCACCTCGTTGTCTAACTTTTATTAAAACATTATACCCTCACCTATCCTATGTTGGCAGACTGCTCATACACTGACTAGTGGACATGTCGTGCTGTTGTAGCTCACTCCTAAATGTCATCACTCTCGTCTCTTTTAATACTTGTTTTTCAGTAGATTTATTTCAGCTATTTCTTCTTTGTAGTTGGAAATGAGTGATGACATAGTGAGGATCATCCAGGCAGCTATGAATGCAGATGGAGGTCAGCCAGAGCTGAAGAAAGCCAACAGTATGGTGAAATCATTTTTCACAAAGGTGAGGAAAGTTTGCTTTCTCAAAAGGGGTATTCTGGTTACTTAATGTTATCTCCTGTCTTTGCTCTGTGATTTTATAACTTAAAAAGTGCCAAGGAACAAAGCTACGAAGGCTACTTTTAACTCCCTTTCAACTGCATACTATCAGGATAGAGAGGTGGTCTCACAAAGATGACCTCTTTCCATATGTCCTCTAGGAGCAGAGAGCCACTAGGCATCAGTGACCCCCTACTCCGATTTACTTGGCATGTCCTTGTGTTAAAGTAGGCAGCACGGGAAATGTATGACTGTCTTCTCCTAGTAAACATCCATTGATTTAATGACTGAATGCCATGGTTTTCTGACATGGAGATTAGTACTTAGAATATGTTCTATCCATCATTATTGCATCAGATTGCATGGTCTTACTGATGACCATATTAGTGAGCTTTCTCTTCCACTGGATCAATGGGTTGTGATTTCTGGATTCTTATTGATATCTTTTGTCTTTATTTCTCTCTAGCAAATGGAGCGTGTTTTCCCATGGTTCAGTGTGAAGAAATCCAGATTTTGGGAACCAAATAAGGTTGCTAGCAAGTAAGTTTTGTCTGTTTGGTACATAAAATGTGTAACGGGACTGGTTTGACTGTACCCATCTGTTACTTTGAAGGGTCACAGGTTTGCCTGTAAAGGTTGAGCACGGGTAGAAGGAGCGAATCGTAATACTAGATAGTGATTCAATAATGGGTTTATGGGAGTCAGGTGTCCCTATTAATAAACCATAGAGTAATACGGTTATAATTCATCAGTTGTATCTTGTCCGCCTTCATAAAATGGGTAGGGATTAGTCAATCTCATGTCATGGATGTCATTGTTTAGCAGCAGGCTTCTGGCATATTTATTGTACCTGTCCACTCATTGTTAGATTCATGACAGCAGAGGTTGACTACTTGTCCACTCTTCTTACACTTCTGGTTTCCAGTAATCCTCAAACATGTCTCCTCAGTCTAATATCAGGGGATACGTAGACACGCTAAATGCAAATCTTTTTTCACTAAACACTATTTTTGGCATGCCGATGTTTTGGACTCAAATGATTCCCTTCAAAGTTCCCATATATAAGTACCAAAACTGGTATGGGCAGTGTGGTGTTACTCTAATCTTACTAGTTTACCCCCTCCTCCAAATTTAGTGCTGTATTCCCATCTTGGACACTTTTTAGTATCCATTGCATATGCCATAAATGTCTAATAAAGTCCTGTCGCTGGGTCATACGTCCATCTCAAAATGGGGGTCCCTGAACCCCTGTCCCAACTGGAGAGATTAAACATGAGTTTATTAGGGAATATATGACTTTGCATCTAATTAGCAGGACATATAGTGCATTTGCTGCATTCAAATTAATTTTTCTTCACAGTAGCAGCATGTTACCAAATGCAGTACTGCCACCATCCCTGGACCACAACTATGCCCAGTGGCAGGAGAGGGAGAATAGCCTGGCTGTCCAACCTCCTCTGATGAAAAAAATTATTCCTGCTCCAAAACTCAAATCTCCAGGTGATCCGGAGTCCCCACCACCCGCACAGTCTACTCCACCAGCAACAGGTTTGTAAAATTGGAAAGTGGTGTAGCGAGAATGGCATGGCTTAGAAAGAACACAGCATGGCTTAAAGGGGTATTCCCATGACCTTAACCATTTTTAAATTTGTAGATAATTAAAAGTTAAACATTTTTGCAAATATAAGTAATTAAAAATTTTGCAGCGTTTTAAAGATTTTCTCTAAATATCTTGTGGTGACAGACTTGTCTCTAGATCGGTTGCCATTGGATACGGCCATAAATGCATGACCTTGCTAAGGTCAGAAAATCAGTAATGAAGTTCTCATTGTGGCTGGGATATCTTCTCATACATGTAGTGTCCCTGTCTGATAACCCAGCTACAAAAAGGACATCATGGCTGGGTTTTTGACAAGTCCCAGACCATAGAAAGTTTCCGCATTTGTGGTCGTATCCATTGGCAACTGATCTAGACAGCAGACTGTCACCACTAAGATAGTTAGAGAAAATCTTTAAAACTCTGCAGAATTTTTAACTACTTTTATTTGCAAAAATGTTTAACTTTTAATTATCTACAAATATAGATATGATTATGTTCATGGGAATACCCCTTTAAGGTGTGCCAGATTTTTGACTCAAAGTAAACCACCCAAGTTAGCATATTTTTAGACTGTCCGAGGTAAGGTTACACGGCCTAAATATTAGACAGCATTAGTAAATTTGCCCCTGTTGATCTAATGTTAATGTTTCTGGATAGTTTTCTGCATTGCACTCCAAATTAATAGAGGAAGGTGCCTGGATAGGATCCCACTCCATGTAATGTTATAAAGAAATATTTGGAACTTAACTTGCGCTTTAAGTTTGAGGCAATACAGAGTAAAGGCGTGACATTTTGGTCCCCAATAGAACGTTTTCAAACCATCTGAGAATAAAGGTTTAACAATGTCCTTGTTTAACAGAATATTAAGAGACAGATAAGCATCATCCTTGTCCTTCTAATAGTATGAAGGGATAATTGCTGTATAACTGGTAAGTATTTAGTGGAGTAACGGGTAATGCACTCCCCCAGAGGATGTGGGGTATGCAGGCTTCTTTTTGCTTATGGGTTTCCTCCCACAAGTGTTACATTTAGGTCCAGAAATATTTGGACAATGACTTTATCTTCATGATTTGGGCTCTGCAGCCACCACATTGGATGTGAAATGAAACATTTGAGATGCAATTGAAGTCTATACTTTCAGGCTTGATGCACTGGATTGAACCAAAAAATATCCAGTGAAACATTAGGAATTGCAACCATTTGTCTACAAAGGCTCTTCATTTCAGGGGCTTCAAAGTAATTGGACAAGTTAATATTACCATAAATAAAATGTTCATTTTTAACACTTTGTAGAGAATCCTTTGCAAGTAATGACTGCCTGAAGTCTGGAATCCATGAACATCACCAAACACTGTGTTTCCTCCTTTGTGATGATTTACCAGGCCTTTACTGCAGCTGTCTTCAGTTGTTGGTAGTGTGCGGCTCTTTCTGCTTTTAAGTTTTGTCTTAAGCAAGTGAAGGGCATGCTGGATCTGGTTGAGATCTGGTTGAGATCTGGTGATTGACTTAGCCATAGCAGAATATACCACTTCTTTGCCTTAAAAAGAAAAGAAACTCCTGGGTTGCTTTGGCGGTATGTTGTGGGTCATTGTCCATTTGTACTGTGAAGCGCCATCCAATCAACCTTGCTGCATTTGGTGGAATCTAAGCAGAAAGTATATCCCTGTACGCTTCAGAAGTCATCTGGCTGCTTCTGTCACACTATCAGTAAACACTAGTGACCTAGTGCTATTGGAAGCCATGTATGCCTAGGTCCATCACACTGCCTCCGCCATGTTTTACACAGGATGTGGGAAGTATGTCATGAGCCGTTCCAGGCCTTTTCCATACTTTCCCTTTTACCATCAATCTGGTACAGGTTGATCGTAGTTATATCTGTCCAAAGAATGCTGTTCCGGAACTGTGATGGCTTCTTTGAATGGTTTTTTTGGTAAAGTCTAATCTGGTCTTTCTATTTTTGAGGCTAATAGTTTTATTGCCTCTTATGAAGCCTTTGCTTTAAATTAGACTTAGGGTGGGTTCACACCTGCGCTTGGTGTCCGTCCGTCGCCAATCCAGTGAAAATCTCGGCGAACTGGATTGGCGTCGGATACAGACCGGTCAGCGGCGCATTGGTTAAAAACCCATTCATTTGAATGGGTTTTTAAAGCAGTGCGCGGGTGTGCGCTTACACCCTCTGCGCTGCCAATCCTTTTTTTTTCGTCGGACACGAAGTCCTGCATGTCCGACTTTGTTTCCGACGAAAAAAAAAGGATTGGCAGCGCAGAGGGTGTAAGCGCACACCACACGCACTGCTTTAAAAACCCATTCAAATGAATGGGTTTTTAACCAATGCGCCGCTGACCGGTCTGTATCCGACGCCAATCCAGTTCGCCGAGATTTTCACTGGATTGGCGACGGACGGACACCAAGCGCAGGTGTGAACCCACCCTTAGATACTGATACACCTACTTCCTAGAGACTCTTTTTCATTTGGGTGTATGTTATAAAGGGTCCTTTCTTCTCCATCGAAAGGATTTTAGAGTCATCCACCACTGCTATCTTTATGATGGATATCTTTTTTTTTTTTTTTTTTTTTTTTTTTTTTCAGCTGCCTAATGGTCTGTTTCACTTCAGTTGAGATCTCCTTTGACCGCATGTTGTGGGTTCACAGCAACAGCCTCCAAATGCAAATACCACACCTAGTGTCAATTCCAGACCTTTTTACCTGCTTAATGATGGTTGTCGAGGGAATAGCCCTTGCAGCCCATTAAATAGCTTTTAAGATAATTGCCCAACTACCTTTTGGTTCCTTTAAAAAGTGGCAGTTACATATTGTAGAGCTGTAATTCCTAAATACTACTTCCAATTTGGATGTGTATACCCTCAAATTAAAGCTTTAAGCCCATGTTGATTATATAACTGTATATGGAATATAAAAGATAAGCCCGGCACTCCCAACGCACTTGATGTGAAAAGGTAGACGAAACTTATCACTTGTACCTATGTGATTGTCGTTACTCTGACTGCTGTTGATACAGATGTAAAACACTTGAGTCATTATGTTTATCCTTTTGCATAGCGTCTAAGAATGTTACATGGTGACAAACCAAAACGTCATGTATTGTTTGGATTGCTTGCCTAAATAATCAATAAGTCAACCGCATTCACATCAAGTGCCTTGGAGCGCCAGGTTTATATTGTTCTACAAGGTGGACACCTACCCAGCGACAAGTGGAGTGACGTGCATCCTTTTCTCAAATTTGTATCTTGAGAATGTTTTGGTTAACAGCTACAATGCCAAAACTTGTCACAGTCCAAATATTTCTGGACCTAACTGTATATACATGTACCCCTGCTGCAGTTTGGTAAGGCTGTACTATTTTTGGACATCTGATCCCTTTCAGGCTCCATTATCTGTATTTCAGTACATGTGCAGGCATTTAGATATTGATCCAGCAGCATGGTTTCTGTTGTTACCCCTGTACTGTTATCCTTTTATGACCATATGCATATAATTATCAGTATTGGATAAGTTTCACTATTTTTAGTTTGATTCAATCAAATTATTGGGGCATACGTCGTCTATGGGCCCTTACCTATTGCAGTGTGATCATGGATTGCTAGGATTTGCTATGGTGGATTGTAACACACAGAAGATCATTGCCAGAAGAAATTGTTTGTTTATTTAAAACTTTGAATAATTTTACACTAGTTACCTTTTATATAGCAATTAACACTACTTTCTACTAATAGAATGACAACTGTGATGCTTACGCCATGTTCAGATCTGCGCCTGGTAGCTGCCCGTTGCAAATCAGTCTTAAAAAAAAAAAAAAAAAAAGTCAAAAAGACACAAATGGTTACACAACGCACATCATAATCTGTTTTTTTTTTTGGTTTTTTTTTTATGGATCAGTCAATGGGTATCTATCAAAATTGTCAGTTTGTATCCATTTTTGGCAGATCGTTACACCTCCACTCCCCCAGCCCCCCCCCCACACAGCCCCTTCCTCCTTCATTTTCATTTTTCATTCTACTCATCCACAGACGTCAACCTGTAAAAAAAAAAAAAAAAAAATTAGTTGCTGTCTGTCGTGTATCCTTTTATTTTGGATGGCGCAAAAGTGCTGCAAGTCTGACGTTCGTCTCTATCCAACAGAGCGCATACATGGTGGAAATGCTTTGCGTGTAATCTTAAAACCCCTTAAAATTAATGTGTTTTTTTTTTTTTTTTAAACAATCCGTTCTAATCAGTTTTTGATAGATCACAGAAACTGATTAGGTGCGGAGACACCAACGCAGATGTGAACCCAGCCTTATCTGTCTATTTTAATATTCTCTGTAAAAAAAAAAAAAAAAAAAAAAAAAAAAAAAAGGGAATTGTCTCCTTTAACTGATTGTTATACCTTTTATTCTCATATAGTTTGAAAAAGGTCTGTAGGTGACCAAAATGTCACGTCTTTACTCTGGATTGACTAATAAACTTACTTGCAGCACAAGTTGAGTGCTGGATTTTTCTTTATAACTATGCAGCCAATCTCCAGTAGGTGAGGTTCTATACACGGATGTAACATTGATCAGTTGTTCTGGCTGCTTCCAGGCGTCTGAAGTTATACAGGAGATGTGCACCAACCATTCATAAAGTGAATAGGGCAGTGCTTCAGGCACAGTCCCCTGTATGGCATCTTGGTAGCCAGAACAGTGGATCCATGCAGGGCTTTTCCTAAGGTGGTAACCCTGATAACTCCTTTTAAACGAGACTATTAAATTTTGAGACAAATCAACCATACAACATGAAGAGTAATCTTTCTGAAAGTGTCGTACAGACGTTCTGGCATTTTGTGGCGATAAAGTTCTAAGATGCTGCATATTCCAGTTATTTGGTTTTTGGGAGTCTGTCTAACTTGTATGAAAATGGTTGTGTTTTAAGTGGAGCTTCCAAGTGCTTAAATTGTGACACATCTTCCAATAATTTTAGATCACAGCAGGGATGAGAATGCAGATCTGCCGCCTCCACCTGGCGTGGAGGATAATCGTCAGTGTGCCCTGTGTCTGAAGTATGGAGATGACAATGCCAATGTAAGTACCGAAGAAGCTTGGTTATACATGCTATTTTCCCTCTCTACATAACTATTTAATCTAGTAATGCTGAAAGCCTTAAAATCCAGTTCTTGTTAAAGCGGAAATATAATGATGAATCTCACAAGACCAGAAGATAAAGTAGAGGAGGTGACTGATGCACATAATGAATACTGGGAGTCAGATAAGTATAAAGTAGCCGAGCAGATTGAGATCATCAAATACATCTGTTAAGCTGTATGAGACTTTACTTCTAATATCTCACTGTTGGGAAGCGTAGCAGGCTACTTTTTCCTGTGTAGTGGAGGGAACAAAGGTTCTGACTCTTCTAGCCCCACCTTACACTGTGTTCCAAATTATTATGCAAAAAGTGTTTAGGAGTGATAAGGTAAGAATTTTTTTTGTTTGTCAGTTAAACTCATTGATGGTGATGTGTGTCAGGGCTCTTTATATCACTGAAAGCAATTGCAGACACCTGTGCTAATTAGTTTGGCAGGTGTGTCCAATTAAAGGCAAGACTACTTAAGAAGGCTGTCCCACATTATTAAGCAGCCTACATTTTCAGCCAAAATGAGAAAGAAAAAGGATGTGTCGGCTGCTGAGAAGCAACAAATTGTGGAGTGTTTAGGTCAAGGCATGACTACAATCAACATTGCTAAGACACTTCATCGTGATCATCGCCCAATCAAGAAGTATGTAGCTGATTCACAGCACACACGTGTGCGTGCTGATGAGGGAAAATTGAGGACTCTTTCCAACAGGCAATTATGTCAGGTTAAAAGAGCAGCTTCAAAAATGCCTTGTCATAGCAGCAGACAAGTTTTTGAAGCTGCTGGTGCCTCCAACGTTCCCCGAACAACAAGATGCAGGGTGCTTCAGAGGTTTGCAGCTGTGCGTAAGCCATCCTGTTGACCTCCTCTATCCACTGCACACAAGCAGAAACGTCTCCAATGGGCCAAACAATACATGAAGACTGACTTCAAAACTGTTTTGTTCACCGATGAGTGCCGTGCAACGCTCGATGGTCCAGATGGATGGAGTGGAGGATGGCTTGTTGATGGACACCCCATGCAAACACGGCTACGGCGCCAACAAGGAGGAGGTGGAGTAATGTTTTGGGCTGGAATCATGGGGAGAGAGATTGTCGGCCCCTTTAGGTTCCCTGAAGGGGTAAAGATGAACTCCATAATGTATGTGGAGTTTCTCAAACAGCACTTCCTGCCATGGTTCAAGAAGAAGAACCATGCATTCCGCAGAAAGATCATTTTCATGCATGATAATGCACAGTCTCATGCTGCAAATAACACATCTGCATCTCTGGCTGCTATGGGCATAAAAGGGGACAAACTTATGGTGTGGCCCCCATGCTCCCCTGACCTCAACCCCATTGAGAACCTCTGGAGCATCAGCAAAAGGAGTGTCTATGATGACGGGAGGCAGTTCACATCTAAGCAACAGCTCTGGGAGTGTATTCTGTCCTCATGCAAAACAATTGAAGCAGAAACCATCCAAAAACTGACAAATTCAATGGACGAGAGAGTTCAGAAGCTTCTTTCGAACAAGGGGTCCTATGTGCAAATGTAACATCACCTCGAATAAAGTTTTGGCTTGAAAACTGTTTGATTTCAGTTTGTAATAACCTGCTAATGCTTATAATTTCACAATGACCATTTTTTTGTTCTTAATAAAAATGAAAAGGTTGCAAATTCTGCTGTGCATAATAATTTAAAACATGCATTTTGAGTGTTTATTTTTTTTTTTTAAATATACTGTTATCATAGGCAGTTTGTTCAAAAACCTTTCAATTATACTCGAATAGTTGATGACTGGAAAATTACAATGACTGCAATTCATATAGGTAATTTTGGAAAATGAGAAAATATTATTTGCATAATAATTTGGAACACCGTGTATAATAAGAGGACATTCTTTGGCATTGCCAAAAAAATGAGATGTAATCAGAGCAATATTGATTTCTTTGCTATGAGTGCGCTCTTTCTGAATTAGAAAGTACATTTTACTCTGTCAGTAGTTCATTAATTCCTTCACCTTTCATCATTACAGGATGCTGGGCGTCTTCTGTACATTGGTCAGGATGAGTGGACACACATTAACTGTGCCTTGTGGTCAGCAGAGGTGTTTGAGGATGATGACGGCTCCCTTAAAAATGTGCACATGGCAGTGATCAGAGGGAAGCAGCTGGTAAGATGGGGAAAAGGAAAGTGTCGTGCGCTAATGCACTGCGCCTTCTAGGGGAAAAGTTTTACAGATCCTATTCATTAAAAAAATAAAATAAAATTTACGTGTGGGCAGTGTTCTCCCTGCTGTCCATCTTGCATGCTATCATGTTTGTGTTCTGTCTGTATCTCCAGAGGTGTGAGCACTGCCAGAAATTAGGTGCCACAGTGGGCTGCTGCCTGACGTCATGCACAAGTAACTACCACTTCATGTGCTCGAGGATGAAGAACTGTGTCTTTCTAGAGGATAAGAAAGTTTACTGCCAGAAGCACAGAGACCTGATCAAGGGGGAGGTGAGTATGTTCATGTGTTTTATTGGACATAGACAAATTTTAAAGGCCCCAAATGGTGATTTCATACTGATAACCTATCCACAGGATATGTCATCGGTATGTGATCTTTAGAGGTTGAATACCTGGCCCCTTGCAGATCAGCTGTTCCAGGTGCTAGAAGCGGTAGCAGTAGACAGGGAGCACATACAGGCTGCCCCTATTCAAGTAATAGGAGTGGTGCTACAATTCCCCAGGAATCACAGTTACTTCCATAGTAGTAGCCTGCACATGCTCTCCATACGCTGCACTAGCTTCCAGCACGTGGACACTGCCAGAACAGCCGATTTCTGCTGGTGTTGGACTCCAACAGATCACAAACTGATATTTTCTCGCCCTGTCTATTTGGTTTTGTTTCTTTTACTCTTAAGCTAGGCTGCCCTCACAACCCCTTTAGTACCTACTGGCCCTAGACATGGTATAATAACTCAAGGCCATTTTCGAACAGCCTTGACTTAAGTACATTTTAGTGTTTGTGTGATGGCCACAGTACTCACATTTCCCAACATAATTCAGACTTTGGATGCAAAAATGTCACTTGGTCTTCAAGTTTTTAAAAATATATCCCAGTGAAATAGAAGGATAGCTCTGCAGATGGTACTCTCACATTTCAGGTCAATGTATTCTATAGTCCATTGTTTACTCACCCTAAATGCAGACACTATTTTCTGCTTTTCTTTCTAGGTTGTATCTGATAACAACTTCGAGGTTTTCAGAAGGGTGGTTGTGGACTTTGAAGGGATTAATTTGCGCAGGAAATTCTTGAATGGTCTGGAACCAGATAATATACATATGATGATAGGTGAGAGATTAAAAGCTGATTCGGATGAAAATAATATGGTATAAATGAGAGGCTGTCGCTCTCTGATTAACAGACTTGCAGCACTTATTTTAGTGCGTTTTACGTTGCTATGATGTAGCAGAGCTGAGTATGGCATGTTGGCCCAGTGTGTTATGGTTTCTCAGTCTCTGCTTCTGTCAGATGTGAAGAGCCACCACTTATAATCCATAAACTATTGATCACACACTATATTTTCTGCTAAAGTTTTTTTTGCGACTTTTCATTACCTGTGAAAAACATTTTTTACATTTTGAGTTTTTATTTCTTCGAGAGTTAACATTTCTGATTTTAGCTTTAGATGTGAAAGGAGAAGAAAACACTTAACTTTTTTGTTTTTGTTTTTCTTACAGGTTCCATGAGTGTAGATTGTCTTGGCATTCTCAGTGACTTATCAGACTGTGAGGAGAAGCTTTTTCCCATCGGCTATCAGTATGTGTTGTTTTTCTTCGCCAAGTACATATTTTAGACCAATTTTAACTCACTGATGCATCTTGCCTGCACACGAAACAGGAGGTCGTTCTTTCACCATGACAGACAGGGTGATTCAAAAAGAATGGTGAAAAGTTATAGCCTTGATCATTCAGCCTTGTTTGGGGGAAAGAGTCCTTGATGGTAGCCCCACACAAAAAAGGCAATCGTGCACTATAGGTGAATCGTTTCTGGTGCAAGCAATCCACCTTTCTGATAGAGTATTATTCATCTGTCAGTGAACATGCGAATGGAAATGTGGAGGTGCATTATCCTGCTGATACTGTTTGGAAGATCTTCCTCTAACATGTCCAGGTAGGAGTGGCCAAAAAGAACGGACTGTAGACATTGCGTCTCCTCATTGTATAGTAAGTTTTGAGAGAGTTCCTCATGTGGCAATTGACTTTACCACTGAGGAGAAAGGTAGCCTCATTGCTGAATACCAGCGTGTCAGTGAGTTCGTCCTCTTCCAAGCAGCCTGCAAGTTAATATAAAAGTCACAACATTTAGGTTTATTGTCTGGCTTGACCTACTGAATATAATGTAGTCTTTATGGATTACAACACATATTTTCATAAAATACCTGATACTGTGGTTTCTTGCGCTTGTAGATATTCAGTCACCGACCCTTTTCCACTGATGTAACTTTAACTACAGGTCTTTGCTTTTGCACCATTCTTTTTGAATCACCCTGCAGGGTTGCACTGGATCAGAAAAAAAACATGGGTGCTTTTTATTTTTTTTATATAGGGAATTGGGAAAATATGGGTTATTTGTTTATTTTATACCATTTTCTGCTCTTAGGTAGGTGTTTTAAAATTCTGCTTTGATAATTTGTAAATCTGCAAATTTGGGTCACTAAACCATCAGCATGCTCTTATGGGCCAGTGGTTTAGTGTCCCAAATATGTCAATAACAGTGTTACTTCCTTATACTATATTGCTCCGGGTTCCTTGAAGAAATGTGCATCCACCAAAGATGGGTTCAGTGAGAATGTCTTATATTTGTATTCATTGGAGGACACAGCACCATTGGGATAGACCTGGCCACTTGGAGGCTGACACTAGGAATAACAAAAGATGTTGGCTCTGCCTTTGGGCTATACCCTCTCCACACACCCTATGCTAGCCAGTTTTAAAGGGAGTCTGTCATTAGATAAAACACTTTTAAGCTAATGGCACATTGGAATGGCATTTAAAAAGGCCATTCTACTCCTACCCTTCCTTGTTTTCTTCTCCCAGCCGATTCTAAGATAATTTGTTTCTTCATTTATGTTAATGAACACCAGGGATCACCCAGGGCATTCCTCCTCTGCAGCAAGCACCCACTTCATCATCGCTTTTCGCCGCCCCTTCGTCCGTTGCGGTGACTCTCCTCTTGGGCTTCTTTGTATCTTCTTTCTTCTCAGTTCTCACTGGCAGTGCTGTACGGCAGCGAATTCTCGCGCATGCGCAATCAGCTCTGCCACTTCAGGTTCGGGCAGAGCTGACTGCGCATGACGGGCCACCTTTTTCCGGTGGTCTGTCACAAGAGCGTACAGTGCTGCCAGCGAGAACTGAGAAGAAAGAAGATACAAAGAAGACCAAGAGTGGAGTCACCGCAACGGACGAAGGGGTGGTGAAAAGCGATGACCAGGTGGGTGCTCGCTGCAGAGGAGGAACGCCCTGGGTGCTCCGTGGTGCTCATTAACATAAATGAAGAAACGCATTATCTTAGAATTGGTTGGGAGAAGAAAACAAGGAAAAGGTAGGAGTAGAATGGCCTTTTTAAAGGCCATTCCAACGTGCCATTAGCTTAAAAGTGTTTTATCTAATGATAGACTCCCTTTAGGAGACAGACACAACTCAGGTCTTCTGTCTTGCATCGTTTTTTTTTTTTTCAGGTGCAGGGAGAGTCTTCAGCGTGTACGTCACACTAGTCGCACCTCCCTGTGGGTGCTGCGCGTTGTCAAAGAGAGCCTCGCCAGTCACCCAATACACCAGTCTGTAGTGTAAAACTTTGGAATTGCTTATCTTTCCATATTGCCGCTTAGTCGGCATCTTCTAAGCCCCTTCCCGGCCGCCCTCATCACTCCATTTCCAGCTCCAGGAGCAGTCCTTTCAAAAGAACCAGGAAATCATCCTAGAGGTCATTGTCCTCCTCCCCTTCCTCTGGGCATTCTCCTGTGGATGCCTCTGATTCCGACTCAGGACCTCAGCTAGAGGTCCACATTCATATCCACAGCTATGCAGGAGCTCATCCATGCGGTCAGAGATACCCTACATATCTCAAAGGACCTGGATCCTACTTCTCAAGAGGACATGTGCTTCCGCCTCAGTCACTGCCCTCCTCTGGTCTTCCTCCCACTATGGGGCGTTTGACCATATCTTAAAGGAAGAATGACTTTACCCAGACCATCTCCTGCCTTCCATTAGGAAGTCGGACGTCATCTATCATTTTCCAGACCAGTGTGTCTCCAAGTGGCCAGAGCCTCCTGCGGTGGACCCCGCAATAGCTAGGCTTTCCCAGGCTAACATTCTGCTTTTGGCAGACTCTACTTCCCTCAGTGATCCCTCAGACAAAAGGGTGGACTCTACTCTCCAAGGCAGCCTTCGTAGCGACTGGCTCCTCCCTTCGGCCTATCTTTACTGTATTTTGAGTCAGTGAGACATGCATTTCCTGGACCAAACAGCTTCAGAAGGGCCTCTCCACCGCATCCATCACCAGGACAACCAGCTCGTCTCCCAAATCCTGAACGATTCAGAGTACCTGTGCAAGGCCTCTCTGGAAGCAGCTTGCTGTTCTGCCAAGGCGACAGCCAGCGCAGTGTTAATCCCATCATACTGTTTGGTTCTGTTTGTGGAATGCTGAATGCTGTGGCCCTTCCCTTCTCCGGAGATGAAAAGGGATGGCTTTTTGGCAAAGGTGTAGAGAAGAACATCTCTGAAGCTACAAGGGGGGGGGAAAAAACCTTTCTCCTCCCTCAGAGGCGTTCTGAGCACCAGCCATCTTGCTCCAGCCGTACTCAGCATTTTCACTCCTTTCATGGCTCCACCTCTTGCTCCGGAGTGCAGTCTCTCAGCGAATCCGGCTTCAAGAAGCCCTCCTTCAAGACCAGAACTGACTGTCAGTCTTGCACCAAGCCCTCCAGGCCTTCCTCTTCCAAGGCCTCCTCTGCATGAAGGTCTTCCCCCACTCGGGCTCCTCTAGTGGTAGGGAGGCTGCTCTCCTTCCAGGAGATCTGGTTTGCCAGAGTTGAAGACGCCTGGGTCCGAGAGGTGGCGTCAACCGGCTACTAAGAGTTCTCCTTCCTTTCGCTTAGCATTTTCCCGGTCTAGCATCCACCTTTCTTCAGGCTGTCTCCGCTCTACAACGGCAGGGCATCATTGTCCTTGCTTCAGAGCGTTTCCAAGAAGGACGGCTCCTTTCCGCTCCATCCTGGATCTGAACGGGCTCAACCAGTTTGACCGTGTCCGCAGATTCCCCATTGAGTTCCTGTCGGTGGTGGCATCCTGGAGACCACTGACACTCTCGTGAGCCCCTGGTCAGACTTCCACCTTCCGTACCGGTTTCCTCCTCTTCCCCTTTGGGGTCTCAAGAAACTTAAAACTGAGGGGGTTCCAGCCATCCTGGTGGCTCCAGATTGGCTCTCCGAGGCCTGGTATGTGGATCTCATATTCCTGCTGGCGCACGCTCCTTAGCCTCTTCCTTTGCAGGTCAACCTTCTGTCTTAGTGACCGCTGCTTTAAGACATCCCATGGTGCTGTGTCCCCCAATGAATTAAGCGAGAAAAATTGGTTTCTGTACTCATTGTAAAATCTTTTTCTCGTTGTATTCATTGTAGGACAAATCCCACCCTTTTTTCTTTTTGTTCCTTCCCCAGGTTGTGTTGGATTGTTTTTGGGTTCAGGCTATATTGGTGGCTATTGGTTCCGTGTTCTGCATTTTTTTTTTTTGTTTATTTGTGCCTCTCTCCTACTACTCCAATACAAACTGGCTAGCATAGTGTCTGGAGAGGATATATCCCAGAGGCGGAGCTGACATCTTTTGTTATTCCTAGTGTCACCATCCTAGTGGTCCGGTCTATACCTATGGTGCTGTGTCCTCCAATGAATACAACCAGAAAAGGATTTTACAGTGATTACAAAAATCCATTTATTTCTTGTAAGAACATAGTTTATGTAGTGATATACCAGCACAGCATAGCTAAATACATATCTAAAGTAAAAGTGCATATTGTAATAGTGTGTACAGAAAAGTTGATGATGCATGATACAGTTTAATGGAAGTTGAACCCCAGATTATACCTGTAATCTTTCCCACATAAAACAAGGCCCCATACAGCTGCTGCAACATAAAAATTTGAAATTATGATTGGCCAATATAGGTCAATGTTTCAGATATATCTGTTGTCTAAAGTGTGAAAATCTTGTGTCCTTGATCGTAATCCCAAACTCCTGTGCTGGTTGTTCATTCAGTCCCCTGCTTTCTGTAGTTATGGTTACAGTACTTTCCCCTCCTTCTCTGTGTAGATGTTCTCGAGTATACTGGAGTACAACAGATGCCCGGAAGAGATGTGTGTATACATGTAAAATCCTGGAGTGTCGACCACCTCCTACCGATATTGGTATTAACAGCACTGTGCATCATGAAGATAACCGCACTATTGCTCACAGTCCGCCATGTGATGATATACATGGTAAGTCTCAGGAGGTATAGTGGCAGCAGAAGCAAATCCATCATTGATGAAAATGAATAAGTGGCATGTTTGGGAAATAAAGGAATTTTGCAAAGCCCATGTTTCAATTTATATGTGGTTGCCTCACCAAAGATATCCTGGACCTTAATAGGTTGCCTGTGGACACCCCCCCCCCCCATTTTGGAGCATTGGTTTCATTTCTATGCTATTTTCATATTTTGTATTGTAGATCACAGCTGTCTTCACAATTGGGCTTCAGAGCTGAACTCTTGCACACCTATTGCTGATGCAGTATTTGGACTGAAAGGGGTTTTTACCAGTAACACTTATTCTCTGTCAGCAGGATCACGAAGCTGTGGAACCCTATATCCTCCATGAGTATGGAGCAGTAGTGTGCATGCAGAGTTACTGCTCAGTGTATTTCTATTGGACTGATGGAGATGGCAAAGTACACCGCTCCATCATTCCTATTAAAATGAATAGACCAGTAACTGCGCATGAGCACTACTGCTCCATACACATTGGGGACTTGGGGATCCCCATTCTCATGATTTCTGTGATCCTGTCCCATAAAGATGAATATATTAGTTGTCACACTGACAAGTTACTGTTCCATTTACATGGACCCTCTGAGTTGGAGGTGACAACAGCAGTCAGACACATATCCTCTATCCTGTCTGTAGGTGATAGTAGAAAAACCCCTTTAACTTTTTTTTTGCTGATTTACATTCTGGTGCATGTAGTCTTTACACCGGGCACTGGACTGTATTTTGCCATAGGCAAATCTGTAGGCGTGCATTATGGGAACCCATTTAAGCTAGTGCGGATGTGTCACCCAAATTTGTTGATGGTTTGCACTAACAACTATGAATGCATGTACATTGTTCCAAATTATTATGCAAATAATATTTTCTCATATTTTCCAAAATTACCTATATGAATTGCGGTCATTGTAATTTTCCAGTCATCAACTATTCGAGTATAATTGAAAGGTTTTTGAACAAACTGCCTATGATAACAGTATATTTAAAAAAAAAAAAAATAAACACTCAAAATGCATGTTTTAAATTATTATGCACAACAGAATTTGCAACCTTTTCATTTTTATTAAGAACAAAAAAATGGTCATTGTGAAATTATAAGCATTAGCAGGTTATTACAAACTGAAATCACAGTTTTCAAGCCAAAACTTTACTTGAGGTGATGTTACATTTGCACATAGGACCCCTTGTTCGAAAGAAGCTTCTGAACTTTCTCGTCCATTGAATTTGTCAGTTTTTGGATGGTTTCTGCTTCAATTGTTTTGCATGAGGACAGAATACCCTCCCAGAGCTGTTGCTTAGATGTGAACTGCCTCCCGCCATCATAGACACTCCTTTTGCTGATGCTCCAGAGGTTCTCAATGGGGTTGAGGTCAGGGGAGCATGGGGGCCACACCATAAGTTTGTCCCCTTTTATGCCCATAGCAGCCAGAGATGCAGTTGTGTTATTTGCAGCATGAGACTGTGCATTATCATGCATGAAAATGATCTTTCTGCGGAATGCATGGTTCTTCTTCTTGAACCATGGCAGGAAGTGCTGTTTGAGAAACTCCACATACATTATGGAGTTCATCTTTACCCCTTCAGGGATCCTAAAGGGGCCGACAATCTCTCTCCCCATGATTCCAGCCCAAAACATTACTCCACCTCCTCCTTGTTGGCTCCGTAGCCGTGTTTGCATGGGGTGTCTATCAACAAGCCATCCTCCACTCCATCCATCTGAACCATTGAGCATTGCACGGCACTCATCGGTGAACAAAACAGTTTTGAAGTCAGTCTTCATGTATGGTATGTGTGCTGTGAATCAGCTACATACTTCTTGATTGTGCGATGATCACGATGAAGTGTCTTGGCAATGTTGATTGTAGTCATGCCTTGACCTAAACACGCCACAATTTGTTGCTTCTCAGCAGCCGACACATCCTTTTTCTTTCCCATTTTGGCTGAAAATGTAGGCTGCTTAATAATGTGGGACAGCCTTCTTAAGTAGTCTTGCCTTTAATTGGACACACCTGCCAAACTAATTAGCACAGGTGTCTGCAATTGCTTTCAGTGATATAAAGAGCCCTGACACACATCACCATCAATGAGTTTAACTGACAAACAAAAAAATTCTTACCTTATCACTCCTAAACACTTTTTGCATAATAATTTGGAACACAGTGTATTGTGTTACTGCTTCAACTAAACCTTGCATTACCAGTGTAAAGTATACTTTTTTTTTTTTTTTTTTTTAGAGCCTAGCACACAGAGTGTAAAACCTGTAGATACTATTGGTCTCCCTTCTCCAGAGCTTCTTTCTTCAGCTTCCAGCACCTGGGCTACTTCCCGACCTTCTGCTGTGGGAAGGACCCGCACACACAGATACTCCCTTAATCAGCGTTTTCCTGGACCTCGTCCACTTCCATCAGCAGGTATTTGACTTGGTGTTAGTAAGGCTAAGGGCAATAGGCGGGGGGGGGGGGGTTTGGAGCACAGGGCTTTATCTGGTTTTCTCTCTTTTCACTGAGACCCACCAACCTTCGAATAATGGTAGTTTGTGGTCTTGGCTGTTTTTTTAAGGTGGTGGTAGAGAATGCAGGGTGTGAACTGTAGTCTGTTATATAGGCCCAAGGATGTGGGTGTTCTTGTGTGATTTGCACCAGTGTGCAGTTTAATGGGATAGAGCTCACTGGGTCTACATTCACCACGATTAGAATTTGGTCTGCATGACTGTGCATTCGCCAGGTGGGACATTTTGTAGACACAAGCTACTCAAATTTGCAGTAATGGATGTGCCTCTTTTCTTGCTGATGTTCTTCATTTTTATTTTCAGGTAGTCCAGTTGCACATGAAATTGTGACTGTTGGAGATCCTGTCCTCTCCTCTGGACTTCGTAGCATAGGTTCCCGCAGGCATAGTGCCTCTTCCATATGTCCACAGCCTCCAAAGCCACGTGTGATTTTTCCTTCCACTACTGAGACCACCAGACTCACTGTATCACAACCGGACACAACAGCAGCACTGGCAGACCACAGGTCTACCAACACAGAATCAGGTGGTATTCCTTCAAACTTGGTAAATCAGAGTAACTGCACCCCCAGCAATGGCCACAGGATTACTGGGACAAAAGTGGACAAACCATTAGAAACAAGGCGAGCTGGCTCACTTGACATGGTATCCAAAATTCCCAAAACTGATAAACTAAAATCTTTAACTCAGAGGTCATCTGAGATCTCCACTAATCTGACAAGCACTAAGGTACCTGCCCAGCCACAGGGCATCTCAACCTCCGATTCTAGCACAAACAGAGCTGGCTCTGTAAAAGAGAGTTCTTCAGTAGTTCATGGCTCAAAATCTATGGCTTCTCATCAGCACCAAAGGGCAATAAAGAGAGAAAATGATCCAAATGTGGATGAGCGGACTCCATCCTCTGAGGAAATCAAAGAGACTCATTTGCCTTTGGGTAATCATGGTGTTACAGTGACCAAAGAAAGACGGCCAAAGTCAAAGAATCAGTTACTGGAGAGCTCGAAGGAAAAACATTCCTGTAAATCCACGACTGACAGTGAACATTTAATGGGAGAATGCCGAAGCCAGGTAGACACCAATGGGAATCATTTAAGTTCAGATACTGGAAGTTTTAAAACACATACTCACAGCAAAAATGTTAAGACTGCAGCTACCATGGAAAGTCCACCAATAGAAACGTCTACGGTGAGCCCATGTAAAGCAACAAAGCCAAAGATGGCAACAGAAAATACTGGTGACAGGAAGCAGGAACAACAAAATATGTCTCCTCGTGAGCTGCCAGATGTAACAAAATCACAAGATAGTCCTGAAGATACTGATGACAGTGCCGCCAACCACAGAAGCTCAAACACAGACTCTGAGCCACAAGCTGGCAATGCTTATAATGCTCAGGATTCCAGCGTACTTCTCCAAGATGGTAGCAAAACTCAGGAAGATAGTTCTTACAAAAGACGTTATCCGAGGAGAAGTGCCAGAGCACGTTCTAATATGTTCTTTGGATTAACACCTCTCTATGGTGTACGTTCCTATGGTGAGGAAGACCTCCCTTTTGCAGCAGCACTCCAGGAAAGAAACGAGGAAAAAGGTCAGCTGAGGGTCAAGTAGATGGGGCAGACGACCTGAGCTCATCTGAAGAGGAGGATTTGTATTATTATAACTTTTCTAGAACTGTAGTGTCCGCTGCTGCAGAGGACAGGCTGGGTGTACGTAACCTGTTCAGAGAAGATGACCGAAATCTTCACACAATCCCCCAACTTGATGGAGTGGACGATGGTACGGAAAGTGACGCAAGCATCACTACCACCCCTGGGAAATCCGGACACACGGGAAAGCGAAGTAGTAAACAAAATGGGGCTGAGAAGTTGGTTGCATCAGATGAACAATTGGAAAAGTCTCATACAGGTAAAGGCAGTAAAGGATCAGAAGGCAAAATGGAAAGCTGTCATCCTGTGAAGCAAGACTCATTAGAGACTCAACTCAGCTTAGACACTCCACGACGAAGTCATAGCGGAGCTGATAAAACCTTACTTGATACCTTTAACACAGAGTTGCTGAAGTCTGACTCTGACAATAACAACAGCGATGACTGCGGGAACATCCTTCCTATTGACATTATGGACTTTGTATTGAAAAATACACCAGCCATGCAAGCACTTGGAGAAAGCCCTGAGTCGTCTTCATCTGAGCTACTAACACTGGGGGATGGCTTGGGGCTGGATACCAACCGTGGTAAAGATATGGGGTTGTTTGAGGTATTTTCACAGCAGCTTCCATCCTCTGAACCGGTGGATGGGACTGTTCCGTCTACTATGTCTGCAGAAGAGCAGTTCGAACTTCCACTAGAGCTCCCTTCCGATCTTTCTGTTTTGACCACTCGCAGTCCATCTCTTCCAAGTCAGAATCATAGTAGGCTTGGTGTGATCTCGGATTCTCAATTGTCTACACCCAGCGACCGCTCCCTGTTGTCTTTACCAACTGCAGACACAGGTGAAAAAAGAGTAACTGTGACCGAAAAGCCTGTAACATCAGGTGAGGGGGATTCTGATATGTTGGCTCAAAGTGTGGATCGAACACCAGAAGGGCACATGACACCGGATAGGTTTATTGCAGGGCATTTGGACTCTGAGCACATTTCTAGCCCTCCCTGTGGACAGGTAGACCATTCAGCTAGTCAAGAGCTGACCCGAAATAGTAGTACACCAAATTTGCAAGTGCCAGTGTCTCCAACTGTGCCAATTCAGAACCAGAAATACATCCCAAGCACCTCAGAGAGTCCAGGTCCTTCACAACTGCAAAACACTGCCATACAGAGCACACCCCCTCACCTCAAATCTACAACCGAAAAGGTAGTCGTGGTCAATCAGAATATGCAACCTCTTTATGTTCTGCAAACATTGCCCAATGGAGTTACACAAAAAATACAACTAACACCATCTGTACCTTCTGGCTCAAATCGTATGGATGGAGATGTGCCAGTGCTCAGTTCAATGGGTGCAGGGCTGACATTAGCCACCACACTCAATCCTACTCTAACTTCGCCTTTTCCACCCACTAACAAGGGGCTTCTGCCAATGCCCCACCACACACACCTTCAACCCTTTCCAGCAACCCCTCAGGCTGCTTTCTTGCCAGGCCTTGCTAACCAGCCTTCAGGTCTCCTTATTGGGGTGCAGCCAACAGCTGAACCACAGCTTCTAGTTTCAGAATCAGGGCAAAGGTCAGACTTGAGTAGTGCATCCAATCCTCAAACTTCTGGTATGGGTAAGAAAAGGATCTCACGCCTACAGACCAAGAAAAACAAAAAACTGGCACCTTCTGTTGCACCTGCTTTAAGGCACCCTACTGAAGTTAATATGAGAATAATTAACTTCGCTCCCCCTCAGCTTGCTGGAAGTTTACCAAACCATCCGAGCCTAATAGACTTGGGCAGCCTAGGAAACGCCACCCCCCACCGCAGTATTCCAAATATTATTAAACGTTCCAAGTCTGGTGTAATGTACTTTGACCAGACGCCCTTGCTTCCGCAGAATTTAGGAGCATCCAACTCTGTAGGGACTGCTGCCAGTGTTATTGGCTTAGATCATGGACATCTCGCTAGTCAAGTACCAGCCATTGCTACTGGTTCTTCTGTCCTGAATGTTGTGTCCATGCAGACAACCGCTACGCCTCCTCCTGTAAGCGGTCATGTCACTCTTACTAGTCCTGGAATTTTAGGTCCTTCAGAACTTGGTTCGATTGGTAACTTTTTAATAAAGACAAGCCCACAGGGAATAGGCATTCAAGAAAATCATGTGGCACTTCCCTCGGGGCCTGGTATTTTCTCTCAGAGTCCTACCACAGCTACATTAGCAACCACTTCTAGTATATGTGTTGTGCCCACTTCCCAGCCTGTTGGAATGACTCTTGCCCAGACCGTAAGTGACCAGGATTGTCCGTTCCCAATTCCTCATCACATGAATAGACTGCTCAATAACAGGCCTCCAATCCTACCAGACAATGGTAGTTCAGACCACAGATCACAAGTTACCAACCAGTTACCATCAGACTCTGAGGGCAAAGCAATTTCAGCAAATTCATCTTCCACCTCTGGCCCTCAGAGAGTAAGTACTTCAGCAGTCCAAAAGACAAAAAGCAAAGGAAAGAGACAAACTAGCTCCACAGACAAGACAAGCAGGAAAAAACACAAGTCGTCACACTCTAGCCAGGGCCCAACTGTGGCCCGAGAGCAAGACAAAGACAAGAAGCCATCCAGTGCCATTCTAGCAGGGTATGTCATAAGCATCATTTTTTGTCTTTTTTTTTCTTCTAACTTATCATTAGGGTCAGCAAATTGATTTTACTGTAATCATTTTGTCTAACCATTAGCCCTTTGACAACACTGGATAGGCTCATCCTGGTGGACATGACCAAGTACACGTGTGTGATCAGGAATGGGGCTAATAGCGAGACTCTAATATCCAATAATATATATAAATCGCAATCAATAATGCACTGAATTATAGAGCCATAACGTTACATTTAAGATAAAACATCAAAATTCAATTTACTCATATTGTATAAAAAAAATGGAAAAAATCTGCAAAAGTTTTTTTTCCACAGTAAAATGACTTTATAAAAGTCCCAAAAAATTTATATATATACACATACAACATATTTGGTATTTTTATGACCCTAGCTACTTGCACAATACACTTAGGAAATAATTTTTGATTGATTTGTGCAGTTAAAAAATTGCATTTTTTTTCTGCATTTTTATTCAAATATAAAAATTTATATAAGTGAAATGCTATTATATTGACATTTACATAGAGTACAACTCTGCATGCAGAAAACAGTCTTAAGTTACTTCAGAATGGTTCAGGGGTTTTTGGGGATATTGATGACCTATATTTATGATGAGTGCCATTCAGCACTGCTCTGTACACTGTAGTGGTCTGTCTTATTCACTGCAGCTCCGTTTCAATAAAAATGCAGGAACTTGGCTTGGCCTTTACAAAGTATACTACCAGTGTTCTTCATCTGATGGTCATAGCTACTTCCTTCAGCTAGTCAGTGGTGCAGCATTGTGTCTGACCTCCACCAATCTGGTATGGATTACCTATTCTAAGGATAGGTCTTCAATGTCCAAGTCTCAAAAAAACCCTTTAAAAATCATGGCCTAAGCATTTCATTGTAAACCAATTCCCTGTCTCCTTTTGAAAGTTATAGTCATTAAGAATAAGGACAATGTTGCAGCTCCTTCAGAGTCACGTTTTTTCCTTGGGAAATGCTCCTTTACAAACAATCCTGCAGCTGCAAATTGGGTGTCTAGCCGTTCCAGTTGGGCACCCAATAGAGAAGACAGATGTCATGTTTCAATGGCTTCTCAGTTCATACACCATGCTCGATGAGCGCTAGGTATATAATACAGGATGTGGTAATATTGCTCCCTATTAGAAGCTGATTATGTAACATGCAGCGCCAAAAACAGCCTAGCGTGAAATTTCACCTGTGACCAAGATGTCACATTTGTCAGTGTGAAGTTGAATAACTTTTTGTAGATACTTTTTGTTTTTCCATTTTTGTATTGATTTCAAGATTGTCAGTTTTATTTTCAGTCACAAAACCATATAAAATGCTTATAGTTTTATGCTTATATATAATGTACAGAGCACTTAATATATCTCCATGCTTGTTTATTTTAAAGGTGTAAAAACAAATTTAAGAAAAATTGAAGACACAATAGATTTTTTTAATGTATTCCCCTTTATTAAAAGATGAGCATGAATTAAACTATGCCATATATTTAGCTGAAAATTATGCTAACTTATGATTTGTCCCACACAAAATAAGGAGTTTTAAAAGATTTTTTCCAACCATCTCTGTAGTGTTTTTTTTTTTTTTCTTCTTTTGAATAGATTGCCAACATTTATGAGGAACTTACTATTCTCCGAAACTTAGCCATGATTTCCTTATTGTGGCAGGTTATCTTCTACATAAGGAAATCATGGCTGGGTGTCCCAGGCCATAGAATCTTCCTGCATTCATGGTCAAAGCCATTGGCAACTGATGAAGAAGAAAGACTGTCACCACTAAGATGGTTGGAGAAAAGCTTTAAAATTCTGTAAAATTTTTAATTCTTAAGAGTTGCAAAAATGTTTGTTTATTAATGGTCGATTATTTATAAATATGATTATCTTTATGGGAAACCTCACATTAATCCTTGACATCCCCTTTAAAAGAGTTGTCCAGCCTTTGAAAGTTTTTACCTAAATATTACAAGGCTGATCAAAGGAGCATTACTCAGTCTGTACTTTTAAAATCTCCCGCCACTTCCATGCTGCCACTTTCTGGGTCCTAAACAGGTCTCTACATCATGGCCTCAGGCACTGACATGTTGACACGGACACGCGACCTCTGCAGTCACTCACTGGCTCCAGTGAACCGCACTAGCTGACAGAATGCAAGGAGGCAGTAACTTGTTCAGATGCTTGCTGACGGTAGAATTTCATAATGTAATGTTTTCCATTTTTAGGAGTGTCAAGCTCAAAACTGATGAAGTAAATCTACCAACACCGCCCAGTGTGATGGAGTCAGAGAAGACTGTGGGGTAAGTCAGGCAGAATGAACACCCACCTGACGCCCAGTTTTTTAATACATTTAGCACACTTTGGTTTTTTAGTGATTGCTAGGTCATGGTCATGTTGCGTGTAGTATTGCAACCACCTTCACAATTATTACTTTCATTGTAGCCTTGTTACCTTGATGTCCTAGCTTCAAAAATAGATAACAAAATTGCCATAAAAAGCATTTGGCTTATTGTAATGACCTTTCCATTTCATGTTTGCAGGCAATCCCCAGCCATTGTAGATATGGATCCACTAGTGAAGGAGCAGAGTCAGCTTGAGCCTAAACAGGATGGTATGTTCTTGTGGGGCAGTGTTGTAGCATTCCCCTTCCAGAATTGTATGCAAATGTATGTATGACCTTCCAACAATTTTGCATAAATCAGTAGTAGTGTGTGTCTACATAAGACTGTTTCTGCCCGTTATTTAAATTACATTTTGCATTTCTAAGCAGTTTTCCCTTCTGCATGCTCTCTCTGATGGGTAGAGACTAGCTGCTATGATGTCTGTCATACACTGCACACTGAAAGTATAGTAGAATTTGCTCCCTAAGGCTATGATCACGAGTAATTAATTTATCTATGGATTGACCTTTATCAGCATTACTTTGAGAGGGGTTTGACATCCTGTTTCCCCCACCAGTCAACTGCTGTAACCACCAGATCTGCATGGTATATAGAGACAGAAGCAGATGGCTTTATTTGCTATGCCGTGGCTATGCTGCAGTCTTGTAGCTCAGGTCCTGTTCACTTGAATGGCAGATAAGTGGCAGTATCCCAGCAGGGCCATTACAGAACCATAGCGACATTTCTTCCTAACAGGCTTGTCACTTTTTACACCTACAGATTGTAAACATGCAGAAGATGACATTGGGTTTAGTTCGCCTCTCATGAGGTTATTGCAGCATGAACAGAGGCGACAGGATTCACTTCAGGGACCCAAACCCAGGACTGGTCTCCTGTTTGAGATCTCCAGTGATGATGGTTTCCAGATTTCTGCTAACAGCATTGAAGGTAAGTATGGGGAGGTAGTGCAGTGAAGTGATGGTTGTAAGAAAATATGAATTGTTCTCTGGGGAGTCCCCATAGGGTTGCCTATGGGGTCTCATTCAGTCCCTATTATTTTTTTTTTCTGTTTAAAGTAACACGAAACATGAATAATAATCACTTACATAGAAATTATCTTGGAGTTTTTCCAAAGATCCAACATGTCCCTTGTCACTATCCTGTCTGGCTGTAAAACAACTGACTGCAGCAGGAGCCTCCTCCCTTCTCTGTTCTGTCTTCACTGTCTTCAGTAGAACCAAGATTATTAAAGGGGTTTTCTGGTATTGTATTATTGATGACCTATCCTATTGTCATCAATATCATGTTAGTTAGAGTCTCCTACTCAGTACTCCCACCGAGTGCTTTGGCCTCTACACTAAATATCAAGCACAGTGCCACTCATTGTGTAGTGGTTGTGCTTGGTAGTGCAGCTCAGCCTCATTCCTTTGAATGGTACTGACCTACAAACAGGCCACGGGAGGAATGAATATGACGTCTTTGGCCTGTGAAACGGAAGCAACACTTGCTAGAGTGCCACTGCCGCTTCGAGCAGTTGATCCGTTGGGGGGGATCTTTGGGTATCTGATCTCCACTGATAGGATATTGATGAACTATGCTAAGGATGGGCTATCAATATTTATTTCCCAGTAAACTCTTTAAGCCCACCCCTTAGTTGGTCTCCAGACAAAGATGGAGCAGATAAGCAAGAGATCAATCTATGTTCTCTACAGGATTTCTACAACAGTGTGTCAGAATTGAGCAGGAAATACTGTATTGCATCTAGGTTTAGCGTTCCTTTCATAGAATATTTACAAATAAGCGAGGGTTCACATGTTACTCACGTTGATCACATGGATTTTATAGCAGAATTCACCCTTTTCATAGTCTTTTTTTGGCTGTATATATTTAACTCCTATAGTGTTATCCCAGTGTTTGATCTGTAGTTTTAACAGTTTGTTTTTTTTTGGTTTCTTCTTTTTTGTCCTTGCAGAAGCGTGGAAGTCTTTGACTGACAAAGTTCAGGAAGCAAGATCCAATGCGAGACTAAAGCAGCTGTCGTTTGCAGGTAGCGTGATTTAATGTGTTGCTCTTCATTGGGTCATAGCACATTTCTGAGTAATCAAAATAATTATGCAGTGCCACACTTACTTTATAGGTTGTATCTGGTATTGCAGCTTGGCTTCTTTGCAGTGAATGCAGCTACAATGTCATATACAAATGTAGGACTGTTTCTAGAAGGACAAAGACATATTTACTTAATATTCATGTGGTGCAAAGATTATATAGGCATAGTTTGGAGCTTGTGGACCTCTGTGCAAAATATAAAGGTCCCATCATAAGTAATCTTTCTATTTTGCACAGTGGCATTTGAGACCCTTCAGACACTAGGGACAATATGTTTAGTTTGCCAGGAGTCTTGGAATCAGCATCAATGTATTTACTCAGTAAACTTGCAAAAATAGATAAATCCGCTCTATTGGCTTCAGTGCAACATGTGCCTCTTGTGACTAACTCCTTGCTGTGGCAGGTGTTAATGGGCTCAGGATGCTGGGGATTATACATGACGCTGTGGTGTTTCTTGTGGAGCAGCTTTATGGTGCAAACAAGTGTCGTAGTTATAAGTTTCGCTTCCACCGTCCAGCTGGAGAAGAAGAGCCCCCGATCAACCCTCATGGGACAGCACGTGCTGAGGTGCACCAAAGGTGAGTAATAACCGGGGGAGAGAGAGCATGCGACCAAATCTTAACCGCATATCTGATGAACTTTGTAATAGTAGGCTGTACCTCTCCTTTTGTTCGAGATAAAATACATACACAGAAGTCTGCTCAGCTTTGCAGGCAATAGAATTCTGTGGAAAGAGGAGGAGGAGGATTGCTCCTGGAGACGGACAGATACGAGACGCCTCCACTCTATACATTGATAATTTTACAACACAACTGAATTATCAGATGAATTATCCAGCTCTGATATGAGAGATGGCTCACTAGATGTTAGAGGTCAGAGAGAGACGTGAGATCATCTATGTCTCCCTTGTCCTCTATACATAGACTTCATTTTGTTGCTGTAAAAGTTTGGATACACTTTAAAGTCAGATTTGCTGGAATCTCCGTTGCAGTCATTTGTGGCAAAATTTATGAAACCTAGCACACTTTTTTATAACTTTTGTCACATCTTTCTGTCCTGAGATGCTACTCCTCTCTATGCTACCCCTCTACTCCACTGCGATCGCAACAATTAATGTAACCTTTTAAAAAGTCACTGTTGACAAAACTGGAGAACCGCATTTCTTGGACGCTATGACGCGTCTGACTATAAGACGCACCCCGGGTTTGGGCATGAAAAATTAACAAAACAAATTTCATGTTAATTTAACCTTCCCTGGAGGTCAAATGTCGGAGAGGTCAGTGTCCCTAACTGGTGTGCTAGGGAAGATAAAGGGGCTTATTAGTTAACAGTTAAGGTACACATATACAAAGCCACAGTAGTTTCCTCAACATGTTATAATGTTCTGTTGGTGTCTCCACACAATCTAACTGGCCAGTATACTGTGTGTGGTTATTAAGGAGCATTATACTGTGTGGGGAGGGGCACTAACAGGAGACTATACTGTGCATGGGGCCCTAATTTAGCATTGTACTGTGTGGGTGGCACTAAGGAGCATTAAATTGTGTAGGGGAGAATAATGGGGCATTATTGCCCCCTTACAGTATGTCTAAAGTTATAGTTGATAAAACTTGAGTACCTCATTTTTTGGACAATAAGAGACGCTTGACTTTAAGATGCTATATATGATTCCTTTATATGACTCCATATAATTCCATTGTTGGTGCCCCCATATTATAGAGTATAATGTTCCTTATTGACCCCCACGAGCAGGATTAGTAAGTTGTGCAAGTGGCAGGGGCAATTACTGATCTCTGCTGCTGCTATAATAATGAATTAAGGCTAAAGGGCAGTGGTCAGGAGGCGAGTAGTTTCTCCTGATCTCTGTGATTATGGAGTCAGGGGTACATACATCAAGAGGCTGCTGTCCTTGTTCGGACAGCGGTCAGCCAGCTGAACTATCCTCTCCCCTGCCCTACACTGGTGTAAGGCAGTCACACAGACTGGCACTGCTGGACCCTGATGACTTTAGATTAGAAGACACAGGTACTTTTTAGCAAGGTCATTCCTTGATAAAAAGTGTGCCTTATAGTCTGAATAATACAGTTCGTCTTCTCAGCAGATTAACCACACGCACTTTCCAAACCACGTTTCAAAAGTGGAGTGAGCGTCATAAAAATGTCTCGAGTTTTATTCTGAGCTGTAAAAACACATTTCACTTTTTGACTGCAGGATTATGGTGTGCAGGTCTTGATAAAGTCCCCACACTGTGTAGTAGATTCGTTTTTTGCCATGAAAAGAACTGTTACTCGGAACATTTTTCTTAACAGGAAATCCGCCTTTGACATGTTTAATTTCTTGGCCTCCAAACATCGGCAGCCTCCAGAATACAAACCGAATGATGAGGAGGAGGAAGAGGTGCAGCTGAAATCTGTGCGGTAAATAGTTTGAACACTTGGTTGTTGCCTTGTATGTGGTGCCACAGTACAGCATGTTGTTCTAATGCATGTCTCCTCTTGGTGTAGGAGGGCCACCAGCATGGATCTGCCCATGCCAATGAGATTCCGGCATCTCAAGAAGACATCTAAAGAGGCTGTAGGTGTTTACAGGTGTGTTTACTATTTGACGTGACAAATATTGAATTTGTGAGTTTAAAAATGATAAATTTAAAAAAAATGACTAAATACAATACAAGCAAAACAGTTTTCAAACTAAAAGGAGAAATAACAGAATAAATCTGATAACTCCAGTCTTAGTTTCCGTGGAGCTTTGAGGATCTCTCAAATGATCTGGGCACTTCTAGCTTGTTTGTTTGCTGGCTTTCAAGATGTGACAAAGTTCCAAGGTCTTCCCCGTTTTTTTGTAATGTGAACCTCCTGGCTTGTGCATAGCCATGCTTCCTGCTACGGTGTTTCCATCTTCCCCCTTTCCACATCTTGGAAAGCTGGGAAATGACTGGTTTCATCCACACCTTGGAAAGACAAGTAACCCACAGATGGCCATGCGGTTACTGTCTGGTCACAACTTTCCCTCCCATATGCCCGACTGGGTTTTGTTAGATATAACTAGTCGTAAAGCAATAAACCTAGCTTAGCTGGACATCTGGCCTTGTGCTGCAGGAAGTTAATAGTCTCCCTCCTATACACACATACCAATTTAATATACAGATGACACATGCATAAACCATATATTCACTAATGATACCGTATATACATGAACAATATAATTCAGTAATGAGATATACGCAAGTGGAACTCCTTTCGTCACAGCCATCTTTATCATTGCCATAGTATTTGACTGGAGTGGCAGGGCACTTGCTCAGCTGTCTCCTCATTCAAACCCCTCCTAGCCATATTCTTGTGGCTGGGGAAAATGGATACCTGGATGCCTAATTCCGGTGGTGGTCAGCTTGGGTCTCAACCAGACCCAGGTCAGCTGTGAAGACTAGGGTTAGGTTCAGATCTGCGCTTGTATTCCATTATAGAGTAAGGAAAACAATGGAACAGCTGGATTTGTCAGATGACTGAAATCAACAAAGACTGATGCACCATATTAACACTTTCTGTCATGGTTGCTCTCCAATCTTTTACTGGAAAAGCATGGTGCGCGGTTTTCTTCTGGCTTTTTTTTCTATGACATAGGCTCCTGACTAAACCACCCACCCAGATGTGGACCTAGTCTAATAGTTGCTATAGTGGATGTAGGTAGATGGTAGATGAGAGGGATGCGCACATGCATGTACTGCTAGGTACAAGCTACTTCTATCTATATGCTACAATATTCACTAGATTCTACATGAATTATGTTAAATCTCACAGTTTATATTTAATTTCTTAGATCTCCAATTCACGGCCGAGGTCTTTTCTGTAAAAGAAACATTGATGCTGGAGAGATGGTGATAGAGTATTCAGGAAACGTCATACGTTCTACACTGACTGACAAGAGAGAGAAATATTATGACGGAAAGGTAAGCTTAACAGCTGTCAAACCCTCGGCAGAAATAATGTCAGATTTCTGCTGTGGATTCTACAGGCAAAGCATTCTGACTAGTATTTTGTCAAATTAATGAATTGGGGGTGGGGGGGGGAGTAAAGGGATGATATTGTGGCACAAAGGCCCTTTCCGGTCTCCCTGATCCGCCACTCAACGGGTCAGATTTATTATGACTCTCACTTCCGGCATGAGTTATAATGAAATCTACCCCAGTTCCTAAGTTGTGTAGATTTCTATTCTGGCGCAGGGACGTCTGACTGATCTTTGAAGTGGCCACAGCCTCTTCGTAAATCTTTCCGTCACTGTGCCAGTCAGGCCTTTTATTAGGACTGGTGTACAATACACCAATCTTAATAAATTTGCCCCACTGTGTACATACCCTCAAAGCAGATTTACATGGAAACTTCCTGAATATGGAAGAGATTCACATGCAGCAGATTTTGTTGCAGAGTTGTTAGTCATTGAAAATCAGTTCTTATTGTAATAGGGTTGTCTTAGTCGCCATTATATTACAAGCCAAATAGACAAGTGGGACTGTCTCTGAAATTTCTGCAACAAATATGCTAGGTATGAATTCATGTCTACATTCTGAATGGTAAGAGTTTTCTCATGAAGAACATTTATGACATGTCTACTTGATAGGTGTAAAGTGTGTGGTCTCTTGGAGTCTGACAGCTGGAAGCCCATTGATCAGGAGAGTATGGGACCCCTATGTGAATGAAACAGTAGTACATATGTGTGATTTGTGGTTACCCATGTACACTACCAGTCCATTCATAAGTTTGTGATTGCTGTTGGTCAAAACAATAAGAAATCTATCCCTTATCCTGTGGATAGGTGACACATGTTTATGGGGGAAAGCTCTTTAGGAATATATATCCAAAGTTTCTGCCAGATCTTCCCAGCGAAACCTCAAGAAGATGCTGAAAAAGAATGTGCGAAAACAGCCTTAAATGTGTTTTAAAAGTATCATCAGCCCTTAATTTATTCATTCTTGTCTCTCCTATAGGGTATTGGCTGCTATATGTTCCGTATCGATGACTCTGAGGTGGTGGATGCCACCATGCACGGCAACGCTGCTCGCTTCATCAACCACTCCTGTGAGCCTAACTGTTACTCTCGCGTTATTCCAATTGATGGACAGAAACACATTGTCATATTTGCAATGCGTAAAATTTACCGCGGGGAGGAGCTCACCTACGACTACAAGTTCCCCATTGAGGATGCTAGCAACAAGTTAGCATGCAACTGCGGGACCAAAAAATGCCGCAAGTTTCTCAACTGATCAAGGTTTTAAAACCTTTAGAGAGATGCATAGGACAGGTTGGAGTCGAAGGGCACTCCCAGTATGCAGGAAGCATGCAGCCACTGCTTAGTGGAAACCTTTTCTTCACAGCTTAAGACGCCTCCTGGAGACCATGGTCTTCTGTTTGTGGCTCTACTTTACTCCTACGTGGCCAAGAATGCACTGCACGCCTGAGTAACATATGTATATCCATAGGGAACATGCTGTAATGATACGGACCATCCCTAATGATGACGACTTGCAGCATATAATGAGCATGAGTGTACCTGTATACTGCTTTGCTGTCTCACGGCAGTGATTAGTAGTTCTATATTTTTAATTTATTTTTGTATATGTACCCAACTTTGCATGGCACTGTTGGTAATCAAAGTTGTGAGTTTTTTTTTCTTTCCCATGTGCTCAGAAAGGGCAGGTGGTGCTTCTTGTCTACCCTAATATTAGGGTATAGAAGAACACCTCACGTGAGGCCTGCTTGTAGGTTGAAGAACATAAGGAAGATGAATGTGGGCACCTCAGCCAACAAGGGCGCTGCGGAAAGACGTCTTGTAAGACATGAATCGTGTTTGTAGTCCTAGAGGACTGACCTATTAATGTAGACACTCATTTTTGACTCTCTTGTAGAGTCAGAATCCTGCATACCTCTCATCCTTCACTGAGGTACGTTCCTCCTGATCGTAACAGGAAGGGGCTATTACAGCACTGACTAAAGAAGGCAAATTCCGAAGGGGGTAGAGACCCTTCTGTATGTTGGCCTCTTAAGAGGTTCAGGTTCGTCCTGTAGGGTCTGGAGATTGTAGTTTGTGTAATGACACTCAGGAGCTGCAATATCTTATGGGGCATTAGATAGCACTGACTTCCGGAAGTATCAGCTCCATGATCTTCTCCTAAAAAATGGATAATGTTACGGGCCCATTTATGGAAGCTGATGAAAGTTTTTGTTAGTTTTTTTTCGAAGCATAGACCAATCATGATGGGATGACACCTAGGGGGCAGCAGTGCTCATGCGCTGTATTTCTAGAACCCTGTACTTTTCATGATGATGTTGATGGGTAATAAGGAGAACGGTTTGGATTGCCCTGAATTGCAGGAAATATATTTATTTTCTATTTAAAATAATTGTAAAATCATGCAATACAATATAGTGTACTAAGGAACAGGTTATGTTTACTATCGGGGGGGCTCTCGACACTACGCAGGACTTCAGAGCCTCTCCTTACCATCACCACCACATTTCAAAGCACCCCTTAAAAGTTAACCACAGCAGTAATCAAGAACGAGGCAAAAAACGCTCTCACCACTCTCCTCCCCTCTGGTGATGTAATCGTTCACCTCCCGCCTTCCGTTTACATCTTCGGTTTTATTTTTCGTAGTATTTCAAAAAAACAAACAAAAAAAAACTTAAACTTAAAAAAGGAAAAAAAAAATTTTTTACAAAATGTAAATACTCTATATTTTTCTATTGGAAGCACTTAATAATCGCTAAGGAAGCACTTAAAGCAAGGGGATGGGAAGTCTTTGCCGAATTTGGTGTATTCAAATTTATTTTTTTTGAAGAAAATTTTTTTTTTTAATCTGTGAAATTATTTTCTCATAGGCTGCTGAAGAGGTAACGTTTTTTTTTTTTATGATATTTCGGCGTGAATCATTGTTATTGGCCTTGTTAGAACTGCGTTAATTCCCTCTTCAGAGGACTGAGGAGGATTTTTATCATTACCGTAAGATTTCTGTATGTTGTAGGAATTTATTTATTTTAGATTGAATTTCAACCTGACTGTCGTTAGCTTCAGCATGAACTTGCCGAAGCGAAATTCCATAGTTTCCGAAGACGGGGCTGAGGGTTTACATCCATAGCTATCTCTCAGGTAGAATCTCTTATGTAACATTGTAGAGCTGACTGCTTGCTTGCTGGTTGAATCACCCGTATTCCCAAGTGGGTGACTGTTTTACATGTGCTGTATTGCAAAGAGTGCACTAGAGCCCACAAGAGTGCACAAGGTTTCTGTGTTCTTTGCATGCACTTCTTATGCATGCAAAGCTGGCCATACACTTAAGATTGACGGCTGAACCCACCAAATTTGGTGGGACTGGCCAACTCTCCCCTAGATATTAGGGGAGAGAAGGACCAGGCTCCTAGATTTCATCGTGTTTTATCCTTTTTATTCTCAGGGAGATAAGCCTCTGCCTGTGGTGCCTGGCAGACGCTTACTTCCCATTTCCCCCATTGAAAACACATGCATGCTTGGCCAAGCTGATTGTGCATGTGTATGAGGGGGTCTGGAGAAATAGCTCCTCGACCAAACAAGCGTTTAGTGACAGCTATCTAAAATGTATGGCCAGCTTTAGGCTCTGGCTAGTGCCTGATAATACAGCTCATGGTAGCAGCCAAAAGGTCTACAAGCCTTTTTCTTTACTGGACAGTTCATGTTTCTTAAGCATCGTCATTTTAATCCCTTGTCCACCTTAAACATGGTATGATACATGAGTTTTATATGTGGTTGGTCAGCCTTGCGCTTTGTAAGTAAAGGGTTAACAACCTTGAATCCTTACATACAAGTATTATATGGCATCAAACTACAGGATACTCCTGCTGCAAAAGCAATGCGGTATCTTTTTTAAGTACTTAATAAATTTTAATCATTTATATCGCCCTTTAACCTGTTTATTTTTCCTAAAGAAAACTGACAGTGTGAACAGTGTTGGCGTTATACACTTAAAGCGTACAGGCGAATATAATAAGAAACCTGTACTATATCTGAATCTTGTTGCTTTCCTCTTCCTTATCAGCCTGTTTAACTCCATAGCCCTACATAGAACTCTATGGAGATGGGAGGGGGGATGAGGACGATGTTCATTGATTTATTGCCTCTTATCTCTAGCGTAGCAGTATTAGGAGAGCTCCCCTTCAATCACAGAATAGCGGAGTGTCGCAGCAACCGTTACCTGTTTTCCAGAAGCCGCCTCCTACCCCTCCCTTCTCCATAAACTAATATGTAAAAAAGAATTCGGCTTGATAAATGGAGAAGGCAACACAAATGATATATTACACAGCTTATTATTTTTTTATTTTTTTAATATAACTGGAAGTTCACCATAACATCCAGCGCCACAAATGTATGATGCAAGTTCAGGAACAAGCAGGACCTGCATGTGAGCTGTAACAGTCAGGTTAGGAGCTAGCTCCAGTCCAGGCTGTTTAACCTCTTAGATGCCACAGTCAGCATACATGCTTTTTCTGCTAGGGTCAGAACCATGCATGTACAGCCACCTCTCCATTTACAGTGGCTACGAGACAGCAGTCAAGAGCCGAGATAGGCGAGACACATCTATTGAACATTTATGGTGCATCCTGTGGAATGTGCCGTAAATATTAGGATATAATTCTGGCACCACTAGGGGGGCTTACAGGTATGTAGTAGGCGCTTCCTCTAAGAATGGTGGACCTAAAAGGCACCCATTCACTTTAGAGTATATTTTATTAACCATTTCCAGCAATACCAAACATAATCAGAACTTGGCAAAAGAAGGACTTTAGGGTATGTTCACACAGTTTATTACAATTGGATTTTGAGGCAGATATATTTTCCTCTACCTGATTTTTCAGCTAGAGAAAGTGTCATCACCTATCTTCAGGTAGGTTCCACATTGCAAAATCCATTGAAGTGAATGGAAGGCAGGAAAAAAGCTAGCATTTTTTTCCACCACCCATTCATTGCAATGGGCTTTGCGAGACCAAATCCATCTGAAAATAGGCCCCTAGCTGAGAAAAATCTGCATGACTCTCATTGAAATGAATGGGAGAGTTGGGAGGGTTTTTTTTTTAGGTAGATTCCACCTCAAAAATTCACCTGCAAAAAAACTCAGTGTGAACTTACCCTTTTAAAGTCTGAGCGTTTGTCAGTGCCCGTACAGTATTATCAACCTGATGGAAATGGGCAAAGAAAATATCTGTACATAGGCTAGACCACTTTAGTTATAGCCCATTTGTTTGCCATTTCAATTACATGCAGTATTTTAATACATCTTAAGGGGGTTGTCACATGAAGACAAACCTTCATGGTATGCCTTATTAGGACAGGAATATGGACCTCATAGGCTGGGTCCATTGCTAGGAACCTACTTCTATAAGTCAGAGACATACCCCATAGGGAGTGTCTACCCAGTCTGGTAGTGAATGGTCACCATGTAATATGCAGTTCCCCTACAAGAACTTCTGCAGAGAAAATGCCTTATTGGCCGGCAGGGTGTCTGCGAGAAATGTCATGAGCAGAACTTTGATTGATAAGCTGATCGTTTCAGGGGCTGTATTCTGAAAGGGATCCTCTCCGATGGGACAACCCCTGGAAATTCTTAATGTACAACACTTTTTTGAAGCCCAGTTTTGCTCCATAAGATTTCCGCCACCCATCTTTTGGCCAACATCAAAATTTAAGGTAGTGGTAGGAGCAGGACTGATCTCAGTCTCAGCAACCCATGTTTAAGGTCGACAAGGGATTGCCTGTTATAAAATAGGAACATTAAATCATCACCTCTATTAGTATTAACTGGCTTTATACCACAAGACAGGAAGTGTACGCATCATGATACTCCAAATCTGAAGCTTCCAGCATCTTAGAGCAAACATGAATCTTACAAGTGTAACTGTTTGGGCGGCCATCATAAAATCCGCCACAATTGTGCGTCGTAACTTTGTCTACAGTGTTTGTATTCACCAGTACAGAACCGGTTTCCGTTCATAAACCACACTGAATTTCTGAATCTCCCAGGCTTCCCGCAGCAAGTGAGGGAAATGTTTTGTCAGGCCGCAGAATGCCCTGTAAACCCTGGAGATTTTGTATCTAATCATGACTTGTACAATAAGGTTTTATTTTTCTGCTAGATATTAGGTTTTTAGAGCTTGCGGGGCATCAGCCCCTCTACATTTATGTAAAACAAACTGGCGTTCTTGTGATCTTTGACTTTAGATATCCGTGGCTTTAAATCTGGCCTGTATAGCAGGCGCAACAGTCAATATAAGGTAATATATCCGCTGACTTGTATTCTACGACTGCCATCCTGTGTAACCCTCTCCATCCTGTTTCCTGCTGCTCTTCCAGAATCTTTTTATTTCCTTTTTTTTTTGTTTTATTTTTAATGAAAAAAAAATTAAAAAAAGGAAACTGTTGTAGTTTTATCAGTGTTATTTAAAAAATATATAAAAGGATTAAAAAAAAAAAAAAAAAAAAAAGAGTCCGCTTTGGACAGAACCGAAGGAAATAAAAATGTACAATTGTTTGCTATGAAAACAGAAACTGTCAGGTCTGAATGTAAAGTGTACATAGATGTAAAAACTAAAGAGAGGAGTTTTAAACATGTTTGCTTTTTTTTCTATGCACTTTTTTTAATTTAAGTGATTAGGTTACTTAATAAAAATGTCCAGTTTCTTGATGTACAAATGTGTTTGGCTTTTTTTGCATTAAGTTTTTATTTTTGATAAATGTTTATAGGGAAATCTAGTCAAAGGGGTTATGTAGGAAATGAAATGCCAGAATCTTAGCTAAGTTCTGCAAGTTTTGAACCTAGGCTTCGTCTGGTTCCTGCATTGGGCCTCTTGTCCAGAAGCAGGCTCTCTCTGCCATTTGTAGTGACCTTAATGTAGTCCCTATGGGGTCCGAAAATAAAAGAAAGAAAAGTTTTTCAAAAAAAGTATAAAAAAAAAATAAAAAAATAAACGTTCAAATCCCCCCTTTTCAGAGATCACATATAAAATTAATAGTAAACATAAACACGAACTATTAGAATAAAAATAGCCAAATGGCGAATTTTCAACACTTTGCCTCCTAAAAATAAATTGAATAAAAAGTCATCAGATCTTCCCCCAAATGTGGTATGAATAAAAAACCTCTTGTCCCTACATAGAAAGACGCCTTACCCAGCTCCATACGCATAAATATGTAAGTTACAGGTGTCACAATATGGCGACACATGTTTATTTCCATTTTGCTAAGTTTTTTGAATTTTTTAAAAGATATCAAAACATTACAAATACTACATAAATTTAGTATCGCTGGGTTCGTACTGACCTGCAGAATACAGGTACCATCATTTATACCACATAGTGAATGCTGTAAAAATTAAACCCATAAGAAATTGGTGCAAATGCTTCCCCCCCCCCCCCTCCAAGTCCACCTCATTCAGAATTTTTTTCCAGTTTCCCAGTACATTGTACAGGATATTGAAGGTTGCCATTACAAAGTACTATTTGTCCCGCAAACAATAAGTCATCATGTGACTCTATGAATTGAAAAATTAAAAAAAAAATTATGGCTCTTGGAATGGGGGGAAAAAACGCGCAAATGCATAGAAGACTTCTAACATTATAAGCTGTGAGATCTTCAGAACATTCAGTCCTTGTAGTTTGAAGACATGTCTGTGCAGGCTGTGAGTAGAATCAGCCCCTCCCATCTGCATTCACTGTGTGAAGGGAGAAACCCTTTCCCCCTCACCTAACTGTCTTTCCATCTTGCTGCTAGGGACATACTTCTTTAGTAATAAAGGAGTCAACTTGAAGCGAGACATCTAGTGGCAGGAACTTGAGAGTTTTTTCAGCAAAAAAGCAGCTCTATTTTAAATTAAAGTACATTACATGTTGGTACAGAATCACATGCTCTATGAAATGAGACTAGGTTGTCAGAAAAGTTAGTGACCATTTAACAAGTGTTACCCAGATAACAACATTTCTAGCATCACAATTGTAATAAATCTCTTACTCACTATCTGTTGGATTCCTTATTTATTCCCTGCTTCTGTATTAGTAAACTACTCCTCCGTCTCCCAAGAGGTTCTGTACTTTATGCTGCTTGGGTTACCAGAATTTGACTTTCCTTAACCACTTCAGTACTAAGTACTAAAAAAAAAAAAATATTTTTTAATAATTTTACCTCTCTCTAATGGTGATTTTTATTGTGATGACACTTATTGTTTTGCCACTGAAGGCGGGGATAAAACCTGTGGCGGGAAGGGAGGGGGGAGGTTGCATCATGGTGGCTCCCATAGCTGTGCACAGCTGGCATCGCGTTGCCAAAGCTGCATGATTTGGTACACCAGGTTAGGAGAATGTGCTATGGACAGATGAGACAAAAATCAAAATTTTTGGCAAGGCACATCAGCTCTACGTTCACAGATGGAAAAATGAAGCATATCTTGAAAAGAACACTGTCCCTACTGTGAAACATGGAGGAGGCTCTGTTATGTTCTGGGGCTGCTTTGCTGCATCTGGCACAGGGTGTCTTGAATCTGTGCAGGGTACAATGAAATCTCAAGATTATCAAGGGATTCTAGAGAGAAATGTGCTGCCCAGTGTCAGAAAGCTTGGTCTTAGTCGCAGGTCATGGGTCTTACAACAGGATAATGACCCAAAACACACAGCTAAAAACACCCAAGAATGGCTAAAAGGAAAACATTGCAATATTCTGAAGTGGCCTTCTATGAGCCCTGACCTAAATCCTATTGAGCATCTTTGGAAGGAGCTGAAACATGCCGTCTGAAAAAGGCACCCTTCAAACCCGAGACAACTGGAGCAGTTTGCTCATGAGGAGTGGCCAAAATACCTGTTGAGAGGTGCAGAAGTCTCATTGACAGTTACAGGAATCGTTTGATTGCAGGGATTGCCTCAAAAGGTTGTGCAACAAAATATTAAGTTAAGGGAACCATCATTTCTGTCCAGGCCTGTTTCATGAGTTTTCTTTTTTTAAAAATTCTGTTGAAGCATGGTTGAAAAGCAATGTCTGACTTTCATTTGTTAATTTTCATCGATTTTTTATGTATTACTACTTTTGTCATATTCAAGTTATTTCTGTGACCATTGTGGGTTTTTCTTTCATTAAACGAGGGGTACCAACAATTTTTTCCGCGTGTGTGTATATATGTATTTTCATGACTATAAAAATTGTAGATTCACACTGAAGGCATCATAACTATGAATTAACACATGTGGAATTATATACTTAACAAAAAAGTGTGAAACAACTGAAAATATGTCTTATATTCTAGGTTCTTCAAAGTAGCCACCTTTTGCTTTGATTACTGCTTTGCACACTCTTGGCATTCTCTTGATGAGCTTCAAGAGGTAGTCACCTGAAATGGTTTTCACTTCACAGATGTGCCCTGTCAGGTTTAATAAGTGGGATTTCTTGCCTTATAAATGGGGTTGGGACCATCAGTTGTGTTGTTCAGAAGTCAGGTGGATACACAGCTGATAGTCCTACTGAATGGAGCGTTAGAATTTGTATTATGGCAAGAAAAAAAGCAGCTAAGTAAAGAAAAACAAGTGGCCATCATTACTTTAAGAAATGAAGGTCAGTCAGTCCGAAAAATTGGGAAAACTTTGAAAGTGTCCCCAAGTGCAGTGGCCAAAACCATGAAGCGCTACAAAGAAACTGGCTCACATGAGGACCGCCCCAGGAAAGGAAAACCAAGAGTCACCTCTGCTGCGGAGGATAAGTTCATCCGAGTCACCAGCCTCAGAAATCGCAGGTTAACAGCAGCTCAGATTAGAGACCAGGTCAATGCCACACAGAGTTCTAGCAGCAGACACATCTCTACAACAACTGTTAAGAGGAGACTGTGTGCAGCAGGCCTTCATGGTAAAATAGCTGCTAGGAAACCACTGCTAAGGACAGGCAACAAGCAGAAGAGACTTGTTTGGGCTAAAGAACACAAGGAATGGACATTAGACCTGTGGAAATCTGCTTTGGTCTGATGAGTCCAAATTTGAGATCTTTGGTTCTAACCACCGTGTCTTTGTGCGACGCAGAAAAGGTGAACGAATGGACTCTACATGCCTGGTTCCCACCGTGAAGCATGGAGGAGGAGGTGTGATGGTGTGGGGGTGCTTTGCTGGTGACACTGTTGGGGATTTATTCAAAATTGAAGGAATACTGAACCAGCATGGTTACCACAGCATCTTGCAGCGGCATGCTCTTCCATCCGGTTTGCGTTTAGTTGGACCATCATTTATTTTTCAACAGGACAATGACCCCAAACACACCTCCAGACTGTGTAAGGGCTATTTGACCAAGAAGGAGAGTGATGGGGTGCTACGCCAGATGACCTGGCCTCCACAGTCACCAGACCTGAACCCAATCCAGATGGTTTGGGGTGAGCTGGATGCAGAGTGAAGTTAAAAGGGCCAACAAGTGCTAAGCATCTCTGGGAAATCCTTCAAGACTGTTGGAAGACCATTTCAGGTGACTGCCTCTTGAAGCTCATCAAGAGAATGCCAAGAGTGTGCAAAGCAGTAATCAAAGCAAAAGGTGGCTACTTTGAAGAACCTAGAATATAAGACATATTTTCAGTTGTTTCACACTTTTTTGTTAAGTATATAATTCCACATGCATGTGTTAATTCATAGTTTTGATGCCTTCAGTGTGAATCTACAATTTTTATAGTCATGAAAATACAGAAAACTCTTGGAATGAAAAGGTGTGTCCAAACTTTTGGTCTGTACTGTATATATATATATATATATATATATATATATAGTTATTGATTGTGGTACTTGGGTAAGTTTATTAGTAAATTGTTACTTTCTTTACATTGAGAGATTGTGTCATCGCACACCACTAGGGCCTTCCTTTTGCTCATGGAGGGCCCTCCTCAACTCTAGGCTCACCAGAGCACCCCAGACCTTTATCAGGGTTTGACCCTTACTTACTCTCCACAGCTGGCCTATTAAGCTGCTTGCTCTTTAAAAAGTATGAACCTGGTTCCTAACTCAACTTCAATCCATACAAGGGCCTCACACCTAGCAATTACATCCGATAATTGCTGGGACCAACCAATCACGAGAACAGGGACACCCTGCAGGTGTAAAGCCGCTCCAATACTTTCTATTGTCTACTGGAGATATAAGAGTGCAACAAATGGTGTGGTGGGGCACCTGTGTGACTGCTGCTCCATTCAGATGGGGGTGCAAGACACCCTTGTTCTAGTTATCAATAGGAGTCCCAATGCTTGGACCTGTCCATAGGAGTTGTTGCAGTAAGTGGGTGTTCGAATATTTTTTTTTTTTTTTTTTTTTAATTTTTATAATACCCCTGCAAAAACTTAATACAACAAAACATTTATACTCGCCTCTTAGTTTTCAGCTCCTAACCTTTGGCTGCATTGCTTACATGTGGGCCAATGAGTGATGCTCTGTTTGAACAAATGGCGGACACACTTGAGTTGGCAGTAGATCAACAAAGATTGGCTCCTAGTCCAAAAGGAGAGGGGTGTGTGTGTGTATATATATATTAGTGAATTGAAACATCCCTTAATCTAGGGCTCTGTTGAAATGTTTTGTGGCTTTCATTAGTAACAGAAGTCTTGGTGATCTACTGGTTCAGTTGTCAAACAGATCCCAGTGGCCCCTAACTAGCCCACGTGACCTTTAATGGGATCCCATTGTATTTTCCATCATTCTAATGACAAAACAATGTTCTACACAGTGCAGTACTTGCTGTCATATATGCCTTCAACGTATATTTGATTAGCATAAGGCTGAGGATGTTAAAATTTGTGTTTTTTTTTTTTTTAGTAGTTTTAGCAAAAGCCAAGAGTAACTTTAAATATTATCTTCATTTATAAAACCACTTTTCCTAAATTGTAATATAGCTTATAAGGCCCCATTCACACGGAAGAATCTACTGCTGATTGTGCCTCCAATTGTTTTCAGTGAGAGGCAGTGATCAGAGTAGGACACTGAAAAAATAAGTACCCAAGTAGATCTTGCTATGGAGTATATGGCTCGAGACTCCCCACTGGGAAAGGGGAAATTGAGAATGAAGAATGTTCACCTCAAATTCCTCTCTATTTTATGATGTCTGAACAGGCCCTTAAAGAAATTGTTTTTTTTTCCTCTCCACTTATTAGGCTGCTCTCCTCCTACTTGATCTGTATCCAGCTCAGATACAGAACTCTATGGAGAGGGGAGGAGGAGGCTGTTAACTGATATATTGCCTCAATCTGAGCAGTGGCAGTCTTATCTTGCAGATTCAACAGTGTCAGATATTAAAAGTTTTCTTATATTCACCTGTAATATTCATTTAGAAAGTGGTTTTATAAACGAAGATATGCAATAAATGGAGCACTTATACTTCTATACTTCTCCCACTCTGACTTTGGCTCAAAAAATGCATCAAAATCTACAAAAAAAAAAATAACTTGCCTGCTTGTTAAACAATATGTATATATAATTTTTACAAAAAGACCTTTCTGACAATTTTTCGATTAAAAATCAATTAAAAATATTGGACAAACACAGAAAAAAACCCTAAAACACTTCCATAACAATTGCAGATGATGGGAATAATGTGGTCACCTTATGTAGAAATAGTTTACATGCCCTCTAAAAAATATTTTTAATCGATATTTAATAAAGATTTCAATTATATTTTGATACGTCCTTATTAGGGAGTGACTCTACTAAATTTCAAATTGATTCATTGTTAATAGGCATGTACACCTTAGTACAAATATTTTTTGATAATTTCTGTGTTAGACTAGCTGCCATGTACTGTTCACAGCAAGTAGAGGAAAAATCTGCTCTATAACTGTTTATCTATCAGAAACGGCCTCAAAAAAATATGCAGGACATAAATAGAGAAGTACTGACAAGTATGGACGTGAATAAACTGCATTGACTGTGATAGAAAGCTCCAGGGTCAGACTAGAATTTCCTTGCTTTGTTTCCCGTATTCATTAATGCAAAGCTTGCTGAAATGACATTGCCTGTTTAAGGCATAACTAAACTTTCGGACAACTTTTGATTTCTGGCAGTATTTTGTCATTAATAAATTTTGAAATCTACTTTATTAACACATTTTGTCTCCTTTCTGTGAAATCCTGCATCTCTTTATTCTCTCCCCTGCTTCTGTATTGAGAGCAGTTCCTGCCTCTCACTGAGGAACTGTGTATGGAGTACGGGGCTGTGTAAAATGCAGAGAAAAGGAGGGGAGGGTCACTTCAAGCAGTTATATCTCTGGCGTTATAAAACATACAATCTTGCTGCATATAAATATCCTAATCCCGGCTGTGTTTTCAGCCAGTGATATCTCTGGAAATCATATAGATAGCACTGCAGCCATAGTGTCATATGAAAACAGAATCTCAGGGGTGGGGCGTGGCCAGCCAGCAGGGCAGCAGGAGGCACATGTCCTGAGCTCTGGCCTATATCAGGTGAATTCACTGCTAATCTAGATAATCCTCCATCACCATACACTCCAGAGATGTCAGGGGCCTTCCCCCAGCCCCAGTGTACCTTTTTCTGAGGCGGACCTGCCGTGAGGCCTGTACTGCCAAAAGCTCCTGCCGCTATCTTTTTTAATTATGGCCTACCTGTCTCCCCGCACCAACCGTGGCTGCAGACTGCGGGGGGAGACCTTCATATCATCGACGATACTGCTCCCCGTGCTGCGGGCTCTTCCGGCCTGTGGTCCGATTTGCCACAGCTGTCTGGACGCTGCGGAGCGGCATCGAGGCTTGCGGCCTACCAGCTCTCCTGGAAAGGGGGTCACCATCTTGAGGCCTACTTCCCAAGGCGGAGCAGAGCCTCCTATGGTCTCCCAGGCCTATGCTACGTACAGAAGACTTCTCTATCCAAGCACCGCTACTATCCTTCCCTGCGGCAGCTGATCTAGGGGCCGTGCACCACCAATACCCGGCTCCTCCTGCTATGATCACTGTAGTTCCCTGAGGCAACATTGTCCCACGTGGTGGTGAGTTGACTTGCCCTGCGCTGTAGAGAGAAATAGGGGAAGACCTGTGGCCCTCAGTTAACTCCTCCTGGCAGTAATTGTGGAGGGGTGAAGGGAGTGTTGAGCCCCTACTCCACCATCAGGGGGGACTCCTCACCTTCCCCCACTATATGGACACTCCTGCAGCCTACACTATACTAGAAAAGGCCTCTATCTGCATGACACCTGCTGAACTCTCCTGGTGCAACTCTTCCTAGCCTTCTGTGCAGCACCCAGTGATAACGAGTTATCTCTCCGTGGAACGGACATTTCGTACACTCTTATTATTGAGTTGGCGGGGTGAGTGCTGAGACCCTACACAAACACTAGGGGGACTCCTCCCCCCTACTACCGCTACTGGACTCTGTTGTAATGTAGCTGACTTTGGACTCCTGCAATACTCTGAATAGATTCCACTGACCCCTTGGTGGTTGTGGTAATACCTCTGGTTTACATACCCTGCTGCACCTGTCTGCGGTCCTTGCATCGATCTCCTTCACTTGTCTCCCTGGCTGTCTAGTGGCATTGTATTAATGACCAGAAAGAAATCCTCCTCCTCTGGAGTACCTAGGAAATTGACTGAGTTCTTTGCCCACCAAGCTTCAGAACGCCAGTCCTCCTTTGCACCGGACTCCCGCTCACAAATGCCCTCCCGAACTGGCTCGGCAGCCCTGTCTCAAGACTCTATGGGCTCGGAAAGAGTGGACACCTCCCCTACTGCTGCCTCGCAATCTGCTCAGGAGAGCTGCAAATAGGGTCCAAGCTTCTCCCACGCCAGCAAAGGTCCTGCCCTTAAAAAGAGTATCCGGGCTCAGGCCCCTACGACCGACGAAGCTTCACTGATTAGCCACACTCACATCTCCGACTTCCCAGCATCCTCAGATCCAGTTACCTGCGACACACTGAAGGGTATGCTGGTCCTCCTTCAGTTGGGCATTAACAAAAGTGTGTCTTCCCTAGTTGGAAAGCTGCAACATAATATTGATGCCCTAAGAGAGAGAACTGACCATATTGAGCGGAAGATGGCAGAATTCTCCACTGCTCATAACGAACTAGTGGACACTCATAATAATTTGGAGGCGGAGGTGCGCTGGTTAAAAATCAAAGCAACTGATTCTGAGGACTGCTCCAGACGCAACCACATCAAGATCCGAGGGATTCCGAAGGACATTGCATCCATTGACCTCCCGGCATACATAAAACATATGTTTAAAAAGATCCTCCCAAACCTTTCGGAGATCGACCTTACTCTGGACAGAGCCCATCACATACCTAAGGCGGCTTCAGCCCCTGCGGATGCTCCTAGAGACACCCTTGTTCAGGTCCACTTCTATCATATCAAAGACTCCATCCTTGCCGAAGCTCGTAAGTGCAGCACGCTCCCCGCACCGTTCTCAGCAATCTCTTTTTGTACCCGGACTTATCCGCTGCTACCATGCAAGCAAGACCCAACCTAGCACCCGTTGCAAAGATACTTCGAGAAAACGATATATGCTATCACTGGGGTTTCCCCACCAAGCTCCTGGTCTTCTGCAATGGTATTGCTCATTCTATACCCTCCGTAGAAGATGGTATGTCTCTTCTCCGTCGATGGATGACTTCTGCTGAACCTGAACCTTGGCCTGGTGGTCCTGCTCGTCTTCCACGAATATCCAGGGACTGGCATACAGTCGGAGATCCATGAAGGAACTGAGAGACTATTCCAGGTGGCTCAGGTGCCTTACAGTTTTTTCAAAGTTTTGTTTTTTTATGGCGAACTGTCTATATCTTTTCTACGTTCTTACAATTGTGATTGATGAGTGAATCCTATTTCTCACCCCCCACAGGTTATTTGGTGCATTTTGGCACTAAGATGTTTCTTTTCTGTTTTTTGCTTTTGTATGTTCCATTGTTTTCTACATGGTTCGTTTGCTCAATTATACGTATCTTGTGCTTGTACATACCACCTAACTATGTCTTCATTGCAGGTCCAACTTGCCTACTCTGCTGGCACAATCCCCATCTGTGTAGACTAACACCCCTCCTCACGCCACTACCATGGTTATCTGAATATCTTCCCTAAATGTTAGGGGGCTTAATAGCCCATACAAAAGAAGCTCAGTTTGGAGAGAGGCGCGTCACCTGAGATGGGATATACTCATGCTCCAGGAGACCCATTTCCTTTCTGAGAAAAGCCCTCTATTTACTAATCCCTCCTTCCCTCATATTTTTAAAGCCTCCTGTGCAGCTAAACATAAGGGTGTCCTTTATAGCTGTTCGTGATTCAGTTGCCTTTAGCATGGAGTCTGTCTTAGCGGACTCTCAGGGCCGTTATCTCGGTCTTAATTGCACCATTAATAACATGAGATATACTTTGGTCACGGTGTACCTCCCTAATAAATCCCAACCCTCATACTGGAGATGTATACTGTCTAAAAGCCAGTCGTTTGCCACTGGTATTCTGATTGTTGGAGGAGACTTCAACTGTCTTATTGACAATGTCCTCGACTCGTCCAACCCCCAAAGGAGGTCCCCTGTCCTGACCCCTTCTTTACTGGACCAGGGTTTGTATGATGTTTGTAGGTGTCAACATGTCGGCGAGAAGGATTATAGTTTTTTCTCACCCTCTTCATCCTTCTCTAGATTTTTGTCTGACAGATAAGATTGGTCTATTGTAAACTGTCTCATCCCATGTTGGTTTGATTACATGGTCGGATCACGCACCAGTGTCTCTGGTCCTCCGTGAGCAGTTTGCCCCGGCTTTACCTTCCCAGTGGTGGCTAAATGAATATATTCTTGATCATCCCTCCCATAGTGAAGAGCTCTGCAGGGATCTACTAGAATTCTTTGCACTTAATGCCCCTACTACTGCAGATCCCCATTGTGATGATTCCACTTAAATATGGCTATAACTCATAGATGTATTTTGATCTCTGGGTATCGTGTCTCCCTCTTACTTCCCTTTATTTATAATGTGCGCAGCCCTAATCCTAGATGTATGTTATCAGTAGAGGCAACACTGTAACAATAGGGCTTTGTATCCATCCCATCCCAGAATGGCTCAATTGAATTCCTATACAGCCCTGGGTGATCAAATAAACATGCATTGTTCAGCCTGGGCTGTTGATCAGATATGGCTGATAACATATAGAAGGCATTGTGTCATTCCACTTGGTCTCCTCTCCTTACAAAGAATCGTGACTTGAGTGCGTTAATCAATCAGACTTGCCGTCGCCGATGACCTCATTCTGGGTGGTGCAATCAAGGGTATAAAAGATGAGGTAAGAGGTCAGTGAGACAGACTCCTGGAGGCTACTATGACAGACTACCCCTGAGAGGAGACTATGATGAAACCACTGTGAGAGACTATTGGAATACTGTGATGAGCATGCAGGCTGGAATGTTGTGTTGATGCCGCTGCCTCCATTGGTTAACTCCACATGCTATGTGTGAGTGTTGGACTATAGAACCACATCCAGGATATGTGTGGTAAAGTAATTATTTCACTTTTATTCCCTTTTATTTTATTGTACTGTATCTTGTAACTAGTAACTGTTAATGCTTGCATATATCTACATATCTGTTCTGAACTGCATGTGTTAGATGTTAATACCGACCCATTTAGGGGTTAATAAATATATAAAATTTAGAAAGCTTGTCTTGTATTTATCTTGTGAACCCAGCACTCACTGGCGGTGAGTGTGGTTTTTTTATGAAAGAAGTCTCAGGTGTGGGCCAAAGCGGTGTTGGCGCAATGAGGATTTTTCACACCCATATGTTGTGGAATGCCCATAAGGCGTTCATGCGCGGGGTTATTATTCAAGCCTGCTCTAGGGCCAAGAAGCAACGCTCTAAGGATATCAATGCCTTGCTTCGTACAATAGCTTCGCTGACTGCTACTAACAAATTACATCCCACTCCAACTATCTCTACCGAGATTAGAAAGTATAGATTATGATGTTAATCTGTTTTCCCTTAGTCCCAACAGCAGCACAATATTGGGGTTTTTCTGCCCCTGTGTGATGGTAGGACAGAATGGAATTTTTAATGAACAACAAATAGTTAACCGTAACCCCTCCCTCTCCTCAATATAAGGAAGGAAGTACCAACCCCCCAGTGTGTAATTATAAAGACAAATACATAACACATAGGGAGGGAGCCTTGTGCTGCTGTTGGGACTAAGGGAAAACAGATTAACATCATAATCTATACTTTCCTAACATCCCACAGCAGCACAATATTGGGGATCTAGCAAGCAGAACCCTAAGGAGGGCCCTCTTGAAGAATAGAATTTAACACGGAATGGCCAAAAGAAGTGGCCTCTGTACCCCGGGTGTTAAATCTGTAATGATTAACAAAGGTATGGAGAGAGCTCCAAGAAGCTGACGAACAAATCTGTTCCCAAGGAACAGAGCTTCTTTCCACCCAAAAGGTAGAAATGGCTCTTGTAGAATGAGCTCGAACAAACTCAGGGGGGGTCTAACCCCTGTGAAGTGAAAGCCAATTTTATGGCTTCATTGTGCCAAGGAGGCTTTAGAGGCCTTGAGCCCATTATTTTTCCCAGCAAATGATAGAAAAAAAATTATTTGACCATCTAAAAGGCCAAGATCTCTGAATATAAATTCCGAGGCATCTGGCCACATCCAGGGAGTGAAGTTTAACTTCCTCCAGAGATGATGGACTGGGATAGAAAACTGGTAATGAGATAACCTGGTTTAGTTTAGAATATGAGGGTACCTTAGAGAGGAACCCTGGCATAAATCTTAGTTGTACTCATCAACTCTTTGAGCTGAGGTTATGGCCAAAAGGAACACTGTCTTTAGCGTGAGAAATTTAATCTCAGCCTCTTCTAGAGGCTCCAAGGGGGGAATCACATAACCCCTTTAAAACAGTAGATAAATCCCATTGAGGGATTGGGTCGGTAACAGACGGACTAAGCCTGAATGCACCCTTAAAATATCTTTTAACCAGCGGGTCTGCAAATAGCTGCTTATCTAAGCAGGCTGACAGGGTATTAACCTAAGCTTTCAAGTGAAAGGGCTAAGGCCCTTGTCCAAGCCGTCCTGAAGGAATTCTAGCATGTTTGGAATGGAAGGATACAAGCTCTCAATTCCTCTACCTGATGCCCAGGAGATGAAGATGATTCGGATCCAGACAATCTTTATTTGTAGACTCTGCTCTAGCGAGAGAGAGAGTGCTTAAGACGGCTCCTGAGAGTCCCTTAATAGGGACAGGTCAATCCTCAGGCTGTCAGATTGAAGGATTTCAGATCCTGGCAGAGCCTGGGCCCTTGACACACCAGGTTAGGAATCGGGGGAGGCCTCTAATATATCCCGTGACTCATTTGAATGAGATGGGAAACCAAGCTCTTTTTGGCCAGACTGGAATGATAGCAATTACAGAGACTTAGTCCTATCTGATTCTCATCAATACCCCTTGGTATCATGGAGATTGGAGGGAATATGCATGCCAGCCGGAACCTCCAAGGGATGGACAGGGCATCCACAGCCAAGGGATTGTCCTCCTTTTATAGAGCAGAATTTCTCTACCTTGGCATTGAGTCTGGTTGCCATCAGATCTATCTCTGGATGACCCCAATTTAGGGTGATTGCTTGTAAGACTTCTGGATGGAGAGACCATTCCCCTTGAACAGTGATGCCACGACTCAATTGATCCACCACTACACTGAGTGACCCTCGGATATGTACGGCAGAAAGATGGGTTAATTTCTTCTCTGCCCAACTCAAGATCTTCCCCACTTCGCTTAGAAGAGGTTGTGACCGAGTTCCTCCCTGTTTGTTTAAATAAAGGATGGTTGTCATATTGTTCGATCTTACACGGACTGCCTTGTCCTTCAACTGGTCGGCAAAGTGAAGTGGTGCCAGTTGTACTGCTCGGAGTTCTCTCCAATTGGATGACGACATCTTCTCGAAGGGAATTCCAATGCCCTTGGGCCAGAAAAGTCGTTCAGGTGGGCTCCCCAACCTGTGAGTGATGCATCTGTAGTCAACAGGTTCCAGCGAGGCTGGACCGTGATCTTTTCGTTATTTAACCGAATCCACCACTTGAGGGACAAGCGGGCTTCCTGAGACAGGAAAAAAAAACTGTCTAGACCGCTGGTTTTGCGATTCCAGGCCGACATGACTTCCCAAGGGACTGCTTCTGGAGTTGATAACATCAATCCCAAAACTTTATGCCTGTCCTGATGGTGATTGGTCGAGGAACCAGCAGGAATTTTTACAGCCTTGATGATTCTTTCCCTTCTGGAGGGAGGAAGAGATATTTTCATTAGGCCTGAATCAAGTATGAACCCTAGAAATGTTTTCTGGGTTGCTGGTAATATTTGGGACTTTCCCCAATCTATAATCCACCCCAATTTTTGGAGGAAATTCATTATGATGAATAGATGCTGTAGTAGGCCTTCTCTTGAGAGACTTTTAACAGCCACTCTTCCAGATAAGGAACAAGCATGAACCTCTGGATCCTCAGTGACTCAGCTACCGTGGATACCACCTTGGTGAATACGTAGGGTGCTGACGTTATCTCGACTGGAAGTGCGGTAAATTGGAGGTGTCTCAGCCAACCCTCTACAATCACTGCAACTCTTAGGTATTTCCTGAGCGCAGGAAGAATAGGGACATGGAGGTACACATCCTTTAGGTACAGAGTGGCCATGAAATCTCCTTGCTGGAAAATTCGATATCACAGACGTTTCCAAACTTAATTTTTTTCCCCGAGATAGCTCTGCTGAGGTATCGTAGGTCCATTATCATCAACCAGTCTTGTGAAGGTTTTGGAACCAGAAACACTGAAGAATAAATCCCAGACCCTTGACGTTGTAATGGACAGCAGGGAGGCGAGAGGTCTGTATAATATTGTCCTGGGGAGGCACAGAAAAAACTATGCCGAAACCGGACCTGATTATCTCCAAGACCCATGATCTATTATCCCCACAGAAACTTATGTCTTGGAGGAGGGAGAAGGTAATAGTCAGAAATTTGGCTTTCTGATTTTCCTGTCATTATGGAAAAAAAAGACGGTTGGAGTTCCCTCTCAGGAACCTAGAACGTCCATACGTGACCTCTTGCAGGTGGCGGTCTTTGAGGAGACTGTCCTCTACGATGCTGTCTGCCCTGTCCACAGAAGGACTGTGAAAGGACTTTTCTTCTTTTCCCACTAGTCCTTGTATGGTGTTCTGCCTGCAAATATTAAATTTTGAGGCATAATCCCCCCTCCAAGGTTTAAACCATAGGAGGAGACGGGCAGCAGAAGTCAAGGCCCTAGACTTGGCAGCTAACTTCACCTGGAGAAGAGGTTTCATTGAGATAATCCGCCTCAAGGGCTATGCTCTTCAAAGAGGACAACAATTTGTCCCTGAAGACCCCCAAATCAATATCTCTTTTTAATGAAGAGAGGCCAGAGCACAGCTTCTTAGCTGTATCACTAGTAGAGATACCAATCAAACACTGTGCAGAGAAAGCCGAATACACTTTCCTTAGGGAGCACTCTGCCCAGTGGTCCATGGGGTCCTGAAGGCTAGACCCGTCCTCAGAGGGAACAAGTGTTCGCCTGGACAATTTGGCGACTGCCATGACAAGCTTAGGTGGTGGGCCCAACTGGTCCTCAGCTATTTTGAAGAGTGTCTTGAACATCTTGGATAACACGCAAGTCCTCTCTGGGTGGACATAGCTCTTTTAAGCATGTCGTCCACATTGAAGGCCCTAGGCCCCCTAGAGGTGGAACTAGAGGCTTCCCCAAGGTCAACATCATGGTCCCTTGACCAGATGGACTTCCATAATTTCTGAATTTTCTCCAGAAGAATAAGTGTTTTTTCTATATTCGTATCTCAATCCTCAGATGAAGAATTAGCTTTCTCTATGATTCTGAATACCTCATCAGATCGTATGACAGAAGCGCCATCATCTGTCACAGCGCTCCACAGAAAATCACTGTCCCATATAGGGTTCACAATCCATACTTCCCCCAGCAAGCCTTTGGAATGTGGGAGGAAACTGGAGTACACCCACGCAAACATAGGGAGAACACAAACTCCCCGCAGATGTCGCCCCTGGCAGAATTCAAACCCAGGACTCCAGGGCTGTGAGGCTGCAATGTCAACCACTGAGCCATTGGGCTGCCCAAGCAGCACTGGTGGCATGTATTGAAATTGAAACCATCAGGCAAGGGAATTTCACAGAAGCGACAATTTAGATGTTTGTGCCTAGACACAGACTTACCTGGAGGATTCATCACCACCAGATGCAGAGGAAGATATCTTACCACAAGTGTAAGAGTAAATAGTAAGAAAGCCAGAAAAACGCAACAGTACAAGTCTGTTGAACTAGAATGCCCAGCATGCACAATCTCTGCTAAACAACAGAGAGGCAGAGGAAAGGAAGCAGCAGACTTGTATAGAAGAAATGGAGAGCAAAGACTCTCCCAATACCTGAGACAGGTTACACAGAAAATAAGTCCTTTATTTCTCTTCAGCTTTTTTTTTTTTTCCCCTTTTTGTTAGAAAACAAGTTACAGATATTATAAAATAAATGGCGTAAGTTAAGATAAAAAAAAAAAAATTACCTAGTAGCTCACCTGAAGGAGGTTCAAAGATGTCATCACGCACGCAAGCCAGCGTAATCTGGACTCCGGCGCCACCACACACGGGAGCTAGAGAGAAGTAGCAGGAAACGCCCTGCATCGCAATAAAACAAGGAATGCAAGGATTACATAGCTACAAAGGGTTCAGCGTGGACACTCACCCATTATAAGCAACAGCTGAAAAAAGGCCTTTCACTGCAGCTAAGCAGACTAAGCAGATGAGGCAGGAAAGACAGACAAGGAGTTTTAACCTTTGAATTTTGTTCCAGCAGGAACCAAAGGTAGAAAAAGAGTTCTCACAGGAGGATAGACAAACCAAACTCAAACAGGAGCAAGGAGGGGAAATTCATTCAGAAATCTGAATAACCTCACTCTAGGGAAGGTATAACCTTCCCTCCAACACAGGACAGAAAAAAACACGCTGGGGGGTTGGTACTTCCTTCCTTATATTGAGGAGGGGGAGGGGTTATGGTTAACTATTTGTTGTTCATTGACAATTCCATTCTGTCCTGCAAGCACACAGGGGCAGAAATACCCCAATATTGTGCTGCTGTGGGACGTTAGGGAAGCAGCAGCTACGATTGCAAGGCCTGCTGGCCCATCAACAAGACCTTGCTTTCAAGAGGTTTCAATGCCAGGCATATATTCATAATAATGGAGCTAGCGCTTTTTTTTTTTTTTTTTTAGCAAAGATGATGAATCAAGCCCAACCTAGATCACGCGTAGCATACCTGCTAAACGCCCAAGGTGACAAAGTTGTTGATCCTAGACTTATTGCCGAACAGTTCCAGACTTACTACAACTCCCTGTACAATTTGAAAGAGGATTTAGGGGTACACCTGCCCTCAACAGCGGATATAGAGGGTTTTTTGGAGTCAGTGTCTCTCCCCAGAACAGGCTCAGTTGTTTTCTGCCCCAATATCCCTGTTGGAGGTTCATAAAGCTACAGTATCTCCTTTTTGAAGCCATTGAAGTGTCCGGGCCCTGATGGTTTCTCTGGCATTTACTACAAAAAATACATAGATATTTTATCACCTCATCTATTGAAAGTGTTTCTGAGAGCCACAGAGGACCAGAGATTCCCCAAGGAAATGCTTGCCACCACTGTGGTCACTCTCCCTAAACCGGGCAAGCTCCCTATTACACTGGCTAATTTCCGGCCTATTTCTCTTTTAAATGTTGATGTTAAGTTGTATACTAAAGTGTTGGCGGAGCGCCTTTTGCACCTCCTTCCTCAGCTAATCAAACCAGACCAGGTCGGAATTGTCATGGGCAGGCAGGCACCGGATGGCACCCGTAGATTCATCAATCTAATCCAGAAAGCAGAACATGATAAGTAGAGATGAGCGAATTTCTCAAAAGTTCGATTCGGCGTTCCAAAAAAAATTAGCTTCGATCCGAATTGCTTCACGGTGAATAAACAGCTATTTCCGGGCTACAGAGAACCGGGGTGGGCAGCAAAATTGTGTAAGCCCTTGGATGCCGCGGTCATGTCTCTTTCTCTCTCCAGTACGGACAACTTTTATTCATGTGGAAGGATCTGCTAACAAGCAAAGACACGTCTACCCAATCACATCACTAGAGAACATCATGTGACCGTCTGATGTCACAAAGGTCCTTACTAAATATTTGTTACCACGAAGCATCAGGAAATCTAGAATCATGGAGAATCGAAGATTTCCTGAAATTCGCATCGAATTCCACTTCTGCAGAATCGATTCGCTCATCTCTAATGATAAGGTGCCGTCTCTTCTTCTAGCTCTTGATGCCGAGAAGGCTTTAGACAGGGTCCACTGGGGCTACCTGGCCCGCCTGCTTGACAGATTCGGTCTAAGAGACTTCGTTAAAACTGCTATCATGGCTCTTTATTCTTGCCCGTCTGCCAGTGTGTTGTCCTCGGGATTTCTGTCTGATCCCTTCCACATCACCAACAGCACCCGCCAAGGCTGCCCTCTCTCCCCCATTATATTTGCTTTAGTCATAGGGCCGCTGGCGGAATCCATTAGAACTAACGGCAGTGTTACGGGTATCTCCATGGGTCAACACCAGCACAAAATAGGATTACTGTATATGCTGATGACATTATCTCCTTATCTAATCCTATATCGTCTTTGCATGCTACCACCGAAGCTTTGGAGACCTTTAGTAAGGTTTCCTACTATAAAGTGAATCCCACTAAGTCTCAGATGCTCCCTGTTGGTATTTCACCTTCCTTGCAAGAAGAGCTGAGTAGATGCTTCCCATTCCAATGGGGCGGGTATAGTATTACTTATTTGGGTATTTCACTGACAGCCCCGAGCTCCAACTTGTTTTCCCTGAATTACATTCCACTATTGGCTAGAGTGTCCGCTCTGTTGACCAGCTTCTCCAAACCTACAGTGGGGAAAAAAAGTATTTAGTCAGCCAGCAATTGTGCAAGTTCTCCCACTTAAAAAGATGAGGCCGGCCTGTAATTGTCATCATAGGTAGACCTCAACTATGAGAGACAAAATGAGAAAACATATCTAGAAAGTCACATTGTCTGATTTTTTAAGAATTTATTTACAAAATATGGTGGAAAATAAGTATTTGGTCACCTACAAACAAGCAAGATTTCTGGCGCTCACAGACCTGGAACTTCTTCGTTAATCGCTTCCGTACCGCTAATAGACTATATACGTCCAGAAGGCATTCAGCAACTGCACAAAATCGTGTAGCTGCTGAAACGGGGAGCCGGCTGTAACTTCAGCCAGAGCATCCAGAGAGAAGACAGGGAAGGTTTATTACTGTCCCTGCGATCGCTGTGTATACAGCGCTGTGGGCGCCACCATCTTGCAGCTCCCCTCCGACCCGGCGGTCATGTGATCTGCCGAGATCAGCGTCTGTTAGAGCTGCTGGGTCCTACAGGACCCAGATCAGCTCTATAGTAATGTGAAAGCAATGTGTAGGAGGCTGCATTCCTCCTGCAACTGGGGCTAAATGTACCAGCCCCAGTTACAGGGGAAACCAGCCTCCCGAAAAAAAAAAAAAAAGGTCATCAGATGTCCCCAAAAGTCTATTATGACCTTATGAGGACACAATGTAAAAAAAAAAAATATAGAAAAAGTAAAAAAATGTAAATAAAAATTTAAAAAATAAATAAAATACACCAATAAAACGCCCTTATTACAGGTTATAGCCCCACCCCCGACAACACCATAAAAAATAAAAATTACCGTAACAGAGAGGAAAAACTATTTTATAAAGTTTTTTAGTAGCACTTTGTTATTAAATAAAAAAAATAAATAAAAGTGAAAAACACACGTTTTCCCTCCTCTTTTGTTTATATTTTCCCAGATATAAAAAAAATTAACACACATGCAAAAATAAAAACAACATAAAAATAAAGCCCTATGTCTCACCGAAAAAAGACGCAGAAATTAGTTGAATAACGCAAATGATAAAAATGTTATAGCCCTCCAAAACCACACATACAAAAACCTTGAAAATGTGCCTGGTATGGAAGTGGTTAAGAGGCTCCTCTGTCCTCCACTCATTACCTGTAGTAATGGCACCTGTTTGACATTGTTATCAGTATAAAAGACACCTGTCCACAACCTCAAACAGTCACACTCCAAACTCCACTATGGTGAAGACCAAAGAGCTGTGGAAGGACACCAGAAACAAAACTGTAGACCTGCACCAGGCTGGGAAGACTGAATCTGCAATAGGCAAGCAGCTTGGTGTGCAGAAATCAACTGTAGGAGCAATAATTAGAAAATGGAAGACATACAAGACCACTGATAATCTCCCTCGATCAGGGGCTCCACGCAAGATCTCACCCCGTGGGGTCAAAATGATTACAAGAACGGTGAGCAAAAATCCCAGAACCACACGGGGGGACCTAGTGAATGACCTGCAGAAAGCTGGGACTAACGTAACAAAGGCTACTGTCAGTAACACACTACGCCGCCAGGGACTCAGATCCTGCAGTGCCAGACGTGTCCCCCTGCTTAAGCCAGTACATATCCGGGCCCGTCTGAAGTTTGCTAGAGAGCATTTGTATGTTCCAGAAGAGTATTGGGAGAATGTCATATGGTCAGATGAAACCAAAGTAGAACTGTTTGGTAGAAACACAACTCATCGTGTTTGGAGGAGAGTGAATAATGAGTTGCATCCAAAGAACACCATACCTACTGTGAAGCATGGGGGTGGCAACATCATGCTTTGGGGCTGTTTCTCTGCAGAGGGACCAGGACGACTGATCCGTGTACATGAAAGAATGAATGGGGCCAGGTATCGTGAGATTTTGAGTGCAAACCTCCTTCCATCAGCAAGGGCATTGAAGATGAAACATGGCTGGGTCTTTCAGCATGACAATGATCCCAAGCACACCGCCAGGGCAACGAAGTAGTGGCTTCGTAAGAAGCATTTCAAGGTCCTGGAGTGGCCTAGCCAGTCTCCAGATCTCAACCCCATAGAAAACCTTTGGAGGGAGTTGAAAGTCCATGTTGCCCAGCGACAGCCCCAAAACATCACTGCTCTAGAGGAGATCTGCATGGAGGAATGGGCCAACATACCAGCAACAGTGTGTGCCAACCTTGTGAAGACTTACAGAAAACATTTGACCTCTGTCATTGCCAACAAAGGATATATAACAAAGTATTGAGATGAACTTTTGTTATTGACCAAATACTTATTTTCCACCATAATTTGCAAATAAATTCTTAAAAAAAAATCAGACAATGTGATTTTCTAGATGTTTTCTTATTTTGTCTGTCATAGTTGAGGTCTACCTATGATGACAATTACAAGCCTCTCTCATCTTTTTAAGTGGTCATCCCTCTCCCCAACTCTTATCTGACTAGACTGCAAAAGCTGCTGTCTGATTTTATCTGGAAGGGGAAAATGTCAAGGGTACTTTTCAAGTTATCACCAGGCCATGATCTAGAGGAGGGGCTAGTGCTCCTGATATTAAGAAGTACTATGCTGCGACCATCCTGGAGCAGTTGAGAGTCTGGTGGGGCGGAACTTCCAACTTCCGTTGGGTGGAGGTTGAGGAGTCCCTGCTGGGACTTCTGCCCACATGCCTTCTGCGCACTAAGGTCCTCCCTGCACTCAGACTTACTTCTTAAGCATAAAGGCCTCTGTCTGAGCATGTTGTTATTTAACTCTGCACATCTCTACTAGTGAATTAGCTCCCTTGTTAGAATTGCCATTGTGTTACCTGACCTCACTCCTACCCCATTTGAGCCTGAAACGGTGGGCAGACGCCGGTGTTCAAATGTTTGACCAGCTTTATGTAGGGGGTCACCTAAAATCATTTACTATGCTGAGGACGGAATGCCAGATTCCTCAGAGGGACTTCTATAGAGATCTACAAATCAGACATCTCCTCCAATCCCACGTGGCCTCGGACCCCGTGTTCCCTAGACTAGCCCTCCGGTTATGACGGCCATCTGCTCCTACTAAAGGTGGCTCCTCGGCCTTTTATAGACTCCTCTCTGTCCCATCGGAGCAGGTCAAGCCCGTCTGCTTGCCAGGTCTATCTCCCTCCAGGAATGGTACGGGGCCACTGGGTTTGCCAGACAGGGTGAAGGATGCCGCACACTGGGGGACGGCCTGTAAAATTTCCCTCCACTGGTACAGGACTTCTAACCAAGTAGCACATATGGACCCTTCTTGTTCGAGTCTGTGCTGGAGGGGTTGTGGAAGGCACATACACATGTGGTGGCACTGCCCCCCTGTTATGGCCTTTTGGACTGCCACTTTCCGGTTCTTGTCTTCCTTGGCTGGCATCAAAATCTCATTGTCGCCAGGCCTAGCACTCTGTTTTCTGGGCATAGATTCCTTCCCAAGTGGCTTGGACAATGTGCTGAATCAGATTATCTTAGCCGCCACAGCCATGATTGCGCGCCAGTGGAAATGTGCTCTCTGCTTGACGGTGGCAGAACTCATCCAACACGGCAATCTGGCTTATACTCTGGAGAGGATTCTGGTGTCTAGGAACCATAGTTGCGCCAGCTCTGCCTCCTTTATTTGGCACCCGCTACTGTGGTGGGTCCATTCATACACATTCTCCACACCCCAAGACAGCTGCTCACAACTTGTTTAGTTTCGATCTACTAAGCAGGGATTAGAAGACTCTAGAACATGTAACCAGCAGACAAGACCTCATCACAACAGAGCTCACTTTTATACGCAAATTACAAACATGCCATTTTGCTGGCAAAGTTTTATCCCAGAATACCCTTTAAAAAGATATCTGAAAATAAAATATATAAAAGCTGACTTATGATGTGTATGCATAAGCCACATGGCAAAAGTAAAGTAGACAGAACATGTAGATCACTCTAAATAAAAAAAAATGTCATGAGATACAATAGCTTTTACTGACAATCTGCCGTATGGTTAGCCAAATGTTATTATTGTTGTGTTTAGGTGACCATATTTAAAGCAGCCACAAGACAAGTCACGAATGTTGTTCCGACTCATTGCACTGGTCGCTCTCGATTTCTCATCTGTCTCACGCTGTCCACTGCGCTGTCGGTTTAATTCCATCACTTCAGCTGACGTTCTGTTACTATGGTTCACGGGGCCAGACCATAGTTACCACCACCTGCAAGTGTCCTCCATTATATATAGTATCTATCTCTAAATTACATATTTCTTCTGGTGTTGATAAGAAGGTCCCGCTGTAGTCCTGCATCTTTTACCCCAGCCACCCTCCCTGCAGGGGCATCTGTGATCAATGTTAACTTGTTGAATACACCACGGCCAAAGTAATCTGCGACCACGCTGAATCCATCACTAGCGTATTTTAACTAGGGGGAGAAGAAGAAAAAAAAAAAAAAAAAAAAAAAAAAAAAATTTATTCATTATAGACCAAATTTACTTAAGATTAATGAAGGTACAGACCATCCATATCTAAGATCATGGCCACAAAAGGAAGAGCACACTGCAGAATTTCCTGGAGCGTCTACTCTGCAAGTCACCACAGCAAAAATCACTTGAAATCTGGTGGTTTTTGCTGAGGCTCACATGTGGTTTCTAAGCTTTTCAGAATAATAATTGGCTACAGGTTTTAGTCACGGCATATGGATGCTATACGTATACATCAGAGCTGTAGAGTCGGGAAAAAAAAAATAAAATTACTAAAATAATTATACAATTATTAATATGGTATGATGAATTAGATGCATAGTTTGTTGCATATTTACTTTCATTGACTTTTTCATGAATTAGATTTTTACTGTTTTGGTCTAACCATGGCTGTCAGCCATTTATGAAGGAGCCAGGTATGAAGTTGGGCTGTGGAATATATAGGAGTCAGTAGTTTGGCCTTCTGCCTCCACAGTCCTGTATTTAGTCTCATTCACAGTACTGCTTCTGTAAATAACAGACTATATGCTAACATCTGCATTAAAGTGGATGAGGAGGAATATTCTGCAGCCACTGCTGTACTCTTATATGTTACATGCAGTGGTCTGAAAACGACTAATGGCGTGAACTATGGCACTGATAGACTGACTTAACCCAATAACGGCTAAACTATAAATTAACTTTGATAGCACACTTTCTAAATTTCTGTAGTGGTTTTAGACTCCTGTTATCTAACAGGTCAGGTGTCCAAGAGTCATAGGCAATGAAGGACCCACTGGAGAAAAAGCAAGTACTTTATACCCGCCTGTCTTCTTTCCATGTAAAGCAAAATGAGCACAATGCAGTGAACAGAGGTAGCAGCAATGCCACTGCTGGACCTGGCATGGCAGAGCGACTGCCACAACAGGGGGGCTGGTTTCCTATGCACTGTGGCCACAGCATCCTATGGATATCCCAGTCACAGTGGGAAAATTGCAGGAAAAAAGTTGATGAGTGTTCCCCTTCCCCAAGAGGTCTTTTCTAACCTTATGATGGTAAAAATTTATATATAAAAGTATAAAACACAAAACAAAAACACAATAGCTAACACAAACCACCTGTTCACACTAGACCAGGGGTAGGCACTTTTTTTTGTTCGGCGTGTCAAATTAAATAAAAAAAATAATCAAGTACAGGGTACTTGGTGTGCCACACAATAATGTTGTCAAACTCTACATGTGTTATTATAATTTGACTTGCAGCTGTAATACAGAGTATTAAGCCCATTAGTGGCCCAAGCATAGTTTAGTTCCACACACAATATCTCCTACTACCTTGTCCTTTATTCCTGATGACCGCTCCGCCCCAATTTTTTCAGCCTCCGGCTACTGCCTGTAGCGATCCAGTCCATAACTCATCCAGTGACGTGTACAGTCACATGCCAAGCTATAAACAGAATTGCTATATTCAGGTGCCGGAGGATGACAGAATGGGGATGGAGTGGAGGTGGCAGCTTTTGGTAGCCAAAGAAATAAAAAAAAAAAAAAAAAAAAAAAAAAAACACACACTTGTGATTTCAATTTTTTTTTTTTTTTTTTTAAACTAAACAGAAGTGCAACTGCAGTGGGAAGCAGATATGTCTCTCTCTCTAACCCAGGCACAAAGAGAACGTATATTCCACCTCACATGAGGCCTCTGTCTGCTCCCGCTACCAGGAAGCCAGTTTTAAGATCCTGTCCCAATGGTAAAGGGTCCCCACAAAACTACATGTGTTCTTCCCGCAAGTCTCCCCTACGTGCTGAAGGTGTGGACAGGAGGAGGGTGACATGATCTTCTGGTTCTGCTCTGCTCTCTCCCCGTTTTGGGATGGTGTTAAGTGGCTCATCCTACAGGTTACTGAGACTCATCAGTTGGGCCCTGCTCTCTTCCTTCTCCACCGAGTCTCCGGTGCGTACCTATAAGCACTCGCTACTTCATTTTTTTGATGCTTGCATTTTGTAGTTCTGGAAGGCCAGTAGAACCTCCTCCTCTCTCCCTCTGGATTTTGAAGGTCAATAAGATTATGCGCATGGAAAATCTCACTTCCTTCCTGCATGACGCGGTTGAAGACTTTAACAAAACCTGGTTTGACTGGTAGGAATTCCAACACTCTGGAGAGTATCAGACGCTTCTGGGCTCTGGGCCTCCATACCAGGCTTGAACCACTGGGCTCTGTGCTCGTGTCTCTCTGCTTACATACAGTACAGACCAAAAGTTTGGACACACCTTCCCATTCCAAGAGTTTTCTGTATTTTCATGACTATAAAAATTGTAGATTCACACTGAAGGCATCAAAACTATGAATTAACACATGTGGAATTATATACTTAACAAAAAAGTGTGAAACAACTGAAAATATGTCTTATATTCTAGGTTCTTCAAAGTAGCCACCTTTTGCTTTGATTACTGCTTTGCACACTCTTGGCATTCCCTTGATGAGCTACAAGAGGTAGTCACCTGAAATGGACTTCCAACAGTCTTGAAGGAGTTCCCAGAGATGCTTAGCACTTGTTGGCCCTTTTGCCTTCACTCTGCGGTCCAGCTCACCCAAAACCATCTCGATTGGGTTCAGGTCTGGTGACTGTGGAGGCCAGGTCATCTGGCGTAGCACCCCATCACTCTCCTTCTTAGTCAAATAGCCCTTACACAGTCCGGAGGTGTGTTTGGGGTCATTGTCCTGTTGAAAAATAAATGTTGGTCCAACTAAACGCAAACCGGATGGAATAGCATGCCGCTGCAAGATGCTGTGGTAACCATGCTGGTTCAGTATTCCTTCAATTTTGAATAAATCCCCAACAGTGTCACCAGCAAAGCACCCCCACACCATCACACCTCCTCCTCCATGCTTCACGGTGGGAACCAGGCATGTAGAGTCCATTCGTTCACCTTTTCTGCGTCGCACAAAGACACGGTGGTTGGAACCAAAGATCTCAAATTTGGACTCATCAGACCAAAGCACAGATTTCCACAGGTCTAATGTCCATTCCTTGTGTTCTTCTTGTGCTTGTTGCCTGCCCTTAACAGTGGTTTCCTAGCAGCTATTTTACCATGAAGGCCTGCTGCACACAGTCTCCTCTTAACAGTTGTTGTAGAGATGTGTCTGCTGCTAGAACTCTATGTGGCATTGACCTGGTCTCTAATCTGAGCTGCTGTTAACCTGCGATTTCTGAGGCTGGTGACTCGGATGAACTTATCCTCCGCAGCAGAGGTGACTCTTGGTCTTCCTTTCCTGGGCCAGTTTTTTTTGTAGCGCTTGATGGTTTTGGCCACTGCACTTGGGGACACTTTCAAAGTTTTCCCAATTTTTCGGACTGACTGACCTTCATTTCTTAAAGTAATGATGGCCACTCGTTTTTCTTTACTTAGCTGCTTTTTTCTTGCCATAATACAAATTCTAACACTCCATACAGTAGGACTATCAGCTGTGTATCCACCTGACTTCTGAACAACACAACTGATGGTCCCAACCCCATTTATAAGGCAAGAAATCCCACTTATTAAACCTGACAGGGCACACCTGTGAAGTGAAAACCATTTCAGGTGACTACCTCTTGAAGCTCATCAAGAGAATGCCAAGAGTGTGCAAAGCAGTAATCAAAGCAAAAGGTGGCTACTTTGAAGAACCTAGAATATAAGACATATTTTCAGTTGTTTCACACTTTTTTGTTAAGTATATAATTCCACATGTGTTAATTCATAGTTTTGATGCCTTCAGTGTGAATCTACAATTTTTATAGTCATGAAAATACAGAAAACTCTTGAAATGAGAAGGTGTGTCCAAACTTTTGGTCTGTACTGTATGTCCTACCATTGTATCTTTATCTGTTCTCACATAGTGCAATATAGTTCCTATCTTTAAAGAGGACCTTTCACGTTCTCATGTATATGCTGTTTTACATACCGCTAGAAAGCCGACAGCGCGCTGAATTCAGCGCACTGCTGGCTTTCCCGGTATGTGCCCCAGGTCTGGAGATATCAGTGGTCATAGTTTCACCGTCAGAAGGGTGTTCCTGACAGTCTAGCTGCACTGTGAGGAACGCCCTCCCTGACTGTACACGTCCCATAGCACTGTACTGGGCGTTCCTTTCAGCGCAGTGATGACACTGAGCTGTGAGGAACACCCTCTCTGTACTAGTCCCATAGCCTGTACTGTCAGAGGGGGCGTTCCTTACTGCCCAGCGATGATGCTGAACTCTGAGGAACGTCCCCCCCAAGTCTATGGGGGAGAACTGTCGGGGAGGACGTTCCTCATAGACCAACTAGACTGTCAGAAATGCCTTTCTGACAGTGAACCGTGAAACTACAACCACCGATATCTCCAGCCCCGGGGCACATACTGGGAAAGCCAGTAGTACGCTGAATTCAGCGCGCTGTCAGCTTTCTAGTGGTATGTAAAACCGCATATATAAGGACGTGAAAGCTCCTCTTTAAAGGACCTGACACGCATGGTCACCTGGGCCTCTGCCAGGGCCCTCACATGGAATGCTCCCCTATTTCCTTCTGTTTACTCCACCCCCCTTTTTTTCCCCTCTTCTCGCTACTCCTTCTCTCCCCACTCTTTCCTTCTTGTTCATGTATAGGTTGCCCTTGTTGGCTGTTGCCGTCTTGGGGGTTTCCCCCTTGGTGGCTTCTAGTCCGCAGCGCTTGCATTTATGGTCTGTTTTGGTTTATGTTTAATGTGGTTTTATTTGTGAAAAAAATAAATAAATAAAAAAAAATAAAAACATTTGAATTAGAGAAAAAAAAAAAAAAAAAAAAAAAAAAAAAAGAAGAGAAACACTGCAGGTCCTTGTTCACCAGTCTGAATAGTTTAAGACTATGTGAGGAGCATATATGGTTTTGTACAGACCTGGTGCTGAAAGTGGTCATACAGGTCCTTCTTCTCTTCCAGAGCCTTGATCATATCAAGGACCTGGCGGTTCTCTGGCAGGCAGGTGGGGCATTCAGACTCACTCTCTGCATAACTCTCAAAGCAATGCTGGTGGAAAGAGTGTCCGCACAGGAAGTGCACAGATGGCAGCTCCAGGGCGCTGCTACAGATGCTACACTTAGTCTTCTGGAAGATCTTAGGGCTTATAAAGGGAAGCACATAGATACACTGACATTAGTTGGTCCAACATGAATTGTACTTGCAATGAGTTTTTTTTTCTATATATTTAGCAGGACAATCTAATGTCCATGAAGCAAGATCAGCTCTAGTGTTTATTTAATCTATAGCACAGGGGAAGACAACAAACTTTGTAATATACTTTATGTAAGAAAAGTTCCTGATTCTTCACTTATTTGCCTCTTTCTGCCACTGATCAAATCTGTGGAGAGAAGAGGGAGGAAAAGGAGAGCTCCTCTAACAGAGAAATATGCAATATAGACAGTTCTATTTCGCAAAACACATGTGGGTTATCTGGAATTACTATCCAGCCTTCTTCTGACAAATGACTCAAGCTGTTGACGTCCTCATATCTGTCTCCTCCTCCTCCCCTCCATAGAGCCCATTGTAAAATGACCTGATTGTCTTCAGTCTGTACTTCGTACACAATTGGATAAGAAGTAAAGACAGCAGAAACGCGAGGCGCAAGCACTTTTCTATAGTGAAGTATATTGCAAGGTTTGTTCTCTTTACTTGCACTATTGATAAAAAAAGTTTACTTAAGCTTTCATTCAAGTTGAAGTTCTCTCGGCTGTCTCTGTTTCCACACATGTGCTGACTAACTAAATATAGTTATTGTATTACATCTTCTTACCTGTTGCGCAATTCATGAATCTCCTGTCGGACACGGGCTGTGTCTTCCCTGTACTGATTCACAGTCCTTTCATCTTCTTCAGACTGCTGGCTCAGTTTCTGCATTTTGTTGATCAGGTAGTCTCTGATCACAGACAGGGTGGCAGTGGAGTTATGTGCCAAGGTCTGCACCACTGTAAAAGAGGAAAACAATGACTGCATTAGATAAATCTAACTTCACACTGCTAGGCACCCACAGCACTGTCCTGAATAAAAGGGATGCAACTACAGGTCAAATCAAAGGTTACTGCACTGCGGATAATGTATTAGATAGAACATGTGGCATTGGCTACTGCAAGTCAACTGAATCCACCAATTTTGGGAGAACCAGACAACCATCTATAGAGGTGTCACAACTCTCCACTGACTGTAGATTTTGATTAAAAGGCGGCTCAGGCTACTGGACTTAAAATGCCCAATTGTTTTGTCAAGGAAGATAAGCCATAGTTAGGTGTCTGGCAGTGGCTTACTACCCTCTCCCTATTTTGAGCAGATGCATGCTTTGCTGTGCTGAGCATGCATGTGTATGGGGTATTCAGGGATAATAGCCATTGGCAAATGAGCATGTATAAAATGCAGCGCCAGCCTAAAACACTGCTGCCATATGAAAGGCTGTTGCTAGGAAAAACCTGTGCATTTAGGATACATTCACATTTGATACTTTTTGTGACCATACCCAGCACAGATAACACAGACAGACTGTAGGGCTGTTTTACCACAATTATTCCTGGAGACTTACCCAATAGCGGAGGCATGAGGTTTTTGCTCTCAATATGTCTCAATACAGTGGCAATGTGCTCCTTGCAGTCTTCCTCTTTCCGTGCAAAGTAACTAAGTGCCTGCTCCCACAAACAGCTCTCTTGCTCCCCGTACTGCTTGCATGCTTCTATCACCTCCTGGTACTGATCATTCTGCATGTGGTAATGCATGATCTGCTGGAAGCTATATAAAAAAACAAACAAAAAAAAAAAAAACACAACACACACAAGTCAGTCAACGGTGTCATGGATCACATCATTTATGTCACAGGACTAGACTATATTACATCTTCATGCATTGACAATATCTGTGCAGATACAGCACACTCACAGTTTGCCTTGCTCATACAGGTACAGCACGCCTTTCTGAAAGTTATGCATCTGACACAGGACAAGTGCTTTATCAAACACATTCTTGAAGCGCCCACTCTTCAGGAGAGCCATGGCACCATTCTGGAGCTGCTGCTTTGACTGTTCAAAAAAAAAAAAAAAAAAAAAATATATTATATTATATTATATTTATATATATATATATATATATATAAATAAATATAATAGGGGGTACTTCCTCTGTACCACACAGGTGCAAATACACATATACAGTTCTAAGTTTTATAACCCAAGGCACTGAAAATACAATAATAAGGTCAGAAAACTACTTGATAGTAATATCAGATGCAGTACCCATGGTTTACCTCTGGGTCATTCTCATGTGCCCAATTCTGCAAACATAACTCGAGTAAAGTGTCACACACTCCTTGTGGAGAATCACTCTGCACTTTTGTCATATGCTCCAAGAACATCTTCAGCTCAGTGGGATTGTTAGCGAATATTGGGATGAATTCTTCAGGGTTTGCCTATATAACAAGAGTACAAGCAGTCTTGATAAAAGCAAAAAAGGGTCTTCGACTAGGGTTACAATGTTCTAGCATAAGACAATTTGAAGAGGTATTCCTATCTTATAAAGAGATAGCATATTTCTATGCTATTCCTTCACTTGATCGCTGGAGGCCCACCTCTGCGGCCATCACCATTCCCGAGAATGAATCAGCACTGGAGCTCCTTCGTATTTTTCTCTGCACAGTGACACCTCAAGCTACCTGGCTGGGCAGGGAATTGCAGCAGCCCAATTTCTTTCAATGAAGCTGCGCTGAAGTTCCTTGCACAGCAGATAGATGTATTAATGTGCAAGGAAAGATGTGACGGGACTGCAGCTCTGTACCCCTTTCATTCTCAGGATCAGTTGGAGAACCATACGTCAGGCTACATCAATACCCCTGCAATAACTGCAAACAGCTCACCCTGTTTCCTCCGCCAGGCTGTGGAAAGTCAGTGCAAAGCTCATTCAGTAGCTGGGTTGTCTCGTTGGGCACATGATACATGAGTATTTTCCCATAACATTTCATATTGCTCTCAGCTTGAGGAAATGGGAGTCGTCCAATGTATTGCAGAGCTTCTTGAAAGTTCTATAATAGATGACAGAAAGTACAGTATATGTATGAACACTGAAAGCCACATGGTGTCTTCCAGACAACACAGCTATCCAGAGCACACAGTATGGTTCTGTACACACAGAGCTATGTTGTCACCTTGATGTCTTCCAGTTGGATCTTCAAGTACCATTCATGATGGGAATGTTTTTCTGCCAGATAGAGGGCATGTGAATGGTAACCGGCTTGCCGAAGAACTTTGATTGCTATCTCCACATCAAAATGGACTTCACTCTCACTGGCCTGGAAGAACCAATGCCAAAAAATGATATAATTACAAGATTGGAAAAAAGACACAGGGTCATACAGTTCATCCTTTCTCCATCAATTCTACATGATTAAAGATGTATTCCAGTAATAAGTTATCCCATATCCAACAGCTAGATTGGTGGGGGTCTGACCACTGGGGCACAATCACAAAAATGGGGGTCCCCATGTACTAGGGCTGGGCAATTATGACCTAAATTAAAATCGTGATTAATTGGGCATTTTATTTCAATTACAATTAATGGCAATTATTTTGGTCTCACTCCTTTTAAAGTAAAAGTAGGTGTTAGGCAAACCTCGTGGCCTTGTGACACAGATGCAAGCATTGTGACGCTGCGTGACCCACGTGACTACTGAGGGACAATCACAGGCCCCAGCGGTCCCTGATGTCAGTCAGAAGACCGGAAGAGATGAGGGAGTCACATCAGAGCCCAGGAGAGGCGAGTAGCACTGTATGTTATATTTGATCACCACCTCTGGGCCTCAGATTATACTTCGAGTTGACGTTTGGTTTTAATTTTTTTTAGATTAAGTGCCCAGCTTTACCAAGTACCCAGTTAAAACGGAGTGGCACTCCAACATGTTATCTCTATGCGAATGTTAAATAGTAGCTATATACAGTGCTTGGCTACATACAGCAGGCCCATAGAACTGAATGAAGAAGGAGTGCACATGTGTGGCAGAAGGACTTGGGACCCCTGTTCTCATGACCAATGATGCATGGTCAGACCACTGAAAAAGGGTTTAAGTAATTACCAAAATATTCCTTTAATTACTAGATTAATGAAATGCTGACATGGCATCTGCCATTAATACTTCTTAGTATAGGGAAATCCACAGTTAAGCAATATGAGAGAAAAACCAAACAAAAAAAAAAAAAAAAAAAAAAAAAAACACTATATGATGCCACTGTCACTAACCTTGATAAATTCTTCTAAGCGGGCACTGTCCTTTAACTTCGTATAGCAATTCAGCAGAAGAGTGGTGTGATCAGCATTGGCTAGAGATTGTAGATGCAATGCCTGTAAGTACGCTGTCAAATTGTGTATCCGCTGGGCATCTAGAAATTTACGGATTACATAGGAAGGCTCCAACTTCCCAATTGTTCTATGGGACAAAAGAAAAGGGAGGCAAGGATTAGCAAGGAGCAGATGAAACACACATGGATTACAACCAACACAAAGTGGTCAGATACATTGCACCCTCAAGTTACAATATCAGTTGGTTCAAAGGTAGCCACTGTATGCTGAAACCATTGTAACTTGAGACCATACCTCTGGAAAAACTAGAAACTGCTTTAGAAAACACCAAAATGTCACTGAAAATATGATAGAATGAAGATTAAAAGAAAAATCAGATAAGTAATTTAAATATTGCAAGTTCTTACATATGAAAGTTGGAAAGAGCTGCTGAAAATTGTAAATCAATTTTTATGATGGAAACAGGTTTTCAGGAAAATGAAAAGTACACAGTGTACCCGAAAAACAACATGGCGTCACGCTCTACTAGTGTTCAAGGGAGCAGCTCATCCTGACACAGGTACAGAAGTACAGAGTCAGCCTGCTAAAATATGCCTTATGTTATATAAAGCTGTGGCCAGATTAGTGCATGACTTCCATAATGATAGGTCTGACACAAGAAGGAAATTGAAGCATCTTCAGGCTGGATTTACTATATTGAAAATAATAGGAGTGAAATTATGAAGATACCGGATATATTGCTGGATGGCTCCATCGTGATCTCCTTTGCCGTAAAGATGGTCTCCATACTGGCGGAAGATCTCAGACAGGCCATCACTGTCCAGGTGCTGACCCTTGGCCAAAGAGATGGCCATAATATAAAGATTCTTCTTGAAAAGCATCTGATGGGACAAGAAAAAAAATAAATAAATATTTATAATCGCAATGTAGACAATTGACCAAAAGCAAAAATGAATCTACGCAAACATTTATCTAATGACCCATAAAAAAAAAAAAAAAAAAAAAAAAAAAAAGAAACAAAAACCCACCTGGTGTTGGGGATGAGCGCCTGTACGGCAGCCACTAACTCCCCAACTCCACATTGCACCCTGCGCTTTGAGGCCCTTGTGTGAGAACAGCGCAATACAAATGTTTGTCTTTATCAATTTTCATTGATACAGGTGCATCTCAATAAATTAGAATATCTTTGAAACGTTTATTTCAGTAATTAAATTAAAAAGTGACCTCCTATATTTTCTAGATTCTTTACACACAGAGTGTTCTATTTCAAGTGTTTTATTTCTGTAAATGTTGATTATGGATTACAGGTAATGAAAACCCAAATCTAAGAAAATTTAAATATTGTAAAAAAGTTCAGTATTGTAAATTCAGTGTGTCACCTGCCAAGGTTTCCTAAGCCTTTAAATGGTCCCTCAGTCTGGTTCAGTAGGACACATGATCATGGAAGACGTGGATTATGGATTGTATTACTGAATTACTGAAATGAATGAACGTTTCAAAGATATTCTAATTTATTGAGATGCACCTGTATTTAGAGTGATCTCCCAGGAGATTCTCTATATCCAGCCTCATTTACATGAAATATCAAATGTCTGGTGTAGAGGAAACAGATTAAACAATATGCAACCAGTTCCTGGACAGAAAGATGTGCACACACAACTCATACTTTCCAGAATCCTCAGTATCTTTTCCTTTAGTACCCTTGGCTCACTGTATGTATTGAGGGACATAGAGAGATTGTTGTGTGGTGTTGTGTTCTGCACAGGTCTCAAACCTCACTATCTGTATTTTGGAAAAAGTGCTTCATAGATTAATTGCTCAGTCTGAAAATCATACTTTTCAGAATGGACATAAAAACAGAGAAATCTCCTGCTTCTCACCACACAATACTTGATAAAACAATGGCTGTCTGCAGCCACCTCTAGAGGGAGCTCAATGTATGTGAATATATACAGTTACCATTAAATTTAATGGAAGCTGTAAAATTCTCCACGCACTAAACGCCTCTTAGTGGTGCCTGCAGTTCAGAAGCAAGAATCAGAGTGTGCCCCACAGCAGTGGTGTGGTCTGCCTCTATGGTCAGTACTTCATAGGAATGAGGGGATTGAGTAAATATTAATGTTTCAAAGATATATAGCCCTAGTCTTGTAGTTTTGATACATTAAAATGTTCTACTATGATAGCCAGGGCTGTGGAGTTGAAAAGTCAGATTTATAGTTGGAACCAATTTTGGGTGGGCATGGAGTCGGAAAAAGATTGTTACCAATTCCTGCTTCTTAATGACCTATTCCAAAGATCAGCTGCTCACAGCCACCTCTGCTGGGGTGTACAGAGCTGGAAGAAGATGGCACTGTTCTCTATGTACTGAACGAGCCAAATGACTATAGCACAGAGAACAGTTATTTGCATCTAGTGTGGGTGGCTGCTATGAACACCTGATGGGGCAGATTGATCTGATATCTTAAGGGATAGGTCACCAATATCTTTGGTCTGAAGGTCCCCTTAATGCAATCCCCTTTTACCGCCCTTTCCCCTGAGACCACTTCAATCACTGACATTAAAAGAGAATATTTGTGTACCTCTAGCTTGGTTTGCGTGTCCTTCTCATGTAATGCATGCAGCAGTCCATCCCGTGTAAGGACATAGAGTGAGCCCCACTCTGCTAAAACATCCACCACATCATTCAGGACACAGCTGAAGGCAATGAGCTTGTTCCCCAGGTCATATATGGTCAGTGTCTGCCTGTCCGGTGTATGACTATCTGCACCACGCCCTGCAAAATCTGATCTGTAAACACAAAAAGTGTGGAAAATATCAGAAGACCATTGCAGCAGTTCTATCTTTTTTGCTAAATATAACATAGAAAAGAACTCTGTATGCAGACCATTGGATTCTCATACCTTTCTCTTGATACAATGACTAGATAGCCACGATACCAATGTACAATCAGTTTCTGTCCTTCAAATGCAAAGCAGGGCCCCCTCTCATCTGACTGGTAAAGATATACACATTCATTGCCGGCCACTACAAACTGCATGTCTTGTGACGGGTCAGACAAAGCTGAGCAGCGCAGGCCACAGCCGTGAGAATCCAACTCTGTGTATGGGTAATCCTTCTGACTAAGCTCGTAGGCCTAAAAATACAGCAAAAGTAAGACAGATGACAGCAAGAGCTACTGTAGAGCACAAGGTAACATTAAAGGCAATCTACATTTTTCTCTGCAATGAGAACATTGGTGTTATAGTTGCAGGACTGTGGAGAGCATTTTGGGTGGAAGTGGTAAGTTTAAATGAAATCTAAAGTGAACCTTGTTGGGCACTGGTGCCACTGGATAAGTCCATCTTCAGCCAGGACGAGCATGCTCAGTTTATCTTTTTCTTTCCTATAGGCGTTTATTAGTTTAGCGATACACTCTCGCCATTATAGGGTGAAAATGTAATGGAGGTATAGGAGTGCAGATCTTACAAGAGAGGGCACATAGAAGGTGGGTGAAGTCAGTTACTGTGTAGATAATCACTGGCTAAAAAGAAGGTTAAAAAAAGGGAGAAGGGAAGACAAAGGTACTATGTAAAGGTACAATATGAGCTACTGCCTACCCGGACACTTTCTGTTGTGACCACAAAGAGATGGGTGGTCTTGCCGGTCTGTCTGAAAGCCATGCCTGTGACAGGATAACTGTCCTCTTGCAGGATCTGCGTCTTACTATGTCTGTCTCGAGTTATATCGCCCTTAGTTAAGATGACACTTCCATCCGTAAAACCTTGTTGCAAGGAAGTGGGGGGAGGGGGGAACAAAAAAACAAAACAAAAAAAAAAACACAGTAAATGGAACTTTGGAAGTCTTTTGCAGTAAAATAAAGAATGCTGAAGATATATGTTATATATAATATTTTATAGCTTATACAATTGGTAGGGCACAATATTCACTATGGCCAAATCTCCGCCACCATTATCCTCCATAAAACCAAGTATCAGAGCTTTGTAAATTACAAGACTGGGCCTGACCATATCTACAGGCAGCATAAAAAGCCTCCAGGGTTACACAGGGTACAAGCCTTGTATAAGAATATTATTTCTGCAATATTCTTCCATGGACGAAACTTACCAATAGCCATAAAATTGAGGTTTTCATGAACTGTGATACAGGATACAACTGTCGGCTTATTACCAGGGATTGCAGGAAAGATTCTTGTGCAAAGTGGGTTTCCTCCATCACGCTTTTCCAGGTTCCAAACCTTGACCTTAGGAAAATTGAAGAAATGTTAAACTAATCTGATGAGGTCGGGGCCAATGGCCAGTGCTGAAAATTGCACTTTTCTACCATATTCCAAAAACCTGACAAACTTGCTATACCTTTCCTTGCACTCGACACAGAACGAGAGTGCTCTACTGACCATCTTACACAGTCTACTTTGCACTCTGCATAGGATCTCCTTCCATGTTATCTCCTCCCTGAAATGGATGGCTTGAATGGCTAAACTGTGAGCTGGACCCCTCAGCGCTCAGTGAGTAGCTAATCGAACCTGCTGACTCTTCTTTTCAGGATTGGCAAACAGAACACTTAAAGGGGTATTCCCATGTACATAACCATTTTTAAATTTGTAGATAATTAAAAGTTAATCATTTTTGCAAATATAAATTATTAAACATTTTGCAGAGTTTTAAAGATTTTCGCTAAATATCTTGTGGTCACAGTCTTGATCGGTTGCCAGTGGATACGACCATGAATGCAGGACCTTTCTAAGGTCAGAAAAATCAGCAAAGATTTCCTTATTGTGGCTGGGATATCTTCTCCTACATGTAGCATCCCTGCCTGATAACCCAGCTACAATAAGAAAAATCACAGAAACATATGACTCAGAGCGGGAGATCGCTACACACATGCGCAGTAGCGATCTCCGAACGCGAATGAAACATTTAGCATTACCAATTCTTAATTTTTTTGTTTTCTTTCTTTTTTTTTTTTTCCTCAATTTAAACTTTATCTTTCAATCAAATTTTCCCATTTCACCATACCTTTATAAGCCTTTCTGAAAGTGGTCTCCACATTTGCCTCTCACTCACTTCAGATCTCACAGCCTACCTCCTCAGGCTGGTAAGTACCAAAAAACATTGGTTTAAACCTTTTCATGTATAGTTTTTACTCTTATGTGCAGTTTGATTTTATATTGCATTTATTAGCCTTTTAGCTTTACTTATTTAATATTTATTTTTTTGAGTACATTCATTACCACTATTTATTCATTTATTTATCCATCCATGACAATACTATCTGGTGGGATACTTTTCTTTTATCCCATAGAATGGTATCATTAATTTCACTGGTTCTAAATTCCAATTACTGACTCTTTACATGTGTATTCTTTTATTGTTTTTATGTTTAGTCTCTTGTACACTTGATAAAGGGGATCTGATTTCCCCGAAACGCGTTGTGTTATTTGAGTATAATAAAGCATCTTTGGTGAAGCGCGGTCCCCACACCTCATTTTTTGGGAGATTCTCCTACCAATCCACTACCTAATAAGAAAATCATGGCTGGGTTTTTCATAAGTCCCAGGCCATAGAATTTTTTACATTCATGGTCATATCCATTGGCAACCGATCAAGACAACAGGCTGTCACCATTTAGATAGTTAGGGAAAATCTTTAAAACTCTGCAGAATTTTTAACTACTTATATTTGGAAAAAATGTTTAACTTTTTAATTATCTACAAATATAGATATGGTTACGTTCATGGGAATACCCGTTTAAGGCTGAGGCTACATGTTGCAGAAAAGCTGCATTTCTGGTTCAATAGTTTGCTTTGAATTCTTGAGACAAAGTCAGGAGTGGACACTGCAGGAATAAGAACTTCTCTTTTGAAGCAATCCTTGGCTTTGGCTCAAAAAAAAAAAAAAAAAAAAAAAAAAAAAAAAAAAGCAGATTTTCCGCAATGTGTGACCTCAACCTAAAAGTAGTACACAATTAGAAAAACATGAATGCTTTGTTCTGAAAACAGCGCCACACTTTAGCACAGGTTATGAATGGCATTGCAGCTTAGCATCTTTCACGTCATTGAAGCTAACCTGCAATAGCAGAAAACCTGTGGACAGATGTGGCGCTGTTTCTGGAAAAAAAAAAATGTTAATATTTCTTGCTCTTTTGATAAATGGACAGGTCATTAATTTTAAAATCCTGGATAATCCCTTTAATGGATCCCCCCTGAAGAGTTTGGGATGGGGGAAGACTAAACAGAAGGACACAAAAACTGCACAAACAGAATAATTGATGGAAAAAGGATGAAAAGTAAAACCGTTTAGCATTGATCCTACTTGTTCTTCTTTCTAAACTCATCATTCACTTACCAGAGGATTTACCCCCTCCTCATCCTCGCCTACAGACACCAATATGTTGTGCTGCTTCAACTGATGAAGGTGGGTGACACGGAGTTTATAAGCCTGGAAAGAGGTGAGCTGCAGGGAGCGAGGCAGGAACCATATCTGTCCTGTCATATTTGATGCTCAGTTAAAGACAAAGACATGGACTCCACGTAGGTAATCAGGGCGGAAGACTTACATACTATGAACAGTAAGGTCTGATAAAAGAAGACAGCACCTCAGAAGCACAAAAAAAATCCTCACAGTCAATTTCAGAAACTTAAAGGGGTTGTCCACGCAAAAAATAGACAACCCTTTTAACGTTTAAACCAGCTGGGGGCAGTGAAAAAAAAAAAAAAAAAAATATATATATATATATATATATATATATATATATATATATATATATATATATATATATATATATTCTCACCTTTCCAAGGGTGCTCTGGTGTTCTCCTGCGCATCCCAGTTCTTCTGCTCCAGTGGCGTCTCACTGGTCTCTTCCGGTGTTCTGCTGAGCCCAATCAGCGGCCTCAGGAAGATGACTAGTGATGTAGTGACATTGCAGGCCCTTCACTGATTGGCCTCAGCAGAACTCTGGAAGACACCGCCGGAGCAGAAAAACCAGGATGCGCGGGAGGACACTGGAGCACCGTGGAAAGGTGAATATGCATATTATTTTTATTTTTTGTTTTACTGCCCCCAGCTGATTTAAACATTAAAAGGGTTATCCATTTTTGCCTGGACAACCTCTTTAACCCCTTAAAGGGAGTCTGTGATCAGGGTGAAGCTAATATGCTAGCAGTGCAGTTAAGATAGGGAGGGCTCACCTGAATGTAACGTCTTTTTCCCTAGAAAATTCAGTTAATTGCCGAAATATTCATTTATTTCACAATATGCAAATGACCAATCTGGAGCATTAAGGTCAACTCCTTCGCTCCAAACTGCTACACCCCACACTGCTCTAATACTCTGTCCTTCCCCCTCCCATCTTTGAGTGACAGAGCCAGGAAGCCATGCTGAAATCTTGCCTGGCCCGGTGTTCTCACCAGCACATTAGGACAGTAGGGGGTGAAGCAGTTTGGCACAAGGGAGCCGCCCTCGGTGCTCCAGACTGCCCACTGGCATATTGTGAAATAAATGAATGTCAGCACAAATTATCATGGGGAAAAGGGGCTACATTCTGGTCAGTCTGACCTGTGTTACTGGTTTAAAATGCTTCAGTGTAAGGAAATAGGATAGAGTGGCAAGATACTGTCCCCCACCTTCTGTCTCTATCTCTCTTCCCTTATAGATTGTAAGCCCTTGCGGGCAGGGCCCTCTATCCCACTGTGCCAGTTGTCACTGTTAGTATTACATTTGTTTTGTATATTTTGTGTACTGTATGTAAACCCTCAAATGTAAAGCACCATGGAATTAATATAATAATGTACAGCACCATGGAATTAATATAATAATGTACAGCACCATGGAATTAATATAATAATGTACAGCACCATGGAATTAATATAATAATGTACAGCACCATGGAATTAATATAATAATGTACAGCACCATGGAATTAATTAATAATGTACAGCACCATGGAATTAATATACAGCACCATGGAATTAATATAATAATGTACAGCACCATGGAATTAATGGTGCTATATAAACAAACAATAATACTGCAAAAATACTATAAAACTTCACTTTTATTTTATACAAGATAAAATCATATAGGAAAGCTGAGACACTAATTACCACTACATATATCTCAATTGTGAGGGTAGAGATCAGAAATGAGGACATATAACAAGAGTATCAAGTGTAACAAGTGTCAGTATTATTCACAGTCACATATGTCAATGATCCATTTGACATATACCCAGCTGCATTAACTCAAGAAAAAAAAAAAAAAAAAAAAATATATATATATATATATATATATATATATATATATATATATATATATATATATATCTCAAAAAAATACATAGCCCAGAGCGTATTAGATCACCTAAACCAGGGATCAGATATATGTACGCTAAGTGAGTTCAGGGCATATGTGTTGAGCTAAACCTAGAGAGTGTAGCTTGCACAGTGTTCAGCTGGTCAGCTGTCACAAAATTAGGCTAAGTCTAGGCAGGGTCAGGAGAGCGTGGCTCAAATAGCCTCTAGCTATATATAATAGACTAGAATAAAGGTCCTTATCGAGTCCAACGTTCTGAATGCACCCAAAAGGGACTTCTGCCAGTCCAAAGAAAATTCCTTGACGTAGTCAACTGTACTGCATGTCGCTTTATAACAAGGACTACAAGGCAGAGAGCATAGGTCCCCCCTGTGGAGTACACCTTATAAGACGTCAGTCATGCTCCACAGTCTCCTAGATAGCGCCTCACACTGATAACTAGATATATAGATAGTCTCGCCAGGTGTGATTCAGAGCTCCAATCAGAGGCAGCCAGTGTCAGAGCTCAGAATAAAACCCCTTTGCTGCTCCTGCCTGACATCGCCCTTCTGACAGTACATCAGGCACCAAAATTAACCACACTTATTGCTCAGGAACGGTGGGGGCTAGAGAAAAAAAAAAATTCCAACTGTGCCTGATTAAGTGGTGCAGCCCCTATTGTGACAAAAAGAGATGCACTTGTTAAAGGGGCTTTCAGGCAAACATGTATTCTCTGTCCAGGGGGGATAGGTGATAAGTGCCCGATGGCTGGGGGCTTAATAGTCAATCATAAGAGCAGGGGTTACTAGTACCACCCCCCAAACCTGAATGGAGTGGTGGTCACACTAGCGTGCTGACCCTTCATTCTCTCTAGGAGACTGCTGGAGAGAAGCCAACTACAGCATTCAGTACAGAGTCTCTAGAATGGCATGGCGTGGCGTGGCGCTGCGTCACTACAGTCATGGCCAAAAGTTTTGAGAATGATACAAATATTAATTTTTACAAAGTCTACTGCTTCAGTTTTTCTAATGGCAATTTGCATATACTCCACAATGTTATAAAGAGTGATCAGCTTAACAGCAATTACTTGCAAAGTCAATATTTGCCTAGAAAATGAACTTTATCCCCCAAAACACATTTCAACATTATTGCAGCCCTGCCTTAAAAGGATCACCTAACATCGTTTCAGTGATTGCTCCATTAACACAGGTGTGGGTGTTGATGAGGACAGGGCTGGAGATCAATCTGTCATGATTAAGTAAGAATGACACCACTGGACACTTTAAAAGGAGGCTGGTGCTTGCCATCATTGTTTCTCTTCTGTTAACCATGGTTATCTCTAAAGAAACACGTGCAGTCATCATTGCACTGTACAAAAATGGCCTAACTGGGAAGAGTATTGCAGCTAGAAAGATTGCACCTCAGTCAACAATCTATCGCATCATCAAGAACTTCAAGGAGAGAGGTTCCATTGGTGCCAAAAAGGCTCCAGGGCGCCCAAGAAAGACCAGCAAGCGGCAGGACCATCTCTTAAAAGTGTTTCAGCTGCGGGATCGGGCTACCAGCAGTGCAGAGCTTGCTGAGGAATGGCAGCAGGCAGGTGTGAGTGCATCTGCACGCACTGTGAGGTGGAGACTCTTGGAGCAAGGCCTGGTCTCAAGGAGGGCAGCAAAGAAGCCACTTCTCTCCAGAAAAAACATCAGGGACAGACTGATATTCTGCAAAAGGTACAGGGAGTGGACTGCTGAGGACTGGGGTAAAGTCATTTTCTCTGATGAATCCCCTTTTCGATTGTTTGGAACATCTGGAAAACAGCTTATTCGGAGAAGAAGAGGTGAGCGCTACCACCAGTCTTGTCTCATGCCAACTGTAAAGCATCCTGAAACCATTCATGTGTGGGGTTGCTTCTCAGCCAAGGGAATCGGCTCTCACAGTCTTGCCTAAAAACACAGCCATGAATAAAGAATGGTACCAGAATGTCCTCCAAGAGCAACTTCTCCCAACCGTCCAAGAGCAGTTTGGCGCTCAACAATGCCTTTTCCAGCATGATGGAGCACCTTGCCATAAAGCAAAGGTGATAACTAAATGGCTCAGGGAACAAAACATAGAGATTTTGGGTCCATGGCCTGGAAACTCCCCAGATCTTAATCCCATTGAGAACTTGTGGTCAATCATCAAGAGACGGGTGGACAAACAAAAACCAACAAATTCAGACAAAATTAAAGCATTGATTCTGCAAGAATGGACTGCTATCAGTCAGGATTTGGTCCAGAAGTTGATTGAGAGCATGCCAGGGAGAATTGCAGAGGTCCTGAAGAAGAAGGGTCAACACTGCAAATATTGACTTGCTGCATTAACTCATTCTAACTGTCAATATAAGCTTCTGTTACTCATAATATGAATGCAATTATATTTCTGTATGTGATAAAAACATCTGACAAACACACATAAAAACCAGAGGGCAGCAGATCATGTGAAAATATAATATTTGTGTCATTCTCAAAACTTTTGGCCATGACTGTACATGGGAGACATATAATACAGTGATACTGCGGACCCATACACAGCCTCCTCCTTGTAGCGAGCACTGGTGGGGACCTGAGCAGTAACACACTATGAGCTAGGTATGCATGAGCCATTGTGGATATGGGAAAGGGTGACATAAGTGTAGCTCTGGACCCAGTGCAGGTGGTGGGTGACAGAAGGATACTGTCCGTGGTGAGCTCCATGCAGAAGAAGAAGTCCCATCCCATGCATGAGACTGTGATCGCGCTGGGCAGTACTGTCAGTGACCGACTGCTCCACCCTAGGTGTGAGAAGGAGCGCTATCGGAAGTCTTTCCTCCCCACCGCGGTTAGGCTGTACAACCAACACCGACCTAAGCGGAGATCATTACACACAGAGAACTGAAATATCTCTCTGCCTGTTAAATTCCCCCCCCCCCCCCTCTGCTACGGCCTATCTGTCTGTCTGCTATTAATGTAATGCCTCTCACCTTGGAACATTCCTGTACATGTTGTATTTGTATTTGTATCTGCTTATCTTATCTTATCTTTGCTGCTGTAACACACTGAATTTCCCCATTGTGGGACTATTAAAGGACTATTATTATTATATTGGGGTGTCAGCCACAATGCCCCCTACACACTGTCACATTTTAGGGATTTCTGCAAATCCCATTTATAGGAAAGGGACAGTCTCAGAAATTTCTGCAACAAAGTCGCAGTGTGTGAACAGACCCTTATGGATCCAGCCTGCAGTCTGTCCCAGGGCATGGTCTGGGGGCACCACATGTACCTTCAGACCTGTGCCAGGGGTTTCAGCTAGGAAATCACGTGAGAACGATTATTGTACATTACTTCCAGGAATCGTCTGCTGCAGCTGGGCAGCCATAACCCCCAGCATACCCAGTCAGCCACAGACCTCAGTGCAGGCTGGGAGTAGCAGCTAGGATAGCACCATCTATGTATACCGACCATTCACACATAACAAGGAAAGGATATCCCCAAAAAGCAGACTGCCCCGGCCGGAGTCGCATACTGTCAGCCCAGCCGGCAGGGTGAGAGGTTTCCCGCCCTCCCCGGTAAGCCTGACCGGCTCTTTCTCAAAGAAAACGAATCGCCTCCACTGTAGATACGCCGCCATTTCCCCGTCTTCCGAGCTGCGCAGTCACATGACATAGGAGAAGTAACGTGATGAGATGAGCCTTTATATCACTCAGCCTTCCGCAGCTTTCGGTCCTGCTAGCACGGCAACCATCTTTAGTATGGGCAAGAAGCCTAAATGGATCCCAGCAGTTTCTTCAACCAAATGACTATTATTTTATAGTGTGTGAATAATGTAATAAAGTATTTTTTACTTTTATTCTTCATACTGCACACACTTTAGCGTCACCGAACACTAAGGCTGGCCTAACATTGTAGATTTTGTCCGTCCATCCGTCCTTATGATTGATTATGGGATCATTTATACAAACCATCCTACCGTAAACATTAAACTAAAATACCCGATCTGCTGGATCGGACTCGACCATTCGCAAACAACCATTTACAGCATCTGTTTGCCAGATAGCATGCCGTTTGTTGGCCAAAAGGGACAAATGGGTCATTTCTGACCTCAAAAATTTAATATGTAGGACTGGATTAAAGGGGTTATCTATTTTCGGACTGGGCTGAGTTTGACTTGTAGGCATAGCAACCTTAACACAATGGCTGTGAGCAGGGTGCAAGAAATGATTATGGGTGGAGGACGGCAACACACTTCCTAATATTACAGAACTGAATTTGGGCTCTCTATGGAACGATCTTCATGAAGTTTATTGCCTTTCTCCATTTGATGCTTCCACAAAAAAAAAAAAAAAAAAAAGGAATGTAAACGCTGGTATCAGCACTGTGGGGAGGATTAGGGAAGTTTGACAATGTATTGTTTTTAGATTTTAACATATCTTGATACCCTTTTGATAAAGGGGTTGTCCATGAGTAGAATAAATGGAAATAACTGCAGAGAATGTTAGAAACCAATCATTAATCACCTGTCAAATCTCTTTATCTATTATTTCCTCAGAGCAGGATCCTGTCTTAATATGGGTAAAGCCATGTTTAATAAGTATTTTACTTGATAGAGTTCCTATAAATTCATGCCTCCATTGCTGTGCTGAGATTTTTTTTTTTTTTTTCAGAACATGCAAATGAGTAGTCTGAAGCACTGAGGGTGGCTCGGATGCAAGCAGGACTTTTTTCTCTGCGGATTTCAGGCGGAAACTTGGCGGACCCCTTTATAGTCTATGAGGTCCATGGGTAACAACTTTTTAAGCAGATAGGTTTTCCGTTTTTTCGGGTCCCCCAAGCGAAGAACGAAAACCCGAACATTAATGATAACCTACCATCAACCTGCAAGGTGCGCCTTCATGACTAGATCCCTTACTTCACTCACTGGATCCCTGTGTCGCACCAATGCAGCTTTCTATCTAGTACGTGTTACTGAATTCGTACAACGGAGGATAGCAGGTAGTATTAGCGCAACATAGGCATCCAGTGAGCGAAGTTAGGGATTTGGTCATGAAGTTGCAACTCACAGAGGACATGTAGGAGGCAGCATTTATTAAATATCTGCTCTCTAGTGCAGTGGTGAATGCTTATGGAGCACTGACACACATCTATGCAGGAGTCCAAGGCTGGAGTAGTCTCAGATGCAGTGGTTCTCCTCTTGTACCACCGAGGCTGTGGCATGTGTCTCCCAGAGTTTATGTACTGCAGGGTGAGAACCACAGCTTTAGGGTACTGGCAGCATTGGTGTAACCCGTAGCCTTGAAGACATGCTTTCTGGCCACAAGGGCAATTTTGAGCAGCCGCCCCAGGGTAGTAGTGGTGCTGAATAGCTAATAAATAAGTGCATCCCCATGAATTCCTCTTCATTTTCCATGGTCTAACAGAGACAGGATGGTGATGCTGGGCATTGGCATTCAGTGGTGGCTTTCCGCAGCTGAATGGGTCTCAGTAGGGAGTCTCGAGCCACTCCAGGGAATAAAAAACAAAATAATTTGAGTCAGAATCTGAGCAGAATCTGCTGCGGATTCGGGGGCAGAATCCACCCCCAAATCAGCAGCAAATTCCTCAGTGTGAACTTACGCTAAGGCTAAAGCCCCACTTTGCAAAAACACTGCAATTTTGCCACTGCAGAAATACTGTGGAAAAAAAATGCTGCATTTTACACTAACGGCAAAGTGAAGGAGATTCTGGCTAATCCTATCCACACATTGCAGAAAAAAATCTGTGTTTTCAAAATTGCACATGTCAATTAGACCAGTGGAAATGCTTGGGTTTTCCATATAGGTTCTCAGACCCCAGAGTATAATAAGTGGAGGGCCAGAGAAGGTAAGTGTTAAAAAAAGTTATCCTCAGCAGTCACGTGGGCCACATCAATGTCACAATGCTGGAACAAAGCATTATTATGTTGACGTGCCCTAGGTGACTTTTACCACAAAATCATGCCCCATGTTGGAGCCCCACAGTGTCTGCTTTCACCCTGTTCTTTGTCCCTCTAATATAAATTATACCCCAGTATATTAAAAAGGGTTGCTCACCTTTCTAATACTGATGGCCTGTCCTTAGGATAGGCCATCAATATTACATCAGTGTGGCTCTAACAGCCAGGAACACTGCAGATCAACAGTACCAGTGCAACTCACTTGCCATATGATGTGCACTGCTGCAGTATCCAAACCTGTTGCTACACTTTGTATGATGAGCGACTCACCTGTCCCCAGAGCTCCATATCCTGCCACCAGTGTCCATTTAGTATCGTGCCAGCACCTTGTTGCTGGACATCCTGCACTTCATGTCACTGGTAAGAAACTGATGTATGTGACTGATGTCACTGGTCCCTCTCCACCGAGCAGTAAGGCCACTAATTGGCCTCAGTAGTCACGTGAGGTGCAGGACTTCCAGCACTGAGCGGCCAGTATGAGACTGAATAGACACTGACAATGGACAACAGGGTGCTGGGGACAGAAGAGGATCTTTTTTTTTTTTTTTAATTATTATTTTATATTTCCCCTGGCCACCACATGGGTGGCTACAATTCCTGGAAAACCCCTTTAATATTCCACCCTAATGTCACACAAACTTGAATGCACCCCTCACAGAATAGTGACCCCCATATTGTATGGCGACTAGTGAAGGGGCCATTGTATGAGCCACACAGTGATATTAGCTGTAATGTACTGTGCACCTAACAGGCTGCATGGAAGGGCTGGTACTTACCGCTCTGCTCCAGGAACACTGCTGTGACATCATATGCACCCGAAGCAAGAAGGAGTGGAAGGGGATGGGCAGCAGACAGACAAGTACTCCATGTACGCAGCTTGTAGGTGTGCAGGATGTACCAGTAGTAGACCCAGATCTGGGCTCTACTCCACTAGACTGCCACCAGAGGAATTTCTCTTGATTTGAACGTACCCTTAGGGCTAATTAAATGGGCAGCATTTTGGACAGTATCTGTAAGCCAAAAATCAGGAGTGAGGCCCAGATTATCCCAGTAAAATCAGACTTGACATGTAAGAATTGCTTCAAAGAACAGGAAGGACTTGCATGGCCACTTACCTGCATTATGATAATATGCTCTCAGGATTCTGTATCATTGCTCATGAGCTGCTGGTTCCCCCATCCTCCATTTTCCTCCCACCACTGATTGACAGCATTAGGCTAAGGCAGCGGCAACGCATCGCAGTTTTTCCCACAGCGCTTTTCACAGAAACTCCCACAGAGGTTTGCTCTGTGGACTTTCTGCTTCAATTATATCTATTGGGAAACTGCTGTTGTTTCAGTAGGTATAATTGACATGCTGTGATTTCCAAAGCCACAATGGTTTTGGAAATTGCGGCACTTCCGCTACGCGTATTTTTCTGAGAGGATGGGATTCGCTAGAATTCCAATCCACTTTGCAGAGATTATATAATGCTGCGGTTTCCGTTGCGGCCAAACTGCAGCATTTACACTACATGGGACCCCAGCCATAACCTTAGGCTAAGCCCCCAACCTTGCAGTGCAAAAAATAAAAATTACACTATACAAACACTCCAAGTACTTTTTGGCATATAATGTTGATCTATAAGTGATTAAAGTGAAAAGAGAAGTTTATTGGGGTAAACTGTACAGCTGAAAGGAGGCTCTAGTACCCTGTTGGGCCTCCTCTAGCCTGTACACAAGATGGCATTTAGGTTCAGTATGGAATCCTGCAGCACATTTGCCCATAGGGATTATGGCTGGCTCTGTAGATTTTGCACACTTGGAGGTTGCTGAAGTTGGTGTCCCAGCTGGTCCCATAAATGCTCAATAGGCGACAAGTCTGGCAACTAGGCAGACGAAAGAGGTGTTGCAATTTGGTGTAAACATTCCTGGAAGCCATTCCCGTGTGTGGGCGAGCATTATCCTGCTGAAGAATGGCAGTTGGCAGCTCCGCCATTAGCATTACGTGTCCTGCACATATCACTGAGCTGTTACTTATATACTATGGGTGACTGACTGTCAATGAGATTGCTCCCCAGATCATCTCACCTACAGCTGGAGTATGGAGGATTGAAGTAAACAAAATGAGGCCTCCATACTCAAACCTGACTGGATCCCAAACAGAACCTGGATTTGTCACTGATGATATGGTTCCAGTCTATAGCAGTCCAGGAAAGACTGAAACTTAGGGAGGCAGCGGACTAAATGATCTGCTCTACTGTTGGTCTGTCTGGACCATCCAGAGCCTTCTCGCCATGTGTGCACACGCTCACATAACCACTGCCCCTAAACACTAGGTCAGAAAAGCCTAGATGGCAGGCATTTTGTCAAAATGACCATTCTGTTTCTCTCATTCCAAGAATGCACCCCTTCCAAAGTCTGTTAACTAGACAAAAGGGCTGAGCAAGTTATAGAGGAAGTCAACAATTTCTCAGCAAGGAGGTACACTACCCGAAGAATTTTTTTTTTTTTTTTTTTTTAAATATAAGACAGTTTTAAATCCTCCTGTGGCAAGACGCAGTATCTAACTACATATATAATTTACATATCTGCCTGACACATGCTGAGTTTTGCAGCAATCTGACATTTCTAACTAGGTGAATTTTTTTTTTTGTCAGAGACCGTACAATTTATGGATTGTGCTGTGCGTTTGTTACAAGCTTTTCTATTGCATATTATGACCCACATATGATGTACCCTTGGAGCTTACTCATACATCAGCACGCACACCCATTGATTTTAGTGGGCATATGCAAGGGGTGTCCCTCACAGGCTGTTGGTCCATAAAAAAAAACAAAAAACAACATGCTCACAGCCAGCCATTAAAGTATATGGGTCTGTGAAATTCAAGAACAGCACACATCTGTGTTCTGTCTGTTTTTTACGTAACCAGAGACAACAACAAGAATTTGACATTGAAGGAAAAAAAAAAAAAAAGTTGATCCCTTTTCACAGACAGCAGCTCCTGGAACACTAAGGGGTAGTTCACATGGAGAAAATTTTCCTAGCTGAAAAATTCAGTTTCAGGATTTTGAAGCTGATTTTCCTCTATGTGAACATACAGTTTGACAAGCCTCTAGTTAACCCATGATCTTACCCACCCATAGAATCATCTATATTGATTCACATACAAGTTGATTTGTACTTATGACATGCGGTTATGAAGTGGCCAAACCATTAGGCTGTGCTCATATCATCAAGTCATGATTTCTGTAAATGGTGGCCATGATGCAGTGTCAGATCAGTAACACAGACAGCAGGGCCTATTTGACTCCATTGACTTGGAAGTGTCTATTGCTGTGCCAGGAAGAATACAGCTGCATGCTATGATTTTGCTCCAGTCAAATCTGACAGAACTGCCAGTAGGGTAATGTCTCATTAAGGAGAGAGACTGTTATAGGTATGTATTAGAACATGCATTCCCTGCTAAGAATTCTGGATAAGAATCCTCTTCCAGGGTTCACAGGATTACAGGGACCTTGTGCGTTGACTTGACTTCTGTGAGCACTACTTTCTGTGGCGGGGTTGCTGGACCTCTTGACCTCACTCTCCCCCCTTACCCTCTTTCTCCCCATCCGTTCCTTCATTTCCACTTCCCTCTTCTATTCTCCTTTCTTGTCTCCCGCCTCTCCTTCCTTCCCTCCCTCCGGTTACACATCTACTTTTCTGTGGAGTCTATCAATTGTGTGTTCTCACGCCTTGTTATGCAGATTGCACAAATACAGAAAGTTTGTTTCTGGCCCCTACTTGTATGGCAGCCATTCTTTGTATGGTTTGTTGTATGTGTGTTTATGTTTTTTGCTATAAAGAGGGGGGAAAAAAAAAAAAAAAAAAAAAAAAAAAGCAAATAAGAGATGCAAATCTCATTGGTGAAAAAGAAAAATTTGCTCTTAGCACCACCTACTGGCAGGTAGCTCCCTACCTGATTTTCAACAAAGTCTAAGGGCATAATCTGTGAACAGCAGCCAAGACAGTACAGTCATGGCCAAAAGTTTTGAGAATGATACAAATATTAATTTTTACAAAGTCTACTGCTTCAGTTTTTCTAATGGCAATTTGCATATACTCCAGAATGTTATAAAGAGTGATCAGCTTAACAGCAATTACTTACAAAGTCAATATTTGCCTAGAAAATGAACTTTATCCCCCAAAACACATTTCAACATCATTGCAGCCCTGCCTTAAAAGGACCACCTACCATCATTTCAGTGATTGCTCCATTAACACAGGTGTGGGTGTTGATGAGGACAGGGCTGGAGATCAATCTGTCATGATTAAGTAAGAATGACACCACTGGACACTTTCAAAGGAGGCTGGTGCTTGCCATCATTGTTTCTCTTCTGTTAACCATGGTTATCTCTAAAGAAACACATGCAGTCATCATTGCACTGCACAAAAATGGCCTAACTGGGAAGAGTATTGCAGCTAGAAAGATTGCACCTCAGTCAACAATCTATCGCATCATCAAGAACTTCAAGGAGAGAGGTTCCATTGGTGCCAAAAAGGCTCCAAGGCGTCCAAGAAAGACCAGCAAGCGGCAGGACCGTCTCTTAAAAGTGTTTCAGCTGCGGGATCGGGCTAGCAGCAGTGCAGAGCTTGCTGAGGAATGGCAGCAGGCAGGTGTGAGTGCATCTGCACGCACTGTGAGGCGGAGACTCTTGGAGCAAGGCCTGGTCTCAAGGAGGGCAGCAAAGAAGCCACTTCTCTCCAGAAAAAACATCAGGGACAGACTGATATTCTGCAAAAGGTACAGGGAGTGGACTGCTGAGGACTGGGGTAAAGTCATTTTCTCTGATAAATCCCCTTTTCGATTGTTTGGAACATCTGGAAAACAGCTTATTCGGAGAAGAAGATGTGAGCGCTACCACCAGTCTTGTCTCATGCCAAACGTAAAGCATCCTGAAACCATTCATGTGTGGGGTTGCTTCTCAGCCAAGGGAATCGGCTCTCTCACAGTCTTGCCTAAAAACACAGCCATGAATAAAGAATGGTACCAGAATGTCCTCCAAGAGCAACTTCTCCCAACCGTCCAAGAGCAGTTTGGCGCTCAACAATGCCTTTTCCAGCATGATGGAGCACCTTGCCATAAAGCAAAGGTGATAACTAAATGGCTCAGGGAACAAAACATAGAGATTTTGGGTCCATGGCCTGGAAACTCCCCAGATCTTAATCCCATTGAGAACTTGTGGTCAATCATCAAGAGACGGGTGGACAAACAAAAACCAACAAATTCAGACAAAATTAAAGCATTGATTCTGCAAGAATGGACTGCTATCAGTCAGGATTTGGTCCAGAAGTTGATTGAGAGCATGCCAGGGAGAATTGCAGAGGTCCTGAAGAAGGGTCAGCACTGCAAATATTGACTTGCTGCATTAACTCATTCTAACTGTCAATATAAGCTTCTGTTACTCATAATATGAATGCAATTATATTTCTGTATGTGATAAAAACATCTGACAAACACACATAAAAACCAGAGGGCAGCAGATCATGTGAAAATATAATATTTGTGTCATTCTCAAAACTTTTGGCCATGACTGTATAATTCCTCCCGAAGGAAGAGATTCCCATCCGCAGACAGCCATCTCAAGGCTTTTACCTCTCATCAGTGCAGAGTAGAAGAGGCAAAAACCCTGAAACATGTCTGCGGATGGGAATCTCTTCCTTCGGTAGGAGTTATAATCCCGGAATAGCTGCCAAGCTGTTATATCCTTGGGTTTAGTTAAAAATCAGGTATTAATCTACAGGGAGCTACCTTCCAATAGGTGGTGCTAGGAGCAAATTTCTTTTTTTTCCCCCCAATGAGATTTGTATATTCCTTACCCAGAACTGCCAGTAGAAATTCTGAGCCACTGATGGTAGTGTGAATACGGCTTTTACAGTTACTTCAGGAATAAGATCTCAGCTCTCGAAGAAGAAATTTGCCCATTCTCTGCTCCAAGTATGAAATTAAATCAGAGGCCAAAATACAAGACAATATAAATGGATTTATTCCACTCTGTACACAGCAGTCCAACATGGTTTGCAAGTCTAAATTCCCACAATTAACCACAAGTAGGCTGACTTTTACAGCGTGCGATATGCTTGCTTAGAATACTTATTAGCTATAATGCTGGCTTATTTCAAGACAATGGCACATGATACACAGATTGAAACAGCTAGGACACTTCACTATACCGTAGCCTATAGTACACAAACTAGACAAATACAGCAAGTTACTAACCCACACAATCCTATGTAAGGATGAGGCCACACATTGTGCAAGAGCCGTGTTTTTTTTTTGTTTTTTTTTTTTTTTTGTTGCAGATTTTACTGCGTTCTCTTTTACAGCCAAAGCAAAGAATGGCTTCAAAAGGAATAGGAAATATTATATATAAAACCTTCCGGCAATGTGTGGTCTCAGCCTCAAACATGATAATCTAGAAATACTGAGACGCTTTACTGTTGGGGCTGAATGTAACAGAGTGAAAGTATTTTACATGAAAGTTAGAGAAAACACTTCAGATTTTACATACTTTGCAGTACTGAGTTTATGTTTCATCAAATCTCTATATTAAAAACCCTGAGAAGGAAACTCTAAAAGATGAATATAAAATAAGTCACCATCACGTCTAATACAGGACATGCGAATTTAACAAAAGCATCATTAATACTTACATACCAGGTAGAGGATTTTTTTTTTTTTTTTTTTTTAATCTTGTGCTTACCATAAACTCGGCCCATTAGAGAAGTTTCACGTGGCAGATTTGTTCAGAAACTTGAGCGACTGAAAACCAGCTCTATTTTATAGCACCCATATGGATTGCTCCAAGGCTCATAAATGTACAAGGGACAGACACTTCTGCAGCAACATGTGAATATATACTTAAAAGGGCAAGTTCACATTTAACAAGGGAAGTTCAGAAACCTGTTATGCGTAGTACAATGGATTATTTAGGCGTCAAATATCAAAGCCATGAGCATGATGGTTGGGATTGTTTCTATAGTCCCATCTATGCCTGTAACTGTCCGGATGAGCTGTGTACTTTGACTTTTATGTACGCAGCTCATACTAAAAAATGTTGGCTAAGACTCCATGTAGTGAAACACAGCTAAAAAGTGCTGCGGCAAACAATGCTTTTTTCTTCATTTCTCTCTGCTTGTTTCCTTCCCCCATTAAATCTATTGGGATAATGTTTCAATTCCGCAATATGCAGAGGAGATTAACCTGGTACTGAAAAAAAACTTTTTTTTTTATTAAAATGCTGTATTTACATGGGGCCTTAGCCTTAAATGGGTTTTACAGGACTGCGATACTGATGATCAATTCAAAGGATGGGACACAAATATTAGATCTGTTGAGGTCCAACACCTGACACCCTCATAGATCAGCGTTTGAGGAGGCCATAGTGTTCAGATGATCGCTACAACTTCTTCAAAGCGCTGATCGATGGAAGTGGCCGATTTTATATGGATGACCAATCCTATGGTTAATTCAATATCAGAGAGAGGGGAGAATACCCCTTAAACAGATGTAGCTATGGAAGGGGGGGGGGAAATAAAAGCTATTTTACTATGGGATTGCTCCCCCCAATCTAGAGGCAGAATGGTAGTGAAAAGTGAACTACTTTAAAAGGAATTGCCCCACAAAGGTGATAAATGTCTGATCACTGGGTGCCCCAATAATCTCTAGAATAAGAGACCTGAGCCCGCTGTTCCTGATGCACGCAGAACCACAGTAAAGAGGTGTGAATGGAGTGGTGGTCAAGCATTCACAATCTGGGGTTAACCAAAAGCAGCCAGGTATGATGTTCACCTGTTTCAGTCAGCCCCAAATACAATGAATAGGGCAGTGAGACACATATGCCCATGACTCCTTTCAAATTATTGCTCGCTGTAGTCATGCAGCAAACTAAAACCAGGCTTGTGACCACTATTGTAGCGATAGTGGGGTTCCTAGTATCCTCTGGATAGGCGATAGATGTCCTTTGTGGGACAATCCCATTAAGTCCAATACTGATGCTTTCCCAATACTTGACTCAATGTTTGTTAGGATGTAGTATAACACCACGACATGAGGCATTCCTATACTGAGTGATGCCACCAAATTCCAAAAATGGTTTCTACGTGGCATATAGATATTAGTTTTACTCATGACTTAATACAAATTTTTCTTCTAGACTGAATAAAATTATTTTTTCTTTTTAAAACCATTTTCTTATTTAAAAAAGCTATATATAAAAAAAAAAAAAAAAAAAAAAAAAAAAAAAAAGTCATACATGACATTGGTATCCTCTTCTAGTTGTGTGTACTTTGTCTGAAACCTAGTATTAGGATTTGAGGCAAGTGGATTTTTTTTTTGTTACCACACAATTATTAAAAAACAAAAAAACAAAACTCCATGAAACTGATCCCACCTTACAGATATAGACATGGCGCTTTAATAGTGAGAATGGCGCCACCTAGGCTCTTTTCTCTGATGAGCATTGCGACTATCATAGTAGGGCTCCTCTTGACCTCCCCTGTAGTATGCGTCTCTACTGCTTTGGTAACCATCATTTTGATAAGGGTGAGAAGCTTGGCTTCTCATTTTTCGGTGGCTGTGGGTGGAATCATAACGATTTTGTGCAGAGTGGGAGGAGCTTTGATTATTAGGGCTGTAATAGGACGGGTAATTTGGCGAGGAGGAATTAGAGTGCGACATCACCTCTGTGCTGGAACCAGGACAAGATCCTTGTCTGTAAAAGTTATTCATCTGGGAGGGAGGAAAAAAAAAAAAAAAGTTAGGTCAGGATAATGAAATTCATGAACACTTTGTATAGCCAAACCAAGGTAAGAAGATCTAAAAGGAAAAATGCAAATAAAAAAAAAAAAAGTAGAGACACCGAGCAGTATATAGTATAGTATTTTCTATAGACACAATAGACCAATAGAAAGAATTGGCTCCTCACCTTACGTGGTAGTATAACCAAAAGGGATATGAGGGACCATAGAAAGGGAGACACTGATAATCGCAGCTGTCACACTGACACCATAAAGGTGTGAAAGAGCATATGTCGAGGACCAGGAATCCAGGGACTGTGCGGGATCAGTATAGTTGAAGGATTCTTTTTATTGCAGGCAATGAAAAACACACTACGCGTTTCGGGGTCATCGAAACCCCTTTTTCAAGTGTATACTTGTTTGAAGAGCCGCCTGGGGTGTAAGAGGTATACCTCATATACCTCTTACACCCCAGGCGGCTCTTCAAACAAGTATACACTTGAAAAAGGGGTTTCGATGGCCCCGAAACGCGTAGTGTTTTTTTTTTCATTGCCTGCAATAAAAAGAATCTTTCAACTATACTGATCCCGCGCAGTCCCTGGATTCCTGGTCCTCGACATATGCTCTAAAAGGAAAAATGGCAGAGAGTTTCACAGGTAAAGCTGTCATGTGAATCTAGACAAAGAATTTAAGGAGTTATTCAGTCTTTTAAGACTGATGGCCCCTTCAGACAGCTGCCTGGTGGGATGCAGGGATGTAATCCTCACTGATCTAATATTAGCTAAGGGTAAACCTTCAAAAATGCAGGATAGCCCCCTTTAATTTCTCTAGCCATGAGAAGTCACACATATGCTTATACTAAATCCAATGCATTTACAGACAGATCCATGGCAGAGATTAGAGCCTGTGACTGACCACACACACCCTTTAAAGGAGGTCATGAATAATTTGCACAAGAATAACTCAGAGAAAAAAAAAAAAAAAAAAACCCACACACCCTTTGCCCATCATCCATGTCCTCTCCAATTTTTAGTTGAACTCAATACTCATTCTAAGTAACCTTGTTTAGCTAAAGGAAGAAATCATGACTACAAAAGCCAACTTGAGAACCATTATAACCTTCTCTGTTCCTGCACTATGTACCACTTTATTCTATGTGAACAATATAGATATTCAGTCACCACTGCTTGTCTTTGAAGACTATCTGGAGAAGAGTATGGCTTTTGATAGCCAGGACCAGGAGGAGAGTTGCTGTGTCTCATGTCGGGATAGTAGTCATATCTGTAAAGAGAAAAAAAAACAAAAACCACACTTAACTATTTGTACAACTTTTTTTATTTTTTATTTATTTATTTTTTTTTTTATCTCCAGCAATGTGTAGAGGAGATTAACCAAAATCTTTTTAGATATTGTAAAATGCAGCATTTCCCCCCCCCCCACTTCAGTTCCAGGCACGTGCAATACCATTCCATGTACACTCTATAGGATTGACAGAGAAAGGCCAGGACAGTGCTCAGCCACCTTCATCAGTCCCAAAGATTTTGTATAAAGCAGAAATGCACATTTGTGGCCCACAGTCCATTCAAGTGGAGGACACAGGACCCCAGTGATCAGTCATTTATCACTTATCCTGTGTAAAAAGTGATACTTTTTTTGTGGACAAACCACTATAAGGCTGAGGCCCCATGTTGAGGAAACGCAGCTTTTTTTTTTGTTGCAGATTTTGCTACTTTTTTGAGCCAAAGCAAAGAATGGCAAATATATGGGAAGTTCTTATATGCTCAATCCACTCCTGGCTTTGGATTAAAAAAACCGCAGCAAAATCTGCAACAAAAAATGCTGCATTTCTACAACGTGGGGCCTCAGCCTAAAAGATCAAAACCAGAAGCATTATGGCTGCTATTTAACAAGAGTTGTGTCATTTTCAGCAATGTTCAACTTAAATCTCAGATAGTTACATACACCACTGTCATTCACTTTTACGTAAGACTACAACACTCTCTGCCAGACTATCAATGGAGCAAAGTGTGAAAATATGTATTTCATAAATGTGTCTAAGACCTGGTCAAGGAGCAAGTCACCTCCATGTGTAAAGAAGATTTATTTGCATTTATGCTCTTGGCTTGTCTGAATACATCCATCAGGCTTCATCTTACCTGTTGCCATTAGGTGATGGACCATTTCCAGGATAGCCACCATTTCCATGTGGAGAAGATGCTGCATTACTTGATTCTTGAGAGGCATGACTGCTTCCTGCAATGGAGGGCAAAATTTGATAAAAATTCCTTGATGGGGTAGGTTCTCCTAATCCTTGTCACTTTATTTCACCCCCTTTCCCTGGGGTTTACTAAATGAAGCAGCTCCATCTGCCACACTCATAGAAAGAAATCCCAGCAAGTCTGTAGTATCAGATGTTCCAAGTCCATGATCACACATTCAAGATTCCGTCAGCATACAAGAAAGACATATTTCATATTCATATGCAGAATCATGTGATTTAGATGTTCATTAGTTGCACAGATTCCAGGACACAAAATCAGTTTCAGCCATGGATTCTTTGAGAATTCCACGCTGATTTGACAAACTCTGAATAGGAGTAAAGTAGCCAGCACCAGTCACTTCTATGCTCAGGAGGAAAGCAGTGTTTTTGGTATAGTTATAGAAACTATACAAATACTGGAGTGTAGCAGGATATCAAAATCTGTCAAGAGTCTGAGGTTGCCAGACGTCCCTACAATAAGCATGGGGTAGGGCTGATGCATAGCTCTTCAGCCTTAGCACATCACTCCGTGCCATCCCTAGGAACTCCTCTTTGCTTTCTCTCAGCTGCTCACATCCCTTTAATAGGGGTTTGCAGCATACCATCACATGACATCTTTAAAGACATGACATCACCAGGGACCTATGAACAAGTCCTTAAAGGGGTTGTCCAAGATAAATGTCTAAATAATCAAAAATGTATATTTACCCATATCCCTGGGGCAGATGTGACCACCTTAGGGACATTTGCTGGTTATCCAGTGACGATCTGTTTCCCCATTTCCAGAAATGGATCGTCACTACTACTGTCCCAACCCCCCATCCACTCAATCATACTTACCTTCCAGTCTTCTTCCTGCGGGGTGGCTCCTCCCTCTTTTCTGGCTGCGGGCGCTCGCAATTGTGCCAGCGCTGCTCTGTGCTCTGCTGCCAATAATCCACCTCTAATGCGCAGCTCCCACGCCTGTGCAGTAGAGGGGGATCGTCACTGCAGAGCAGCGCTGGGACTGTAGCGTGCGCCGGCAGTCAGAAATGAAGAACGGGCCATCCCGCAGGAAGAAGCCTGGAAGGAAGAGAGGCAAGTATATAATGGGGTCGGGGTTAGGCTGAGTAGGTTGGGAAGAGCTAGTAGTGGGCGGGATAGCTAGAGAGACAGGGAGGGAGGGAGAAAGGTGAGAGGTAGCTAGCATGGAAGTTACATAGCAGGAAGCTGAACCAAGTAAACAAATGCAGAAGATACCAGGAGCTCCCAGAAATCACTAAAAACATGGCTAACGGTATATGGGTCCATTTATTAACCCATTAATAGCACTAACACCTTAAAAAAAAACAAATAAAAAAAAAAAATAAAAAAAAACACACACACTTTTTTTGGCATGGAAAATCCCTTTAAATTCCTGTAACAAAACCCAGTCCAGTATTCTATCCCATTTACCTGAGCGATATTGGATTTTCAGAGGCCTTCCAAACAGTTTAATCCCATTTAACAGATTCATCCCATAGGGAACAGATTCTTCATGCTTGAAGTTTACAAAGGCAAACAATTTTGGATTTCCATCTTTGTCTTTGGGGATTTTAACGCTCACTGCAGGACCAGCCTGGAAAGACAAGCAGCACATCATATATTTCTTTAAGTAGTAATTTATATGAGGACTTGGAGCAAGTCCATTCCTAATGCTTTGGCTTCCTGATAATCTTACTTCTGCATAGTAACGATAGGTTCACTCACACTTGCACTCGGTTTCCATCCGCATGGGGACCTGAAGGACAGAAACCCTGTCCGCCTAAAACAAAAAGCAGTTACCTGTTGCTTGCAGGACTTTTCTCTCTGATGATTTAAGCAGAACCTCGGGCGGATTCGCCTGAACGCTAGTGTGAACCTCATGTAAATGCAACTTATCTACTGCTTCAAGTCTTCTTCATTTGGAGCTACTGACTCTTACTCTAGGTTCACACCTAAGCTTGGGTTTCCCAATCCACTTAAAAAGCAGTTACCCGCAGAAACCATAGACTACAATGGGGTCTGCCAGGTTTCTGACCGAAAAGAGACGTGGAAAGAAAAGTCCTGCTTTCTCTCTGCATTTTTTCAAGCAGATTCGGGGACGGAATCTCAGAACAGAATCTAAGCACTGGTGTGAACCCAGCCTTACTGTGCCATTTTCGGGGACCAGGACATTGATCATCTTGTGCTCAGAATGGATCATCAATATAGTCCTGGAAATCCCATTTAGCCTTTTCCAGTCTAAATGTAGATTTCTCATTTATTCAGTATAAGCTATGTAGATTGTGAGCCCTATATGGGACAGTGACTGACAAGCTCTAAAGTGCTGCAGAATATGATGATGCTATATAGATAAGCAAAATAAATAAAATAAGCTATTTTTAAAAGGTATAGAATAAGGTAGTGTTTTTTTTTTTTTAATCTTACAATGTTGACATACGGTACATACACTCATACAGTGGGATACACTGCATCATTCTGTTAGAGACATACGTTGGAAGATATTCCCAATGTATACCCCAGACGTATGCTTTAAACACGTTGTGTAGAGGGAGCCAACATCCGCAGTCTACCCACTTAGATGATACCATTACTACCAATATTGACTGTAGAACCTAAGAGGTTTATAGTTTAATTCAGCACCCTACATAAACATATCTATACATATTTGCACATATACCATGAGTCCACTTGCTTGTAACAGTGCAGTGTTATTCAATGCAATAAGGTAAGGCGTCACAACTGTTAATGTCTGTTGCTCTTATCAGTCATAGAATAAGAGCAGCGGATATTAAAAGGCAATAGAACACCTGATGCAGATGGAGTACTGTGTCTGCATTTACTCCAAAAATAAATAAATATATATATATATATATATATATATATATATATATGATATATTAAAAAAAATCATACCTGTCCCCAGTGATCGGTTATCCTCCCAGGGTGGTCCAGTACTCACTTCTCAAAGTTAAACTGCACACCGGCTGTGACGCCTCAGATCCCTCCTGCTGAGACCAATCAGCGTCGGGGACTTCCACCAGAAGACAACCATGGACCGGGAGGACCGGACCACGCTGGGAGGAACCAGGGAAAGGAGAGCATGATTTTTCTCCCACTGCCCCTAGCAGATTTAAAAAATTATTTTGTTGTCCATTTTTGCCTGGAAAAAAAAACAAAACAAAAAAAAAAAAAAACAAAGAAAAACACCACACACACAAAAAAAAAAAAAAAAGCCACATGCTCACAATTAATTTTTTGTACCATAAACCTGACTGCAGTCTAGGTGAATGTAGGTGTGACTGGTGGTGGGCAGCACTCCCATTCAATGGGAGCCTTGGAGATAGAGTGCTGTACATTCTTAGGGCCATGTCAGAGGCATAACTTGAGGGAGTGCAGAGGGTACAGTCGCACCAGGGCCCAGGAGCCTTAGGAGGCTCATAAGCACAGGCATCAGTAATGAGATTGCAGCTTCCATCTGTCCTATAAGCCAAGGAGACCCACAGATTACCCTAACCACACTAAGGTTTATTAAACTTCTTAGCACCCGTAACCATAACTAGCAAGAATTCGCTGTAGGGATGAGGTAGGGGGCCACGGACAAAAGCCTGCACAGGGGCCCACAAGACTTTAGTTACACCACTGGCCATGGTGCTCTGGTGAATGATACGTCTGCTTCACAGGCCAGTGACAGAACACGGTCTGTAAACAGACCATGTTTGCAGGTAGGTCCAAATCAAGTGAACAAAACTACAATACACCATAGGGTGCTTTGCTTGGCATTCAGTGAAGTGGCCTTAAGCACTTGTCTGAAGCTTGGGTGCCGGGCGTTAGATTCTCAAAAAAAAAAAACTGATATTGATGACTTATAATAAGGATAGGTCAACAATATTTTACTCCTAGAAAACCCCTTTAACCATGCTGTGTGAACACATTCAGATGCTGTAAACCAATGAATGAATCAGCGGAAACATTACACCTCTAGCATCATATACCCTGCTCTACTCCACACTGCCATCTTGTGGACAAAAACAAAATTGCTTCAGATGATCTCGCTCGTGTACAGCGAATGCGTTATATACAGCGCATGTAAAGACCAGAGTAATTAGCCCAGCAGAGCACAACCCGAGAAGCTAAGCGTGAGTAAACCCAGGGACGACTCTTCCCACATGTTACACTTCCACTAAGAAAGATTGCCGCAAAGTCCGAATGACCTCCGATTCGGTAACGCTTCCTAACCTGCAGAAACAGCTCGAACAGCAACTCCTCTGTCGCTCTCGGGTCCAAATTTCCTACGAACAAGGTCCTGTCCGCCTGCGGAGCCCCCATTTTCCCTAGCCAGACAAATGACGACACACCTAAGCGACAGCAACCCGGAACTACGTAACTGTACCAGCTGACCGCGCCTTAATAGGAAAAGGGGCGGGAAATTCAGTGTGGGCGGGAGCGCAGCGTGCGGAACGTCACGTGTCACGATCAGCGACTCACAGTCAGACATTGGCTTAGACTAGGCAGCAGGAAAGTGGAGGGGTTGTCCAGATTAACCAATGAGGTTGCTGCTTTAATTTTCTAAAGGGCCCCTGTAGAAAAATAAGAGCTGTGATGTGATTGGTGGATGTGTGCTAACCCTTTCTTGCACTTACACTAAGGGTATATTCAGTTGGTGTTGGGTTACCAGTTTTGCCACATGGCCAAAATGGTGATCTTACCCCTGCAACTCCCAGTGAGGAGGTTGGAGAGTGCCCCATCTGAATGGAGCTGTTGTTCTCCATCTTATCCCCTATCCTACCTTATCCTACTACAGACCTGTAGCACTGACATCCCACCTGATGAAGATCTTGGAGAGATTGGTTCTCACACATCTCCGCCCTCTAGTGAGCCCCGCTATGGACCCCCTCCAGTTTGCTTATCGGCCGGGCATTGGGGTAGATGATGCCATCATCCATCTTCTGCTCTGTCTCACCTGGAGAAACCAGGGAACACGGTGAGAATAATGTTCTTTGACTTCTCCAGTGCTTTTAACACCATACAGCCCAGGTTATTGAGGGACAAGCTGGGCCTTGCTGGAGTGGACCACCACCTCTCCTACTGGATCCTAGACTACCTCACAAATCGACCTCAATACGTGAGAGCCCAAGACTGTGTGGCAGGCACGGTGATCTGTAATACGGGGGCACCTCAGGGTACGGTTCTCGCCCCCTTCCTCTTCACACTGTACACTGCAGATTTTAGGTGCAACTCATCCAGCTGCTACCTACAGAAGTATTCTGACGACTCTGCAATAGTAGGTCTCATCACAGATGATGATGATAGGGAGTACAGAGAACTGAACCAGGATTTTGTGGACTGGTGCCACCGGAACCACCTGAAGATTAACGCGGGGAAGACCAAGGAGATGGTGGTGGACTTCCATAATGGCAGAAGCCCTCCTAAACCAGTGGACATCCTGGGGACGGGCATCGAGATTGTGAACACCTATAAGTACCTGGGTTTGCTCCTTAATAATAAGCTGGACTGGGCAGATCATATGGAGGCCCTGTACAGGAAGGGCCACAGCAGGCTCTACCTGCTTAGGAAACTGAGAGCCTTTGGAATCCGGGGGGGGGGGGGGGGCACTTCTTAGGACTTTCTTCAACTCGGTAGTGGCATCAGCCATCTTCTTTGGAGTGGCCTGCTGGGGGAGCAGTATATCAACCAGGGACAGACATAAACTTGACAAGCTGATTAGAAAGGCCAGCTCTGTCCTGGGGAGCCCACTGGACCCAGTGCAGGTGGTGGGTGACAGAAGGATACTGTCCGTGGTGAGCGCCATGCAGGAGAAGAAGTCCCATCCCATGCATGAGATATATCGGAAGTCTTTCCTCCCCACCGCGGTTAGGCTGTACAACCAACACCGACCTAAGCGGAGATCATTACATACAGAGAACTGAAATATCTCTCTGCCTGTTAAATCCCCCCCCCCCCCCGCTACTTCCTATATGTCTGTCGGCTATCACAGTAATGCCTCTTACCTTGGAACATTCCTGTACATGTTGTATTTGTATCTGCTTATCTTTGCTGCTGTAACACACTGAATTTCCCCATTGTGGGACTATTAAAGGACTATTATTATTATTATCCTGAGACAACCCCTTTAAATGTGCCGCCACCTTGACCCCCGCCAGTAATAATAATAATAATAATACATTTTATTTATATAGCGCCAACATAGTCCGCAGCACTGTACAATTTGTAGGGTTCAAGTACTGACAAAAAAAGATACAATACAAAGAAAGTCAATTCACACAATGGGACTGAGGGCCCTGATCGCAAGAGTTTACAATCTATGAGGTAGAGGGGGTGACACAAGAGGTAGCTGTAGGAATAATGTCAAATATGTCACTCAAACATAGTTGCCAGCAAACTTATGGGAACACCCCTATCACACCCACTTTTGTTAATTTAACCCGAACCCTTCCCCTTGGTGGTTAACGCTCCCTTACTTGAGTATAGGCAACTCTATATTCACATGACTGCTGCTAGCATCAGTATTCCGCTTCAGTAAAACCACAGAGCAGACCAGATGTGGCTATGTTATGGCAGGGTGACAGTATTGTGATGTATTTATTATGCTTACTTATATAGCGCCATCATATTCCGCAGCACTTTACAGACATTGACAGTCACTGTCCCATATAGGGCTCACAATCTACATTCCCTATCAGTATGTCCTTGGAGTGTGGGAGGAAATCAGAGTACCCAGAGGAAACCCACGGGGAACATACAAACTCCTTACAGATGTTGTCCTTGGCAGGATCTGAACCCAGGACGCCAGTGCTGCAAGACTACAGTGCTAACCACTGAACCACCGTGCTGCCCTATATGTAGCTCACAAAGTGTGCAGCTCTATGTGGCCTTGACAGGTAACTGCGACCTGACCACTATAATATCTATCAGTAATCCAAATTTAGAGGCATATTGTCCTTTCATAGCAAGATTGGCTATATGAGCAGACAGGGCAAAGCAGCGAGAGGCTTAGGCTCCACAGGAAGTACAGCAAAAAATATTACAGCATACCTGGAAAATGCATTATGCCAGTACATATAATGTATTCTATTAGATGTGCATGACCTGCACCTGCGATTATACGATCACAAAAAGATCCAACATTGTTGTACTGTCTATGACTATCATCAAATAGTAACCTGAGGATCCTCCCCCATCTTTCTGCAACTGCACCACGCATATTGCGAGTTGATGCTGTAATAATGTGTGACATCGAAGGACAACACATTGACCACTGAAAGATGTGGAATCATCGGTGTATCCTTACAGAGTATGATTGTCCCACCCACAACACTGGTCATGGCCTGCTTATCTGGCAGACACTGGTATAACTAAAGTCACATGGGGTATCAACTACCAGCTGGACCCAACCACATTTTTCCCACAGCTTCAAACCACCTGTATTCTGTTGTACGACTAGACCAGTGTACAACAATGTCAGCTATGCCACCCTGAAACTGCAGGAAATATGGCCTCGTGCACACAGGGGCATTTAGGATCTGTATGACACAGATCCTGATGCAGCAGCATTTCAGTGCACTTTCGAGCATGCATAACTCCATATTTTTTACATGATTGTTCTTTAATGGAGTCTGAATAAGAACAATTGCACCATACTTTGTTGAACATCAACTATATCAGACTGTAAAATCTGTTCACACCACAATATTGTTCTGCAATAAGCATTGTATTGCAAACCAAAGATGAACAGCTAGCCATGGGCTTATTCACACCTCTGTAATACAACCCAACAGCACATGTATATGTGTGTGCTATAAACAGGATCAGATTGTGTCTTGAAAAAAAAATTTGTTTGGTAACAAATTCCCAGCTTTGACATGTTGGGATCCAGTCCCAATGTTGTCACTACCTATATTGCGCCTAGAAAGAGGCATATTACAAGAGTGTGAATAGGCCTTTAAGGGGTATTCTGATTTGACCATTTATGGCTGTAGGTCCAAAGGATATGCCATAAATGCTTATAGATACAAGTCCCACCTGCAGTATGGAAACAATGACAACACAGTAGAGAGAAAATGTACACAGTGATGTCACAGCAGAGTTATGTCACAGTACAGAGATAATAAACACACTGATGTCACAGCAGAGGGATAATGTACTGTGACAAATGGGGGTAGTTTAGCATCAAAGGTAGGAGCTTCCTGGACTTAACAGAGGTGTTGGTGTCACTGGGTGCCAAATAAACAGCATATCAGGTAACGGCAATCCAAAAGAAATGGCTTTATTCAGCTAGTAAGTGATAACAGGAACAAAATAATAAAACAGCCTAGCCCACATAAAGGGCAATTCCTCACTTCTTGAGCCCTGACTAACTTCTTGGGGAAAGAAGCATTGCTGAGGTTTCTCCTCAGTAGTCTGGCTCACACTGAGCTTAACCAAGTCTGTTGTAGAATCCAGTCCTCTTGGGACAGACCACCTGTCTGTCTCCAACTGGTCCACCGTCCACCTGCAGGTTATCAGCAGCACTCTCCTGCTGTGTGCACTCTCTCTGGAGTGAAGCCCCCAGCTATGGGTGTGGTCTAGGACCTTTTCAATTCTGTTTTTGGGTCGCTCTCCAGCGCCCCCTAGGTTTACACCCTCACAGTACACAGTGATGTCTCAGTGCCGAGATAATAAACACAATGATGTCACAGTACAGGGATAATAAACAGTAATGTCACATTACAGGTATAATGCACATAGTTGATGTCAAAGTACAGGGAAGATAGACATAGTGATATCACAGTAGAAGCTTAACAAACTGTGATGTCACAATAAAAGGATAATATACACAGTGATGTCACAGTACAGGTTAACTAAACAGTGATGTCACAGTAGAAACTTAAGGCTAAAGCCCCACGTTGGAGAGAAGTACTGGTGATCTCCCTTTTCCGGAAACAGCAAAATGAAACGTCACTAGGAAATCAGAAAATGTGCCTGGGGCAGTCATACCCAGGCATATGGGTAAATATACATTTTTTTTAAAGGGAGTAAAGAAGTTAAGCGGGGGGAGGGGGTTTAGCTTAGTGTTAAAGTTTTAGTTTATGTTGGACAACCCCTTTAACAAATTGTGATGTCACAATAGAAGGATAATATACGCACAGATGTCACAGTACAGGGAAGCTAAACATATTGATATCACAGTAGAAGATTAACAAACTGTGATGTCACAATAGAAGGATAATATAAACAGTCATGTCACACTACAGGGAAGATAGACATAGTGTTATCACAGTAGAAGCTTAACAAACTGATGTCACAATAGAAGGATAATATACCCAGTGATGTCACAGTACAGGGATAATGTACACATTGATGTCACAGTAAAGGGAAGATAAACATAGTGATATCACAGTAGAAGCTTAACAAAGTGTGATGTCACAATAGAAGGATAATAAACACAGTGATTTCACAGTACTGGGATAATATCACAGTACAAGGAATATAATCACAGTTATGTCACTATAGAGAGATAATAAGCACAGTGATGTCACATTACAAAATTTCAAACTGAATCTGACAGCACAATATTATTATGATATGATCCAATTAGTAATAGAGGAGGAGATCCTGAACAACATGATAAAAACAGATCAGCCCTGACATTAATAACACCTGCCTAATATTGTGTAGGTCCTTCTTAACCCCTTAAGGACACAGCCATTTTTCATTTTTGCATTTTCGTTATTCCCTCCCCACATTCCAAGAGCTATAACCTTTTCATTTTTCAGTTCACAGTCACATGATGCCTTATTGTTTGCAAAACAAATTGTACTTTGTAATGGCACCATTCAATATGCCGTGCAATGTACTGGGAAGCTGGAAAAAAATTCAGAATGAGGTGCAATTGGAAAAAAAAATGCATTTGCGCCAATTTCATATGGGTTTAATTTTTACGGGGTTCACTGTGTGGTAAAAATGACATGTTACCTGTATTTTGCAGGTCAGTATGAACACGACAATACCAAATTTATATAGTATTTGCAATGTTTTGATACCTTTTAAAAAAATGAAAAACTTTATAAACTTGAAAAAAAAAATTTGTGTCGCCATATTGTGACACCTGTAAATTTTTCATATTTACATGTAGGGAGCTGGGTAAGGCGTCTTTTTATGCAGGACTAGATGATGTTTTTACTGATACCATTTGGGGAAAGATCTGATGGTTTGATCACTTTTTATTCAATTTTTTTATAGGAGGCAAAGTGTTGAAAAAAACGCTATTTGGCTATTTTGATTTTTTTTCGGCATCTACGCCGTTCACCGTATGGGATAAATATTTTAATAGTTCGGGTATTTTGGAGCGGGGGGATACCTAATGTGTTTATCTTTACTTTTGTTTATTTACTTTTTTATCTGATCTAGGGAAAGGGGGGTGATTTGAACTTTTATGTTTTTATTTATTTATACTTTTAAAAACTTTTTTTTTTCTTCTTTTACTTGAAACCTAGGGGGTCTGATCGCTCATACTATTCAGCGATAGGCTCCCAGCTGTCATGGCAATCGATCGCCTCCCTCCCGATGATGTTCAAGAGAGCGGCGATCAGGGAAAAATGGCGGCGCCTGCGCAGTGTGACCACGGCGTCTAAAGGGTTAACAGCAGTGATCGGTGCAGGCACCGATTACTGCTGTTAGTGATGGGTCCTGGCTGTATTATGGCTCCTGAGCTCTCTCCATACACCCCTTCACACCCAATCATGTATCATGAGGTGCATCTCAATAAATTAGAATATCTTTGAAACGTTCATTCATTTCAGTAATACAATCCATAATCAGCGTCTTCCATGATTGTGTGTCCTACTGAACCAGGCTGAGGGACCATTTAAAGGCTTAGGAAACCTTGGCAGGTGACACACTGAATTTATAATACTGAACTTTTTCACAATACTTTAATTTCCTTACATTTTGGTTTTCATTACCTGTAATCCATAATCAACATTTACAGAAATAAAACACTTGAAATAGAACACTCTGTGTGTAAAGAATCTAGAAAATATAGGAGGTCACTTTTTTAATATAATTACTGAAATAAATAAACGTTTCAAAGATATTCTAATTTATTGAGATGCACCTGTACATGATTTAGGGTTAAGGGGTTAATGAGGTTGTCCAGGATTAAATATTATTTTTTAATGAGGCAAGAGAGGTGAAATAAAACAACCATACTCACCTGTCGGTGCTCCGGTGTCCTCCCAGCGAGATCCAGTCCTGCTGCCAGACCACGCTGGCTAGGCATTGGAGACAGGTGAGTATGATTTTTTTTACCTCCCAGGCCTATTTAAAAAATAAAATTTTTGCCCAGTCAGGCCCTTTAAGGTGGACCTCTCACCACCTCCAGTTCATAGCATCTGTTAATAGACGCTGCTCCACTGATTTCAGTACATTTGGAATATTTTCTCTAGCTCCCACCATTCCTGAGCAATAAGTACAGCAATAATATGCTGTTTAGACTCTATACAGTCATGGCCAAAAGTTTTGAGAATGACACAAATATTATATTTTCACATGATCTGCTGCCCTCTGGTTTTTATGTGTGTTTGTCAGATGTTTTTATCACATACAGAAATATAATTGCATTTATATTATGAGTAACAGAAGCTTATATTGACAGTTAGAATGAGTTAATGCAGCAAGTCAATATTTGCAGTGTTGACCCTTCTTCTTCAGGACCTCTGCAATTCTCCCTGGCATGCTCTCAATCAACTTCTGGACCAAATCCTGACTGATAGCAGTCCATTCTTGCAGAATCAATGCTTTAATTTTGTCTGAATTTTTTGGTTTTTGTTTGTCCACCCGTCTCTTGATGATTGACCACAAGTTCTCAATGGGATTAAGATCTGGGGAGTTTCCAGGCCATGGACCCAAAATCTCTGTTTTGTTCCCTGAGCCATTTAGTTATCACCTTTGCTTTATGGCAAGGTGCTCCATCATGCTGGAAAAGGCATTGTTGAGCGCCAAACTGCTCTTGGACGGTTGGGAGAAGTTGCTCTTGTTGGACATTCTGGTACCATTCTTTATTCATGGCTGTGTTTTTAGGCAAGACTGTGAGAGAGCCGATTCCCTTGGCTGAGAAGCAACCCCACACATGAATGGTTTCAGGATGCTTTACAGTTGGCATGAGACAAGACTGGTGGTAGCGCTCACCTCTTCTTCTCCGAATAAGCTGTTTTCCAGATGTTCCAAACAATCGAAAAGGGGATTCATCAGAGAAAATGACTTTACCCCAGTCCTCAGCAGTCCACTCCCTGTACCTTTTGCAGAATATCAGTCTGTCCCTGATGTTTTTTCTGGAGAGAAGTGGCTTCTTTGCTGCCCTCCTTGAGACCAGGCCTTGCTCCAAGAGTCTCCGCCTCACAGTGCGTGCAGATGCACTCACACCTGCCTGCTGCCATTCCTCAGCAAGCTCTGCACTGCTGGTAGCCCGATCCCGCAGCTGAAAGACTTTTAAGAGACGGTCCTGCCGCTTGCTGGTCTTTCTTGGGCGCCCTGGAGCCTTTTTGGCACCAATGGAACCTCTCTCCTTGAAGTTCTTGATGATGCAATAGATTGTTGACTGAGGTGCAATCTTTCTAGCTGCAATACTCTTCCCAGTTAGGCCATTTTTGTGCAGTGCAATGATGACTGCACGTGTTTCTTTAGAGATAACCATGGTTAACAGAAGAGAAACAATGATGGCAAGCACCAGCCTCCTTTTAAAGTGTCCACTGGTGTCATTCTTAATCATGACAGATTGATCTCCAGCCCTGTCCTCATCAACATCCACACCTGTGTTAATGGAGCAATCACTGAAACGATGTTAGGTGGTCCTTTTAAGGCAGGGCTGCAATGATGTTGAAATGTGTTTTGGGGGATAAAGTTCATTTTCTAGGCAAATATTGACTTTGCAAGTAATTGCTGTTAAGCTGATCACTCTTTATAACATTCTGGAGTATATGCAAATTGCCATTAGAAAAACAGAAGCAGTAGACTTTGTAAAAATTAATATTTGTATCATTCTCAAAACTTTTGGCCATGACTGTACTGTCAGGTGAGCAGTGTCAGGCTGGAGCAGGAAAGGGATGTGATTCTGAGCTCCAATCAGTGGTGGTCAGTGTTATAACTCAGTATCACACCCCCTTGCCTGCTCCTGTCTGACACTGCCAACCTGACAGTATAGAGCCTAAATAGCATATCAGGCACCCAATGCCCTGATTGTTCAGGAACAGAAGGGGCTAGAGAAAAAAATTCTAGTTGTGATTCACTGTGTATTGACATCTTTCTATCATATCCAGCAGTAACTTCTTAGTAATCTGTAACACACAGTAATGTGTATGGAGCCATATAAAAATAATGGGGCAGTGTGCTATCTATTAAAGGGGTTTGATTAAGGTTTTTATGGCCTATCCTTAGGATAAACCATACTGTATATACTTGATCGGTGAAGGGCCGATGGCCAGCCCCTTGACTGATCATCTATAAAGAGCCGCTTCCTATACACAATACAGAGCTGGAAGCAGAAAGCTCCGTCCACTGTCTAGCAGTTGTGAACCATCACTACAGTTTTGCTCCCACTGACTTCACTCGGAGCTGAACTCCAGTGACACCACCCAGCTGCTATACAGGGGATGGAGATTTCTGCTCTAGGCCGTGTATTGTGTATAGGACGGACACAAGAAGCGGCTCTATAAAGCTGATCAGACCAAACAGGCCACTGTTCTCTCACCAAGCGTATCAATGAACCTTTGGTGCCCATGTCCCTATTGCAGACTACCCAGTTGTCCTTTCATGGACCACTTTTGGTAGGTAATAACCATTACATACCGGAAACAACTCACAACATCTGCTGTTTTGGAGATGCCATATTCTAGCCATCACAATTTGGCCCTTGTCACAGTCATCAGACCCTTAGGATAAGTTCACATGAAGGAATTTGAAGATGGTCTTAGGCAGATTCTACCTCAAAATCAGCTCCAAATCCCGTCCTGAATCTGCCTCCTATTATTTTCAATGGGATGTAGAGATCGAAGATGAAAAATAAGCGTTCTGCCCTTTCCTGTCTCAGAACCTGTGCCATGAAACATTCTGCTGATTATCTCCATTCATCTGAGGCTCACCTGCAAGTAAAATCTGTGGTGGAATGCTAAAGGCCAGTTTTTTTTCAGTTTCCACCGTGTGAACGGCCTCTAACTCTTGCTCATTTTTCCTGCTTCCAACACATCAACCCTAAAAACTGACTGGTCACTAAGGCTAAGTTCACATCTGCCTTGGAGTCTCTGTCGCAGTGTGTGTCCCAAATAGTCAGACGAAAAAGTCCTGTAAGTCCGACTTTTCAGTTTTAAAGAATAGACACCCGAGAGACGCCATTATAGTTATTGGGGTATGTCGGGCTCCGTGTGTGACTGCTGTTGTAGTAGTTCGCCTATCCATTGTTCTGATCCTCCAACAGATCAGAACAACGGAAGGGCTGATACTAGTGTGAACTTAGTGTAACTGCCACCATTTCATTCACATATATGGGACCTCCATATCTCAACAGATGTGAATGGAGCAGGGAACATGCATGTGCACTAAAGCTCCATTCACGTGGGGTACTTACAGGTCCCCTTCTCCTGAGCACTGGAGGCCCCATGGTCAGACCCCAACAATCATTCATTCCCTATCCTGTGGATTAGTGGAAAATCCCTTTAACGTTATGGTTCATGGCGGCTGAATGATGTCAGGACTGTGAAGTTTCGGCACATTGCATCAGTCAGCTCACTACTGCCTCCCAATAACTACCAAGTAGTTGCAGCCCCAAATTTCAGCATGTTGTAAACACCCTCCCACATGTCAGGAACTCAGGACACACGGAATATGATTGCATGACGTCATGGGATCGTGGACAAATCAGCGTCTCGATAGAACGTGGACCAATGGAAAAAGGGAGCCGGAAAATTCTGTCAAGCCTGATTGGCTGGAGACCCGCGCTTGGCTGACGCTTGAGCCGCCGGTAAAGCGACCAATCAGCGTACGCCGCGTTCAGGCCTGTGCGCGACACTCCGGGCTTCTAGCAAAAAAGGTGAGTGAGCTACAGAGTGAGTGGCGAGCACAGAGCCGGGAGCGCTGCACACTGCACCGGGGCAAAGTCCTGCATAGAGGGCATAGGTGAGACGTGCGGCTGGCATGCTGCAGGGTTACTGTACACATGCACTGTATAGACCAGTAGTGTAAGGGGCGAGGGCGGTATTAATAGCGCTTCTTCTGTCTATAGCGTTCACTGGACTGGTAAGAGGTACGGTCGTGATAAGTACTGCTGCTACTTAGTGCTGACCAGTACAGCTGTTAAGCCGGAGACATCAATCACCTGTCTAGAGTCGTGATGTCATGTATCCTAATGACGTCATGCATCCTCCTGCAGGCTGATGAGCTGGCCAGGTGCCGTCTGTTCTTGTACAGAGGAGATGATCATTTTCTTGTCCTCTGTAGGTCCCCATTTCTTCTTGCACCGCATGCTGAAGATCCCAGAGTGCACATCTTTGACAGGTCTCTGCGGCCTCCGATCCTCTCATCTTGTATTTTTGACTCCTTTGTCAATCTTTAAACCCTGCTTTAACCCTTTAATGACCAGCGTGTTTTGACTCTGACTAGACACTTTTTTAGCAATTTTGTGCATGTGCTGTTTATTGGTGCTAACTTGATTTTTGGGCCACTGAAATAATTTTAATGGCATGTATGTATTAGAGGTTTTCCAGGATAACTGGAAACAGGACATGGGTTGGTTGAGCAAAAGTGCTAAGTTGTACGTGACCACTGTGACCAGTCGTAGGCCTTAGCAGTCACGTGTAGTACTGGTGATGTCACTGCTCATATGTTACTGGTATCCCATATGTGACATCACTGGCCTCATCAGTCACCTGAGCCATAGCACTTCTGGCCTGGCCAGTCCTAGTGGGAAGGAGGGACTGGGGATAGGTGAGTGTCACTTTTTTTTTTTTTTTTTTTTTATGGGATAATTTGGATTAATGTGTACAGAATGTTAGGATGGGAGATAAGGTGTGATCATGAGGATCTAACTCTGGGACCGGTGTGTTACCAGAAGTCTAGCAGTTATCTGCTGCATCTGAATGACGTTGCACTGACCCCAGTCACGTGTCTGAGAGAGAGATGCCAAACCAAAATCCATGTCATATCCAACATGTGTGAACATGTACTTAGAATAAGGTGGCCCTTGTTGCCCCTGGAGACAGCACACTAGTTGTCTGCTTAAGATAGTTTTTCCAGGGACTAAAGACAACAGAGGATCATAACTGATTCTGTAGCCCATTTAATGGCTCTATTTAACCCATGTGTTACCGGCTCTAGTTTCTGGTCTCTCCCCAATGCAGCGGTAGTTATTTTGTTACAGAGAGTATATTAGGGTTCTATCATGGATTATATAAGTAAACCTCTTTCTCTCTGGTGCTCACGTGTACTCTTTTTCATTATGCAGGTATAAAGTAACCCCAGGAAAATGGGGCTTCAGACGTGGACGCTATGTGCACTCCTCTCTGCTTTCCTAGTAATCCTGCTGCCCACCCAGACAGGTAAGATTGTGCAGGTGATGGGCTACTGCCATGCTGCAGAGCTTATTTCTTGGTAATATATCTGTTGCAGCTCTTACAGTGATGCAATAAATCATGGCTGCTTATTTTTGGCTTTGCCAGTTGTAATAAATGAATTGCAAGTGAACTATGAAGTCATAACTTCTATCTGTCTGTACTTATTTTGTCTAATGGCTTCGTATGTGTTTGTGTATGTATATGTGTGTGTGTGTGTGTGTGTGTGTGTGTGTGTGTATATATATATACTTTTTTTTTTTTTTTTTGTCTGCCAAAACATTACCATAATGTGCCTCCATTTCACTTGTTTGCCTTTGAAGCAAAACTAGAATTTCTTAAAGGGATATTCCAATCTCAGACATTTATGGAATATGCTATACCTAGTTCCAGATGTAGGTATGGGACCCGCACCCATCGGACATTTATGGCATAGCCTATGAATATGCAGTAATTGTCTGACAAGAGAATACCCCTTTAAGACTGTGGCCTCGTGGTTTTTTTTTTGCTTTTTCTTTTTTTTGCGCCAATGCCAAGAATGATTTCAAAAGGAATCATTCTACAACAGAAATGGAGCTTTGTAGTCTCAGTGTAAAGGGATTTTCTGGTTTCTAGGCAGTTTTGATACTGATGACCACATCCTCAGGCTAGGTCATCAGTTTGAGATGGAGGTAGTTCGAGACCTGGACCTCACACTGATCAACTTTTCTGCTTTTGGTGGCAGAACCTATACAGTGGACAAAGATGGAGGCAGAAGGCACAGTCCCTTATATTGCAGCCATATCGGAGTAGTGCAGCTCTGCTACTATTTATTTTGAACCCCTAGCAATCTGATATTGAGTGTGAATCTTCAGTATCACATTTGGCTCAGGGAACAGAAAAAACATGAAGGATTCAGTCTTTCACCAGAGGTTTCCAAAGCCAACCATACAGGAAGGTCTTGGTAGGACTATCAAACACACTGAGTTCCCAAAAGCCATGTATTTGGACACATGTCCAAATGAGGTGAAATTCACCTAAACTTGTGGCCGCATGAGGAGTCATCAAAGGTAGCTCATGGCTGTGTGTACCTGCTGGTGGAGGATATGTGATTATCAGACATGGATATAGTTAAACATCTATATGCTCTAGAGGTATACACTATATTGTAGCATTATATTAAAGCATAACTAAACCTTCAAATGACTTGTGTAGGATTTCAAAGAAAGGAGCCAAAAATAAGAAAATATATTACAAAAATTATAATTGACACAAATGCTACATAATGTACATTACTGATGGCTTTATTGTGAAATGATGTGCTCCTCTCTGAAACAATGACACCCTTTCTGCTCTCTGATGCACGCAATTCATTAACACTTCATCCCAGTTTTTGATGTAAAATAATGGCAGATTGGTAACTTGTGACACTTTCATGCCACTTGTGACTAAAATAACACAGACCTCACTGTCTATGAGAATGTGGGTGTTGCCATTGGGCGCAACAGATAAATCGACATTTGTTTCTTAAATAACTGCAAAAATGTATGCCAACAAGGAGCCGCCACAGATTTTCATTTAGGTGCAAGGACTCCTGAAGGATGTACCTAACTCATGATGATCCATGTCCTCTGCAATTACAGGTTACATAAAGACTGACGTAAAATATACCAGTCCTTATGAATCCCCTCTGTAGTGTTTTCTGTATGAACTAGAGTTCAAACTCACAATGCTGATCTATGGGAGTTAGATCAAGGTCTAATAGGCTTACTTTCTGAGTTTGTCCTCCAGGGGATCAATGAGGTCAGCGCAACTGTTTTTGTTTTTTAATTTTGTTTTATATCACACTGAGAATTGTATCCACCGGGCAACCCCTTTGATATGCAGTGGGACAAATTTATTAATACTGTCCTACATTTAGATGGTATGAAGCTAGACCAGCAGATCCAGCAGTAAATTTATCATACAGGCCCATGTGACAGATTTGGCCAGGCTCAAACTGGCCCATAGGGGAGCATGTGAAGTCCCTGATAGGCCACTGAGCCAGGGTGGGTCTAGTCCCCCACAACCTGCAGTAGTGGTGCACCACACAGAGTACACTCTCATGCAAACAGATAGGCAGTCTGTGGCATTGCAACCAGCCTATGTATCCATATTAAAAAGATTTAAAAGTCTACCCATTTTGTTATATAGATGCAGATCACATCTAGGCACAAAGACAGGCCAACCAGTGTTCTCCCTCCCCTGGTTCTATTTTCTCAGTGTCATTTTTGGGGCCTCAATCGCCAACCATCTTGCAGTGTTTTTCTGCAGAGATTTCCTTTGCGGACTTTCTGCTTCCATTATACCTATAAGGAAACCACAGTTGTTTCCGTAGGTATAATTGACCTGCTGCGATTTCCATAACCGCAATGGTTTTGGAAATCGCATTGCGTCCACTGCGCATGTTTTTTTTTGCTATGTGTGGATGGGATTTGGTGGATGATATGTAGACAAGTTTCTCTGTTCAGTTTGAGCCAGAACTCATTTTGCTTGGTAAATCTCCCCATTGTGTAACATTTCTACTTCTTCAAGCAGTTTCAACTTTGTCTTTGAGCTGCCATACAAATAGTCTTTGTTGTATTGATGCTTATTCCGTATTCAGACCTTTGCAGTTTGTGGGTGGGTGTCTTGACTACATCGATGGGACTAGTCATCGTAGAAATCAAGGGGCCCCAGTGATTGGTTGCTATTGACAACAGAAACAGTTTGTCTTCTAGACCGTTTTGTGAAATTAACAAATATTGATTGAAAATTAGCAACTCAAAAGACAATATGGATTTAACCAAATCTGATCCACAGGCTGTGGAAAAAAAAAAAATCCAAAACTGCATCACAGGTCAACCTTTGCAGTGGAACTGCTGAAATAAGTGGAGTAGCAGCTGCTAAATCCCCATCATTTTGGGCAGATTTTGCAGTGATGCAACTCAAAAAAGAAAAAAAAAACCAGTTTTTTTTTTTTGTTTTTTTCTTCCCCTGACTCAAAATTCACAGCGGAGGCGGCCTGTGTAAACATTACACTTGAGCAGGTGATTATACATTAAAAGATGTGTTTGGCTCATGTACCATAGAATTTAGCATCTTCTCCTTTTTCTGGGCTTTGTTCCAGTAATATAAAAGTTTCTCTTCGCAACTGTCGTCACTTCTGTTTATAATGGAAGACACAAAGCTCTGCCAGATCCATCCCATTGTGAACACCAGACACCAGCAGCGCGTGATGGACTTTTATTACCAGCGGATATTGCTTCTGGATTTCATTGCAGGAAATCTGCACTGTAATCCACTAGAATTAACGTCAATGAGAAACTGAATTGACCTGTGGTGCGACTATTAAAATCTGCAGCATGTCAAGTGATATCTGCAGATTAAAAAAAAACAAACAAAAAAAAAAACTTCAAAAATGTACATGTATGGAAAAAATGAAAAACCACACCAGTTTAATTTGTCACATGACAAAATCTGCCCAATAGTGGTGTGGTTTTAGCTGTTCTCTTAAGTCCTCACACAGCACATTGCATTTTTTTTTTCGTGCTTTAAGCTAAGGCCTCACGTTGCGGAATCGCAGCTTTTTTTTGTTGCATTTTTTTTTTTGAGCCAAAGCCAAGAATGGCTACAGAAGGAATGGGAAATACATAGGAAGTTCTTATACTTCTCCCTTCTGCTCAATCCACTCCACAGCAAAATCTGCAACAACAAAAAAAAAAAAGCTGCGTTTCCGCAACGTGGGGCCTCAGCCTTAAAGATTTTTATTGGGTTTTCAATAAAACAGTGCAATAAAGGTTAACAAGAAAAGACTGGCAAGAGGGAGTTGGGGAAGGGGCCCAGGTGGCAGCGCATTTATTTCCATGTCGGTTACTAGGGGCTATTCACATGACCGATATTTTGGTAGTTCATTGTAACAGACCGTCAAAATATAGGTCTTCCTCTGTGTGTGTGTGTGTGTGTAAAATATATATATATATATATATATATATATATATAATATTTTTATTTTTTTTGTCCATTCCAGACTCCTCTATACACTCTAATGTATGAAGGATTCGTGAAAACAGGTGCCCCTCGGGTGACAAATGGCTGTCCAAAATGGACGTTTTCCGATGCTGTTTTCACCCATGTTCATCTGAATGTAGGCTAAGACAGAGGGCACATGGGACAATCTCTCACAGCAGGTTGGTGGCTGCAAACTCACCTGGCAGCTAGCCCACTGCAGTATTCAGTAACTGCTGTGACTAAAACCCTCAGTACAAAATAACCTGCTCTCCTGGTCTTAAATTCATGGCATGTCAAGTTGCTTTTTACCTTTGCAGTGTAGAAAATCCTGGAGCAGTGCTGCAGCAAAAAAAAATCCGGTCATAGGGGTTTTTTTTTTTCCTCTATCCATACCTGCCATCTTTTAATGGAAGATCGTGTCTTTTGGTGATCAGTAGGACTGGGGTTCCTTTAAATCAACTGGATTAATTAACCCTGCATGTCTAGTTTACAAGTAGAAGGGTTTGCTGCCTTGCGTTATGTCTGTGCAGTAATATTAGCAGATACAGTAGGAGCAGGTATCCTGCTCTGGCAGTTTTCCCGCCCTGTTGATAACACGTTCAGGCAGGATGTCCGTGTTGTCAGTGTAAACTTTGGGGAGTGTTTTAACAGCATTTAGTCCTTGCACGGTTAATGGAAACAATGCGGTTAGGTTTCCTGTACTAGTGCACTGTCAGACATAACGTTCACTAGTCTTATTCTGGATACTATGACTCGTGGGCAGATGTTCCTGATTCTTTTGACGCAGTTTAAAGTGCACCTAAAGAATAAAAAATAAATAAATAAAATTTCTTTAATCATCAGTGCAGGTGATAGTAAATTTCGTTATGCATTTTATCACAGAAAATGTCAGTTTCTTCACTTATTTTGGATTTAATCTGCAGCAAAAGTTTGTAAAGTATTAAGCAGCAGGGAATCGAAGTCTATGGAGAGAGGAGGGGGAGGACAACTTCTGGAAGCAGGGATTAGGGTGTGTTCACACTTGCGCCGGCACTCCGTCCGCCATGAGTCCGACCTAAATGTAGGAAAACAGGATAGGGACTGGATAGGGAAAGGTTTGTAAAGCTTTGCTTAAAAACCCATTCACTTCTATGGGTTTTTAAAGCAATGCGCGGGTGTGCGCTTACACCCTCTGCGCCGCGAAGCCTTTTTTTTTTTTTTTCGTTGGACATGCAGGACTTTAGAGACCCCTCTGCACTATTCAGAGACTGTTTTATTGTACAACAGAGCTGGATTATCTGGTGAATCATTATCCAGCCCTGTTATGAGAAATGACTCTCTAAACAAAGATGTTCTCCTGTTTGTCTTCACCCTCTGTTTCCCTTGTTCTCCTCCCCTACCCCGCTCCATAGACTTCATTGTCTAATCTCTGTGTACAGGTAAGATTAGCTAATACAGAGTGAAAAGAGACAAGAGAAAGGAATAAACAGACCCTTTTCTTTAATGGTCAATTTGCAGTTTATTTTTTTTGTTAATTGTTGCTAAGTTCATCAGTATGTGTTTGTGTATTATTTGGGGAGTATAGAAAAAAAACGTGTGTGTGTGTGTGTATATATAGACAGCATATACGAGTATAGACCATTTACTGCCACTTTTTGCTTGAGGAATAAGGGGTTCTTGCCTACATAAATGACACGTTCTTGGAACATTAATATATAGTGAATTCACATTCGGCATATTTGTTGCCATAGTTTGTCTCATTCATCTGAATGGGGCTTGCTGAAATCCGTGTTCATGCTGTAGATGCAACTGATGACTGGAACCGATGAATGGTCTGCTACATAAGAATATACCTTAGAGCTCATGTGCAGAGAAGTGGCACACAGCAACAGTATCAACGTCACTTTTCTGCCATATTTTTCAATTAAAAAAAAAAAAAAAAATTGGAGTTTGCTTTGCGGAAATCTGTAGGAAATTTATCAAATGCTATAATTTATAGGAAATTTATCAAATGCCGCATGTTTGATAACGGTGCATATTTAAAGGGGTATTCCCACGAACATAACCATTTTTAAATTTGTAGGTAATTAAAAGTTAAACATTTTTGCAAATATAAATAATTAAACATTTTGCAAAGTTTTAAAGATTTTCTCTAAATATCCTGTGGTCACAAATTGTCTTGATCGGTTGCCAGTGGATACGACCATGAATGCAGGACATTTCTAAAGTCAGAAAATCAGCTATGATTTCCTTATTGTGGCCGGGATATCTTCTGATACATGTAGTGCCCGTGCCTGATAACCCAGCTACAATAAGAAAATCATGGCTGGGTTCCTGACAAGTCCCAGACCATAGAAAGTTTCTGCATTCGTGGACGTATCCATTGGCAACCGATCTAGACAACAGACTGTCACCTCTAAGATGGTTAGAGAAAATCTTTAAAACTCTGCAGAATTTTTAACTACTTACATTTGCAAAAATCTTTAACTTTTAATTATCTACAAATATAGATATGATTATATTCCTGGGAATACCCCTTTAAGTCCTAAAGATGATAGTGCACATAAGATATTTGATTAAATCTGATGCATGGTGGTCATACACTTGAGATTAACAGCAGATGCTACTAAAATAAGGCTAGGTTCACACCTGCGCCTATATTCTGTTTGGGGTTTCAGTCCCGGAACCCACATTTTTTTTGGTGGAAACCCAGCAGACCCCATTATCGTCTATGGGGTCCGCGGGTGACCACGTTTTAAGGCACATGTGCGAACCTAGCGTAAGCTGGATTTGCCAGTGGTCTGAAGGTAAATATCTGGTCCTGGGATGTTACTCCACTTTCTGTGACACCCCCTTTACAGACAGCTTGACAGGCTATCCATGCCCAATTTCCTACAGATCTTTGTGACTTCTTCATGCCAGAATTCTGAAGTGCAAGACCTGATAAATTTACCCCACACTTTATTTTTTATTTTTTCCTATAAGTATGCCACTGCAGTGACACCTTGGCAGAACCTGCCCGGACTCCGTTATGAGTCATTTAGGTCTGTCAGTCACCACCTATTTCCATTATGTGACAGATCCAACAATGCGTTTTACTTTTCATCTTATTAAGGAGGAAGAAAAAAACAAAAAAAAAAACCTTGATCCTTAATAGTAGAGATGAGAACAAAGACCTGTTTCTTAGCCTCTCCCCAGCATGAAGTATCTGCTTACAGGGAACAATACATTCCACTCATCTGCATTGCAAATAGTGATCTGATATACTTCAGGCTCACGCAGTGCTCTAAAATAAATGCATTATTTTGGTGCAGGAATTGTCCAGCTCAGAAGGCGAAGTGAGCATTTTGTTTTTTTGCCTTCCTGACTCCTAAGAGGCTTGGGTGATTTGCTGGTTTTCACCATTGTTTTCTATGCAGCAGTGAATGGCATGCAAAGGACAAGGTGACTTGTTCAACCCCAATACATAGATACACAGGGGCGTCCTATTCGGGTGTCTCTGTAATTAACATTACCTGCTACTGGATATGGAACTTGTCTTGACCAGTTTTTAGCTATTTGGCCATGTGGCAGGGTTGGTCTGTTTGCCTGGTGTCCTTTATTCCTTGTATCCTATTTGCTCCATTGTGTAAAGTAGATAAGTGACAGGTAAACCTTTTACTCCTCAGTATGTGAGTGGTTCTATGCCAGTGACCAGATGAATGTGATGTTACCTGTCATGAACATACCTACTGACTGCCAGGCGCAAATGGATCTGACCCTGCAGCGACCAGCTGGTGGGGTTTCTTCTGTTCTGTACAGAAGCTTTTCTCGAGCAGCTCTCCTGTGTATTTCTATAAGCTATATTGCCTCAAAAAGCAAACGTCCCTGACAGTCAAATCCTTCTGTATTCTCCCGTGGTTTCAGTGTCCTCTCTGCCAGATTTTGTTCGAGACCAATTTTGGGTGGAGTCTTTAAAAAAAAAAAAAAGTCAATGAATGATCAAAATATAATGACTGATTTACATAATATTATGCAATTTAATTATGATATTGTATAATTAATTAAATGCAAGGTTTGTCACATGTTTCCTTTCATAGGAATGGTCACTTGCTTTTTAATGAATTAGAGGAGCTTTATTACTTCTGACTGATCATGGCTGCCATTTATGAGAGAGTCTGAGCAGTAGTCTGAGTCGGGCTGTGGAAAAAGAGTAGTCTGAGTCAGTGGTTTGGACTGGTGGCTGCTACAACTGGTCACCAGCCTCAGTAGCATGTTGGCCTGCCGCAGTCACCTGAGTCCGGGATGTCATTGATACAGCACAGGTTCTGCAGCCATTTTGTGCTGACTACACATATGACTGCCATAGCCAAGCACTAGCCTCAGACTTGTACATAAGTCACATAAGTAATCGGTGATATCATTGCTACAGCACAGACCGCAGGGAGCACCAGAATGATGGTGTTGGCTCATTGCAGAATTATTGATTGCATTACGGTTCTTTATTTTATGGCATTTCCTCCTGATCCAATTTTGATGATCTTGGAATACCTCTTTAATTGGAACAAGTGCACCTTTCATAGTTTTGACATGTGGTTCTTTTCCTCACAGAGTCTGTGGCCGTCATGTCTGTGGATATGGGCTCAGAATGGATGAAAATTGCAATTGTGAAACCTGGAGTTCCTATGGAAATTGTTTTAAACAAGTAAGTCTTAATGGTCATATAGCTGTGTGCTACAACTAGAAAGTATTTTATTTAGTTCAGTGGAGATTTCATTTGTAGGTTTCTGTAACTTCCATTGATTTCAAAGGAACAGTTATGCCGTTCCTGACCTTTCTGCTGGATTTTATTGCAGTACTCTGCTGTAACATGTGGTGTTATCAAGAGCTGCATTCACAATTCTGCAGGGTTCACAATTGAATTCTCCCAGTTTTCTTTGCCTGCTCAACGTATCTCCAAACTAAGTTCTTTTGGAAGTGTAGTCTAATATTTTTACAAACCTTTATTTTTCAGGGAGTCAAGAAGAAAAACACCTTGTGCCGTAACATTGAAAGATAATGAGCGTCTCTTTGGGGATAGTGCTGTAGGGATGGTAAGTCACATTTAGCCCTCATGCACTGAACTCTATTGGTATATTTCTTTAGAGAGGGGCTGTTAGGGTGATTTGGGACACTAAATTATCCACAGGTCCATATGGACTGGGCATTTAGTGTCCCAAATAGCTCTGTTGTAAAGCCATCCATTCCCGCACTAAAAATAAAGCTCTTTTTTTTTTTTTTGCCATTGTATTCCCCTGATGGCGCAGTTCTTCATTAAAGCCGTCGGAGTACACCTCTGCTTCAGGTTACACTTGAAGTGAACCCAGGGTGTGTGTCCCTAATTTCACTGAAGAATTGCACACGTGCTTGGAGCACAAGTGATGAGTCCAAGTAATCTCATCGGACTCATCTCTAGGTCTGTGTTTTTTATTTATTTTTTTTTTTAAACGTGGGCACGGATGGCTTTAATAGAGAAATATCCCATAAGGACATGTGGGTGGTTTAGTGTTAGAGGTCAAATGGACCTCACAGCTTCTCTTTAACAACCTTTTAAGTTTCATGTAGACTAAATAACCTTTGTATTGCTTTATTTTTCTCACAGGCAGCTAAGAATCCCAAAGTGACGTTTCGGTACTTCCAGGACTTGTTGGGAAAGCGGGCAGAGAACCCACAAGTTGAGACTTTTATAAGTCGGTTCCCAGAGTACAATGTTGTGAAAGATGAAGAGCGGGTCACAGTGATGTTCAAGCTTTCAGAGTAAGTTTTATTTCTAAGGCGTTTTCTAATTCCATTACAGTATGTGCTTTCACAGGGGTTAAATTTGAACAGGGCACCAATAATGTATATACCATAATATTTAGCTATTGGGCCAGATTTACACAACCAAGTCCTTCCTGGACTGATCTTGGCTGTATAAATTGAAGTCACTGCTTCATAGGCAGTTATGCAGTGATCTCCCAGACAGCCAAAGCACTACTGTACTGAACTGACACAAAGCTCTTAGTTTGGTCCAATAGCACTTTGGTCATTTGGAACTCACTGCATCATAACTCACTATGATGCAGTGAGTTCAGTTCATGAAGCACAGTTCAGTCCTAGAAATACGGCCTGCACATGGCTCTTTTTCCCGGTTGTGTGACTTGCATATAGTCTCTTTTTATCAGTTGTAATTATTGTGCAGTACAACTGCCCCTTTTGTTCCTGTAGAGAAGTGTTCATCCTGTGGTACTTCATCTGTTGGGATTCTACAATTTCCAGCGTGCCCTGAAAGCTTTTAGACTGTCCCAACTCATTATACTATTTTTTTTTTTTTTTCTTGAGAATGGAATTGCTTGCCGTTGTTCTAATCCTGCCTTTGCTGTATGTTTCCAGGGAACTGACTTATACACCTGAAGAATTGCTAGGCATGGTGCTGAATTATTCCAGGGGTCTGGCTGAAGAATTTGCAGGTAAGTTGGAAATAAATGAGTATTTTTCCTGTCGCCTCCTACTCGTGCATGTTGTAGATCTGTTGAGTATTTTATTCTTCATGAAAATCCAAAATTTAAGTTCAGAATGTATAGCTGTCCTTCCTGTTTTGTTTTATGGCATTTCTCCTCTTATTCCTGATCCTCTTTTCATTGATCGAAAATCTCCACTAGATTTTCAGACTATTGTATGTGCATTGTGCTTTGGTTGTCTACAACACCCCCATCTTGGATGCACCAACACTGAGGCTGTTGGCACAGTGTTCAACCTGTGCCTTTTCCTTATGCTGCCTTTTACTCTGTTACTGCAGACTCATCCTCCCAGCGCTTGGATGTAGCTCTGCCAGAATCTGATACAAGGAAACAATGAATAATAGTGCATGGGTACACTTATGAAATATATATATATAATATCCAATCCCAGTGCTGGATTTTAGTTTGAGGTCAAGCATATTACCATTTTATTTATTTTTTTATATAAGAAATTTGAGAACCTGAAGCTAAGGCTGTGTTCACATTTGCAATATCTGACTGCTAGCATACACACATAAATAAATAAATACAAAAAAATATATATATATACACATACATACTTATTCATTTATTTCTTTTTAATTTTTAGAGCAGCCCATAAAGGACATAGTGATTACCGTTCCTGCATTCTTCAATCAGGCGGAGCGCCGAGCTGTTCTCCAAGCTGCCAAACTAGCCGGTCTTAAGGTGCTCCAGCTTATAAATGATAACACTGCAGTGGCTCTAAACTATGGTGTTTTCCGAAGGAAAGATATTAACGCAACTGCACAGGTTTGTTTGCATATTCTACACTTTTGCAGTCCTGTATGAATGCTCTGTGTGACTGTATATAAAGTTGTATCAGTTTCCGTCTTAAGAATGCTTCACTGATTTCTTGTGAGAAGATTTTATTTTGCTTGTGCAGTCCACTCAAGATTGGGCGGTTAAGCATCCATGTTGTTGCTCCATTCATTCTCAGTTTGACAGCCACAGATAGGTCCAGAAGTCCCATAGAAGGGAATGAAGTGGTCATACAGGGATCAGAGGGGCCCCTGTTCTTGTGAATGGGGAGTAATGTAAAATCACTGGAATTACCCTTTTAAGGGTATGTTCTAGGAGAGTAGAATTAAAGGGGTTGTTCCTCATTAGAAACACATTGTTTTTGGAAATAAGCAGCAGTTCTACACCTGTCTACAGGATGTCTGCTGTGTCTCATTGTACTGGAGCTGAGCTGCAATGAAAGATCATGGACTTATGTGGTGCTATTTCTAGAATAAAGCAGCCATGTTTTTCAAATTCCCCTACTGCACTGCTAGGGCTGTGCAACTAAACAAAGTAATTCACCATTTTCATCGGAATCATGAAATCGCTGTTATCCTTGCCCCGCAGTCTGTTAACTTCCATGCAAACTTTGTCCTGCTGCAGCAAACTTTGATCAACAGTTTCTTCACAGTCATTAGTTTGGTAGAATGGGGAAGTCTGCGTCTCCTATATCTGACTCCTTCTCCCTGTGCTTTTGTTGAGCAAAAACATGTAAATCGAGATTATAATTGAGAATAGTGCCTAATCTTTAAAAATAAATAAATCAGATTTTAATTTAGGGCAAAAATCGTCCAGCTCTACCTACAACCCCTTTTGAAATTTGTTTTAATTGTATTTGTCTTGTTTTACAGAACATTATGTTTTACGATATGGGATCAAGGAGTGCAACGTGCACTATTGTGACTTATCAGACTACGAAGACTAAAGAATCAGGCATTCAGCCGCAGCTCCAGATTCAAGGTGTTGGGTAAGAAATGAGTTGTCCTTCAAAGAAATTGTTGGAGACTTATCAAAAAAATTTTTGATTCAAATTGGTACAGATTTTAGCCAACTCATAATAGGCGTCTCGCTTTTAACTTATTCCTTTTATTCAAAATTTTATGCAATTCAGGTTTGACCGAACTCTCGGTGGCTTAGAGATAGACCTGAGGCTTCGGGAACATTTGGCCAAGCTTTTCAATGAACAAAAGAAATCCAAGAAGGATGTCCGTGAGAATCCAAGGGCAATGGCTAAGCTCCTCAAGGAGGCAAATCGTGTAAAGACCATCCTGAGTGCCAACAATGATCACATGGCCCAGGTATGGTATTTTAAACCTGTAATAAAGAAGCACAAATAACTAAGACAAAATCCTTTCTGGTATTAACACATCCAATGTTTTCTCTGTCTATAGATTGAGGGTCTAATGGATGATATTGACTTTAAATCCAAAGTAACTCGTCAAGACCTAGAGGAGCTGTGCGGAGATCTCTTTGATAGGGTTTCTGCTCCTGTGCAGAAAGCTTTAAGAAGTGCCGAGATGATTATGGTGAGAGTAACCCATAGACAGCATACTTTAAAGTTGGCGTTTTGCTTTCCTGATCATGATGATCTGTATAGCTAAATAATAAATTTTAAAGTTTTGTTGTTGTGTGTTTGTGTTAATAGGATGATATTGATCAGGTCATTATAGTTGGAGGTAGTACCCGTATCCCCAAAGTTCAAGAGCTTCTCCTTAAAGCCGTGGGAAAGTGAGTATGGTGCAGCAAAATTGCTGTTTCGGTATCTTTATGGTTAAAGGGTTTATTCAGGACCATATTGAAGACCTACCCACAGGATATCAGATTGGTTCAGGACTCGGGTGTTGGACCCCGACCAATCAGCTGATGTGGCTGTCGGAAGCCATATATTAAGTTTATGGCCACTCCTTTTCGAGTGAATGGAAGCGGGTCTACAGTTCAAAGCGCCACCGCTACAGTGTATAGAGCAGTTGTGCCTGGAACTGCCGTCCCTCTCGCATTCACATGAATAGGAGCAGGCATGCCTCCCAAAGCCACATCAGCTGATCAGTTCGACTGTTGGACCCTGACCGACCTGATTGTCGCAAAAAGACAAAAATGCTGTTTTTAGCACAGTTTTTGAATTTAAAGCTGAGAAATGTAAATGGATTTGTTTTGCATGCAAAGAAGAAAACCTCAGCAAAGACTGCATCAAAATGCACGCATTTCCTTACAACACAGTTTTGACGCAGTTTTAAAAAGGACCTTTCATGTCCTCATGCATAGGCAGTTTTATATACTGTTAGAAAGCCAACAGTGTGCTGAATTCAGTGCAGTGTTGGCTTTCCCAGTATGTGCCCCGTGGCTGGAGATATCGGTGCTGTCGGCACCAATATATCCCTACTGTCAGAAGGGCGTCCCTCATAGCTCAGCGTCATCTCTGGGCTGTGAGGAATGCCCCCCTGACAGTATTCGTCCATAGCCCTGTACTGTCAGAGGGGGTGTTCCTCACAGCCCAGAGATGAAGCAGAGCTATGAGGAACGCCCTTCTGACAGTGGGGCGATATCACCAGCTCCGGGGCACATACCGGGAAAGCCAACAGTGCACTGAATTCAGCGCACTGTCTGTTTTCTAACTGTGTATAAAAATGCATGAGGACATGAAAGGTCCTCTTTAAATGCACCACAACTGTACCGTGTGAATGTACCCTCAAAGCGACAACATTCTATACTCCCCCACCCAGCACATATCAAAATTCCTTTTATCACATACTTTGTAATGCTCCCCCAGTGACCCCAAGAACTAATTGTAATATTTATCAATCTTTCCACTCAAGTGACTTGGCACCCCATGGAGGGTTGCACTTTGAGAATCACTGGGATAGGGAAAGTCTTAGTGTGGCAGCTTCTTTAAGGCTACAGCCAAATGCTGTGAGTTTTCTGCCGTGGCTATCCCGCTCCATCAACAGTGGTTAAACTGCCGCAAAGTATTTTTTACCAGTGCGTTACATGGGAGTTCAACCAATCCAATGCATACACTGCATAAATAAATGCTGTCAGTTAAAGAAGCGAATATAGAACTGGCATGGCATGCATACTACTGCCGTTTTATTGATTGCTGAGGGTCTGTGGTTGAACCTTGAGCAATCAGACACTTATTTCCTATCCTTTTGGATAAAGGATAAGTGTTAGGAGAACCCTTTAAGCTATAAAAGGATGCAATTTCTTGTTCCATATTCCTTGTCCTCTGTCTAATTCACAACTTTGCCACAGGGAGGAGCTGGGAAAGAATATAAATGCAGATGAAGCTGCTGCCATGGGAGCTGTGTATCAGGCGGCTGCTCTGAGTAAAGCGTTTAAAGTGAAGCCATTTGTAGTCCGAGATGCTGCAGTTTTTCCAATACAGGTAAGGGTTATAACTTGGAATGCTGAAATCAGTCAAGTATTATCAGAATCTGCTTTTGGAGGAGGGAAAAGTCCTTAAGTCAATGGAAATCTTGTGTCTTTCAGGTGGAATTTACTCGAGAAGTGGATGAAGAAAATGTAAAAAGCCTAAAGCACAATAAGCGAATTCTCTTCCAGAGGCTGGCACCATACCCACAGCGCAAGGTCATCACCTTTAATAGATACACTGATGACTTTGAATTCAACATCAATTATGGCGACCTGAGTTTTTTGGACGCTGAGGACCTGAAGTGAGTAATAGACCATTGTGTTCTTGCTCACCAATTGCAAAACTTATAATATATACACTATATTGTGTTCAGTTGTGGCAAACTTAAATTTTTTTCGGTTTCAGAATTTTTGGATCATTGAACCTCACTACCGTAAAACTCAGTGGAGTTGGGGAGAGTTTTCAGAAGAATGCAGACTATGAGTCAAAGGGTATCAAGGCACACTTCAACATGGATGAAAGTGGAATACTCAGTCTTGACAGGGTAAGACTTAATAATCAGGATGGTTGAGTCGGCACTCCAAACCTTTTCACAGCCCGACTCTGACTCTTGCTGTTACTCCAAATCCTTCATAAATGGCTGACAGCCATGGGCAGTCAGAAGCACTAAAGATGCTCAAATTCATGTAAATACTAATGACTGAATTCCTATGAAAGTAAATATGTAATAGACATTACATCTAATTTATTATCCAATATTAATTATTGGATAATATATAATCATTTTAATTTGAAACCAGAGTTGGGTACTTTAATTAGGACGGGAGAAGTGGGGTGGAAAAAAAAACAAAACAAAAACATTCTCACCTGTCCCTGGTGCTCTGGTGCCTCCCAGCACAGTCCAGTCCTGCAGCTCCGTTGCTGTCTTCCGGCAGAAGTTCCGCCACAAGGCTGCTGATTGGCCTCAGTGGGCACAGGACGTCACAGCCGGTGAGGGCTTCTGGCATAAGAAGTCAGCTGAGCAGCAGCACCGGACCGTGCTGGGAGGACACCGGGGACAGGTGAATAGGTGGTTTTTCGTTTTGTTTTGGACTCTTTAAGTCCAGATATCGTCTATAATGCAGTATGCAGCAAATATAGTCCCATGCAGCATTGACAGGAATTTACTTGAGGTTGTTTGGTAATTTCTGAATTCTGATTCATATTTGTGGTTAGTAATCTGGCACCTTAGCAGTCTTTTGGAGCCAGGTTATCACAGTTTCACTGTAGTTTTCTTTTAGAAGAAATATACTAGCCCAAGGAACCTAATGTATAAATTATTTTATGGATGATTTAATTGCCTTACGCTGGAGTTGAACTTTTTTTTTTTTTTTTTTTGTGAATAAGTTTTAATTGTTCTGTTTGTTTAGGTGGAAGCTGTTTTTGAGACCGCAGTAGAGGAAAAGCCTGAACCAGAATCAACATTGACAAGTACGTAAAGCACCAGACTGTGTGAATGTACTAGGGAAGTGAAAGCGTGATAAACTATACCAGAGAAAATAAACTTTGGATCACTCATGCCAATTATGCAAGTAACTTTTGACTTCCCTAAGAATGTTACACCCAGAAGACACTGCAGAAGTTATGTTTAATTGTAGCAGTGCCTGTGGTCTCCTGGTTTATCTAATATTCTCTTCATGCCCTATGAACACTTCAGAAGATAGGCATTCAGTATAGGTGTGTATGTGAATAAATATATAGTGAGTGTATATAATGTCAGTATTGGAATGCATGAAACTTTATTTTCTCATGGGTATATTTTCCTCTACAGGAGGTTTAAGTGGATGAACTACTGGGACAAGTGTTTCTGCCTTTGGATGGGTGTACTTGCACTTTGTTTCAAACTATTAATAACTGGGGTTAATCTGTTTATGGTGCCAGGGGAAAAAAATGAAGCTGCTGTGCCCCAATGCAAAATCTTAAACAGGGCCCCCATTTAGCATGTGCTATGTATAATACTGTTTTATTATGCTGTAGGGGGGCCTTTGGGCCCCCTCAACGTGTAGGTCCTGGTAACAACTGCTACATCTGCTCTCCCAATAGCTGTGCCCCTGCATGGTGCCATTATTGGGGCTTTGCACTTGCTGATTTTTTTGGTTTTGCACCTCTGCGCCCTCTTGACATCCCCTGTATTGTTATAAAGATTACTTTGCTCTCTACAGAGCTGGGAAATACTATATCAAGCTTATTCGGAGGAGGAAGTTCCACTGCGGAGAGTAAGGAAAATGCCACAGATGCTGTTCAGGTAAGCCTTCATCCCCCAGACATCACATTCATATCTACTTAAAGGTCATGTATATGCTATAGCATCCAATTTCATTTAATCTAAAGCTATATGCTGGGTTATGGTAGATTTGTGGTCCTCGCTTGTGGCTGTCAAACTCTGCTGGAAATACATGTGCAGTTTTTGATGCTGTTTTTTGAGCCCAAAGTGGGTCCAGCTGGAAGGAAATGTATAACTCTATCTTTTTATATTTCCCATTCCCTTGGCTTTTCCTGCCCGCTATCAGGATTTGCACACATCTGATCAAAATGTACATGAATGCTCATGGAAATCCACACACTCGTGTGGATTTTCAAGCATGGACATCCAGATTTCAGTGTGGATTTTCAAGCCTTTTTTTTTTTTTTTTTTTTTTTTTTTTTTTTAAACCATACCAAAAAAGAAATTGACTGTGCATCTTCTCCATAGGTCAATTACCATGCGGAAAGTATATCCACAACATGTGCATGAGACAGAATTTCTCATAGTCTTTAATGCTAATGGGTTACTTTGTGTATCTTCTGCATTGAAATCCACATGGAAAACCCACACATAATCCTGAACAAACATAATAATGTGCATGTACCCAGAAACTGCAGCAAAAACTGCATGTGTGATTACAGCCTAAAGACCCTTTCCCAAGCTGTACTAACTTGGAATCATCCTATGCTGTAGTGCTGTACTAGAACTGAGGCCCAAGTAGTAAATTACAAGTCAGAATTAATTCTCTATCAAATTTTAATTTTTTTTTTTTTTAAATATTCATTACAGGAAGAAGAGGAAGTGCCTACTGAGGCCACAAAAGAGGAAGAGTCAACAGCACAAGCCAGTGAGCAAAAGGATTCTGACGGTAAAGCAGAGGACCAAAAAACTGAAGAGCAAAAGGAGGGTGAAAAAGTAGTTGGCAAGGTAATCCACAATATGCAATCAAAGGATACCTATTCTTTTAACAAACTTGGGACAGTTTATTGTGACATGTCAGACATTTGGGTCAGTGGTAGTCTGAGTGCTGAATAAGAGATGTATAACATGCAGGTTATTTCCAAAAAGAATGAAATTGTTTGATATAGATTTCATCTAGGGCAGAGGTCCCCAATGACTGGGCCGCGGTGCAGTCCTGGGCCGGCCCGGATATCGGGGACCTCTGTAGACTACTATGTGTTGGCTGATGCTCCTATGCTGCAATGTAATAATGTAACACATAGCATAGGAGCATTGGCAGGCACCTGGTACATGACCTGTATTTGAGAGTGATCTGCCGTTGTAGGCTATATACCAGCAGATCACTTTCCACTTACCTGATTACTGCTCCCGGGATCTCTTCTGACAAACAGGATGCGTAAATCTTCTATGCTGCTCCCGGAAACTTCGCTATGGTGCCGCTGGGATAGGGGAGCAGCATAGAAGATGCACACAACCTGTGTGCAAGAACAGGACCTGGGAGCTGCATTAGTGAGCAGGTAAGTATAATCTATTAGCAATTATAGTTACAGTATGTGGGGGACTATTACAGTGTTACTGTGTGTGTGTGGGCACTATAACTGTAAGACTGCCCTATTACAGTTATAGTGCCCCCCCCCCGTTAATAACAGTCCCCCCCCCACACAGGTAATGTTATAACTGTAAAAGTACCTTAGTAGTGCCCCCCAACAGGTAACAGCTGCCTCCCATCTGACACACATACACACACACACATAATATTACCTGTGGGGGGCACTATTACAGTTATAGTGGGGCCCCCCCTTCCTTCCCCCACACAGTTAATAACAGTCCCCACACAGATAATATAATTAACTGGAGGGCACGATTACTGTAATAGTGCCATAGCAGCCCCCCCCCCCCCCACTGGTAATATTACTTGTGGGAGGCACTATTATAGCAATAGTGCCCCCTCCACCCTACCCATGCTTTTATTAAGAGAGCTGTCCATACCACCGATAAGATTGATATGGAGAGATTTCCCTTTAATAAAGTATAAGGAAATGTATACATGTAATCATCAAATATGCACTTTTATTGTTTGTGTTGTGTTTTTTGTTTTTGTTTTTTGTTTTTTTTTGTTTGTTTTGTTTTTTTTAATGTGCCTCCCAATCGCCCCTACCCTGCCCTTACCTCCCCCACCCCCACCCCCCACTGGGCCACGGGGAAAATTGGCCTACATGTAAGTGGTCCTTGGTACAAAAAAGGTTGACTGCTGATCTAGGGGGACCCCATGAGGAGAACTGAATTTACTGAGAGTTTGCCCAAAATGATCAGCAGCTGGATTATTATTAATCTATGCTCTTACGATTCCTGTAGGACACTAAGGAAAAAGAAGAAACCACAAAAGAATCAGAGTCTGCAAAGCCAGCAGAAGAAGAGCCCACAAAACCTGCTGCTCCCAAGAAGCAGAAACTTGTAGATGAAATAGGAGCAGATCAGACCATTAATGATATACCAGATCTAGTAGAAGACGAGGTGAAGAAATCTGTTAAAAAGTGAGTGCATGTGAAGTTAATTTGCGAAGGTCATGAGTTCTATTTGAAAGTGGTTTTGTAACCTGCAAAATGCTGTGAACCTTTGCCTTATATTTATAGCCATGACGTATTACATACATCTGTTGCAGTGATATGGTTGAAAAGCTACATTCTCTGCTAGCAATTTTTTACTTGCTTCTAGACGCAAGAACAAATCAGTGTAACAAATGGCTTTGAAGGGATTTTCTGGGACTTTTAAATTGATGACCTATCCTTAGCTGCCCATTACCCTTGTTATCAGAGTACAACATTGAGATGCAATTTAGTAGCCAATATTTATTTGCATTTTTATATTTGGAAACATGTGAATATAACAAATTACCTTGTACCTTGGCCTTAGGCTGCAGGATCTTACAGAACGTGACCTGGAGAAACAGGAGAGGGAGAAAGCTGCAAATAGCTTAGAAGCTTTTATATTTGAGACACAGGTATGTTGCCCTTATTAAAATAACTTGTAAATTGGATTTCATACTTGTTTTAAACAGTACATATGGTTATAACCAAGCTTTCCCCCACGCCTCCACAACAGTACAAAAGGAGAATGCTGTGCCATTGTGGAGGCTAAGAGGAAATCCGATTACCATTAAGGGTAATCTTTCCATAATAGTGTCTGCTTATTGCCATAGGATAAACTAGAACAAAACGAGTTCAGAAAAGTATCTACTGGAGAGCAGAGAGAGGAGATCTCAAGCAAGCTTGGCCAAGCCTCAACCTGGCTAGAGGATGAAGGATATACAGCAACCACTAAGGTACGTAACCTTAAACACACAATTAATTTACTAATGATTAAAGGCCTGGTTCTTAAGGGTGTTAAGCAGCCTTGTAAAATGGCTGGCCTGTCTTTTAGGATGGACCTTCAAAATCAAATCAGGGCTACGTTTTCAGCGGTTTCTGTGTGGCCAGTTTAACATGACTCTGATCACAATGTGAAATGTGGGCCTTGAGTTGGCTACATTTCCCAACCCAAACATGGCGCATAGGAATGGGGGATTCACAGCATCAGTGTGCTATATGATGCTGTGTGCTTTCGAGTTACTACCAATGCAATGTACAGTATGTCCAGCGTCATGTGAATACTACACTAGAGCGGTGGTAGTTACGGTATCATAAAAACAGTACGATGCTGGGAGTCCCATTTATAAGCCATGGTCACTCTTGGAAATTTTGCCAGTAGACAGACCGTAATTCTTGCCCCTATTATGGTTGTGTGAAACCAGCCTTAGGCTAAGGCAATACATCTGCAAAGGTTAAAAACTGGGTGAACAATAATTGACATGTTGTGTAAATCCCATCCAGTACACTACTATTTCTACTTCAGAGCGGGTTGGCCGAGGGCTATTTTTCAGCATCTAATCTGCTGCGAGTATGCAAGATGTGTCCCTGGTCTTAGTGTGGAATGTATCCACTAGAATGATTCCTGTTCGTCAATTCTTTATTGCAGGAACTCAAAGACAAGCTAAGCGACCTTAAGAAGGCATGCAAGACATTATTTTTCAAGGTTGAAGAGAGAAGAAAGTGGCCAGACAGACTGGCAGTACTGGACAGCTTGCTAAATCACTCTACTATTTTCCTGAAGTAAGTGAAATCTACTTTTACGTAAATGATTATATACGTGTTGTAAATGATTTTACCTGTAAGTATTAACAAGGTTTTTGGGACTTGTTAATTGATGACCTATCCTCAGGAAGATCAGCATGGGTCTCACCCCCGAGTATCAGCTTCCTAAGAGCAGCTTCTGCATCACAGGCCTGTTAGGTGTCTGTCCCCAAGGCTTTTTTTTTTATTTGATGATTTCTAAGGATGAGTCCTCCGTTATTAAGCATAGTAAACCCTTTTAGGAGCCTTGACTATACTATAATTGGAAGCTTTACATTGAGTCCTGTTTCCTGTAAAAAAGGACATTTGACATTCAGTCAGCGTTCAAGGAATTATTTGAAGCTAATTTTTTTTTCTTTAATCTGAAAGGATTTCCAGTGTTTTACCCAAGACTCTGGAGTCAGTAGGCCAAACACAGCACAACTCCTGCTCTGATTTCTTCCCCCCCCCCCCCCCCAAAAAAAAAAAAAAAAACCCGCTGTAGTGGCTGAAAACGGTGAGACTCTGACTCCAGATATGAAACTTTTGTCTCTTATTACCCACTGTTATCCTGCGGCAGGAGCAATCCTCCCTGCTGCACTTAGGAGTCCTGTCCATTATAGTGCAGAGCTTGGTAGTCCTAGGTACACAATTGGCATACAGTGTAAACAACCTTTGCAGCTGACTGTGTGAAAATGCCAATGTAATAGAAATCATATATTCTGAATTTGCATCCGGTATTGTTTGTTTGGGGTTAAAATTATAGTGACATTGGAGATACTCTTTAAAGACTATATCATCTACCCACAAACCACTGCAGTGGGTGGATACTTACTGGTACATATCAAAGACTTTTCGCCACATCCGCTATGTCCAACTCTTTGCATCATTTAAAAATCTCTGGTCCACTGATTGTCACAGTTGGGATTTTTTTCTCTAGCCCTCCACTGTATCTGAGCAATAAGTGCTGTTAGTTTTGGTGCCTGATATGCTACTTAGGCTCAGTACTGTCAAGAGGGCGGTGTCAGGCAGGAGCAGACAAGGGGTGTGATTCTGAGCTCTGACACTGGCTTCCTCTCATTGGAGCTCTGTATCACACCCCTTTTCCTGCTCCCGCCTGACACCGCACACCTGACAGTACAGAACCTAAGTAGCATGTCAGGCACCAAAACTAACCACTTATTTCTCGGGAACAGTGGGGGCTAGAGTGAAAATTCCAACCGGACTTGAATCGGTATAGCACCGCGCCTATTAACATTCTAAGAACTGGAGTTGGTGGAGATGGTGAAAGGTCCTCTTTAAGTAAATAAGTTCAACCATAGAAAGGTCTGTGCAGCAAATAAACATGTTTGTCAAAACCACTTCAGCAATGGGTTGACCTGGAATAGCCTTACTGGTTGCCCCGAATCTCACAATTGGGCAGACTTAATAAACTGACGCGTAATAGGCCAATCTAAATCTGAAGAGGCGTCAGATGTTCCTCAGTTGTTGTGCTATATCTCAGGCTGTGCTCTGTGCCGGAACTGAAATCTAAACCAGCTAGGAGCTGGATTAGTTTTCAGGTATAATTACGGCAGTTTTCTGGCATGAATAAAAATAAATTACTTGGGCTGCTTGAAGGGTTGTAAGCAGTGGAAAACTTGAACACGTGGCACAATTTTTGGTGCAAATTGGCATGGACATAAAATTTATTGGGGAATTCTGATGTCTAGCCATGACTGAATTTGTCTCGTATGAATGATCAGTCATGGCCAAAAGTTTTGAGAGTGATACAAATATTAATTTTTATAAAGTCTACTGCTTCAGTTTTTCTAATGGCAATTTGCATATACTCCAGAATGTTATAAAGAGTGATCAGCTTAACAGCAATTACTTGCAAAGTCAATATTTGCCTAGAAAATGAACTTTATCCCCCAAAACACATTTCAACATCATTGCAGCCCTGCCTTAAAAGGACCACCTAACATCGTTTCAGTGATTGCTCCATTAACACAGGTGTGGGTGTTGATGAGGACAGGGCTGGAGATCAATCTGTCATGATTAAGTAAGAATGACACCACTGGACACTTTAAAAGGAGGCTGGTGCTTGCCATCATTGTTTCTCTTCTGTTAACCATGGTTATCTCTAAAGAAACACGTGCAGTCATCATTGCACTGCACAAAAATGGCCTAACTGGGAAGAGTATTGCAGCTAGAAAGATTGCACCTCAGTCAACAATCTATCGCATCATCAAGAACTTCAAGGAGAGAGGTTCCATTGGTGCCAAAAAGGCTCCAGGGCGCCCAAGAAAGACCAGCAAGCGGCAGGACCGTCTCTTAAAAGTGTTTCAGCTGCGGGATCGGGCTACCAGCAGTGCAGAGCTTGCTGAGGAATGGCAGCAGGCAGGTGTGGGTGCATCTGCACGCACTGTGAGGCGGAGACTCTTGGAGCAAGGCCTGGTCTCAAGGAGGGCAGCAAAGAAGCCACTTCTCTCCAGAAAAAACATCAGGGACAGACTGATATTCTGCAAAAGGTACAGGGAGTGGACTGCTGAGGACTGGGGTAAAGTCATTTTCTCTGATGAATCCCCTTTTCGATTGTTTGGAACATCTGGAAAACAGCTTATTCGGAGAAGAAGAGGTGAGCGCTACCACCAGTCTTGTCTCATGCCAACTGTAAAGCATCCTGAAACCATTCATGTGTGGGGTTGCTTCTCAGCCAAGGGAATCGGCTCTCTCACAGTCTTGCCTAAAAACACAGCCATGAATAAAGAATGGTACCAGAATGTCCTCCAAGAGCAACTTCTCCCAACCGTCCAAGAGGAGTTTGGCGCTCAACAATGCCTTTTCCAGCATGATGGAGCACCTTGCCATAAAGCAAAGGTGATAACTAAATGGCTCAGGGAACAAAACATAGAGATTTTGGGTCCATGGCCTGGAAACTCCCCAGATCTTAATCCCATTGAGAACTTGTGGTCAATCATCAAGAGACGGGTGGACAAACAAAAACCAACAAATTCAGACAAAATTAAAGCATTGATTCTGCAAGAATGGACTGCTATCAGTCAGGATTTGGTCCAGAAGTTGATTGAGAGCATGCCAGGGAGAATTGCAGAGGTCCTGAAGAAGAAGGGTCAACACTGCAAATATTGACTTGCTGCATTAACTCATTCTAACTGTCAATATAAGCTTCTGTTACTCATAATATGAATGCAATTATATTTCTGTATGTGATAAAAACATCTGACAAACACACATAAAAACCAGAGGGCAGCAGATCATGTGAAAATATAATATTTGTGTCATTCTCAAAACTTTTGGCCATGACTGTAGGTCTGTTTTTGACTTGTAATTTTCTTACCTAATTTTACACCGAAATTTTTTTTTTTTTTTTTTTCTTTGTATGTTTTAGGAGTGCTAGGATGATCCCTGATGATGATCCCATATTCACAGCAGTTGAGCTTAATACACTGGAAAAACTCATTAATGACACCTGGGTAAGTGGAAAGAGCTTTACTTTGTAGTTTACATCTTTATGACACATTTTTACTGTTTATTACTTTGTGCTAGTTTAGGCTAAAACAAGTAACTTGTGGCCTTGTAATGTTAAGGGGGCTGTATGGGGTGAAAAAAAAAAAAGTTAGCCGAATTCGCTGTTACCCCTGCCTTGGAGTCTGATGTCTTCCATGCAGGCTTTGGCCATCTGCATCAAGCTATTAACTGATTCTTTTCTGTAGTGAGTAGTTGGGTGATAGGACGAGGAAGTCTGCATCAAATATATCTGATGACTTCTCCCTGTGCCAGATCACTGAATTTCTTATATAAAAAAAAACATGAAAATCTAGAGTAGCCTCTAAGTTTGAAATAAATTTAGACTTGGTTTAGAGGTACAAAATTGCCCGATTGCCGGTTTTAGTACCATGTCTTCTTTTGCTGCCAGGCTTTGTATACAGGGGTTTCAACTTGATGTCACTGCTGCAGCTTCTTACTTGCCTCAGTGGTGGGCATTCTCTATGATAGATGTGATGGGTGAGCAGAAGCTGAGTGAGAGGAAAGACACAGGCACAGACAGGTTTCTGTCTCGCACACAGTGCTTTATTCACATCAAGACTTCTCTAATATCCTTTTATGATCCCTCTGATACTTCTACGTAACAATGTGCAGTCCATGGGAGGCCTCATAGCGTCTAGTCTCCACTCACCAGCTCAGGGAGAAAAGAAAATTAGAGAGTCTGCAGATGGGGGAAAACTGCCTATTTATGCAAAATTTATTGTGAAGTTAGGTCCCGCGAACCCGCTATACATCTAATGTGTGTTGTGTGTTTTGACCAGAGAAGGTTTTTTAGCATTCAGATGATATGCACATTCAGCTGAATCCAGATTGGGAAAAATAGCCGTCGATCAGCGCTTGCCTAACAAATATTAAAAATGTATGGTCACCTCAAGGACTTGTATAAACTCTTGAATTTGTTACCACTGTAGCCAATATGTCTCTTAGATCTGGCTGTTTTTGTGCTCCTTGGTAATCCATTGTTGGAGGATGAATTGGTATATGGGATTACTGCATCTTCCCACAGTCCACTTCACAAATGTATTTGTTGTCCTGCTTTTACTCAGGAGCTGAGCGCTCTCCATATATGCCGGGTGCCGGCTGTATAATACAGCCAGGACCCGCCTCTAACAGCAGCGATCGGTGCCTGCACCGATTGCGGCTGTTAACCCTTTAGATGTCACGGTCAAACAGGACCGCGGAATCTAAATTGCGCAGCTGCTATGGGCGCCGCCATTTTTCCCCGATCGCCACCCTCCAGAACGTCATCGGAGGGTGGTGATCGATTGCCATGACAGCCGGGAGCCTATTGAAGGCTCCCAGGCCTGTCATTACATTAGATCTATTACGCGATGCCAGAGGCATCGTCTAATAGAAGTAAAGGCATTTTGTATGATCGATCAGACCCCCCAGGTTTCAAGGTCCCTAGGGGGTCTGATCATAAAAGTAAAAGTATAAAAAAAAATAAAAAACACAAGTTCAAATCACCCCCCTTTCCCTAGATCAGATATAAAAGTAAATAAACAAAAGTAAACACAAACACATTAGGTATCCCCACGCTCCAAAATGCCTGAACTATTAAAATACTTATCCCATACGGTGAACGGCGTAGCAATGAAAAAAAATCAAAATGGCCAAATAGCGTTTTTTTTTCAATACTTTGCCTCCTATAAAAAATTTTAAAAAGTGATCAAACCATCAGACCTTTCCACAAATGGTATCAATAAAAACGTCATCTTGTCCCACATAAAAAGACGCCATACCCAGCTCCATACATGTAAATATGATAGTTACAGGTGTCACAATATGGTGACACAATTTTTTTTTCTATTTTGCAAAGTTTTTATTTTTTAGAAAGGTATCAAAACATTACAAATACTATATAAATTTGGTATCGCCGTGTTCGTACTGACCTGCAGAATACAGGTAGCATGTCATTTTTACCGCACATGAACGCTGTAAAAATTAAACCCATATGAAATTGGCGCAAATGCAGTTGTTCTCCAATTGCACCTCATTCTGAATTTTTTTTTCCAGCTTCCCAGTACATTGCGAAACAAATTGTACTTTGTACAACATGCTGTGCAAACAATAAGCCATCATGTGACTCTGTGAACTGAGAAATGAAAAAGTTATGGCTCTTGAAATGTGGGGAGGGAAAAACGAAAATGCAAAAACGAAAAATGGCCAAGTCTTTAAGGGGTTAAAAAGCATTGAGCAAGCATTAAATCACTTTTAATAATTGAGCTTAATAGTCTACAATTTTACTCAGGTTTGGAAGAATGAAACTGTGGCCGAGCAAGCCAAGTTATCTGCCACCGAGAAACCAGTCTTGTTGTCTAAAGATATTGAGCAAAAGTCAGCAGCATTGGATAGGGAAATTCAGTACCTGATAAACAAGGCCAAGTTTTCCAAACCCAAACCTAAGCCCAAGCCAAAGAGCAACACCACGAAATCTGACAACGGTGAAAAGAACACCACTGAGACTGCTGATAAAACGACTAAAGAGAGCACAGAAGGTAAGTGACAATTATCACCACTTACTTCACATTGTCTATCCTCTACCCTTCTACAAACATGTTCACATTAAGCAGCTTTCACATGGTGCAGTTGGGTTCATTTAAAACTGTGAAAACGGCATTGGAAAAAGCTGCATGTGGTTTTTTGGTGCAGTTTTAGTGCACATTTTATTTATTTATGAAATGCATGTATTTAACATTTTTTAAAATTGCGCCAAAAACCATATGAATATACCATTAGGCTCTGCCATGGCCGATATGACTCATTCTGGTAACACTTCATTGGTCCATCAGGTGTGTGTGCTTTTTAAGCTCTGCAGAATAGTGCTGCTAGAGCAGTGGTTAAGAGTTAATGCGAACAGAGCCCAACTCTGAATCCTAGTGAACATATAGACTTACCTTTTATGTATTTCCAACAGAACCACCCAGTGAACCTGAGCCTGCAGAGGAGCCTCCAGCGGAAGAGAAGATTTTAGAATTAGCAGGTTCTGAAGCAGGTAATCCGGGGCATGCACAAGAATTTTAAAGCTCTGGTCACATTGTAAGATTGTGAGTATGGATGATATGTATCAATGAACCTGCAGGAACTCTTAAAAGGAACCAGTCAGCAGGTTTAGATAGCGGAGTACAGTGCTATTTTCATCAGGCCCATAGATTTTGAATGGAGTGATAATACACTAGACCACCATTGCATCCATTTAAGGATGGAAATGGGGTGGGCCACGAGTCACCCATTTTCATGATTGCCGAGGGTTCCCTAAACAATCAGACACTTATAACCTATACACAAGATAAGTTATTGTGGGACAACCACTCTAACTGCATCCAGGCTAGTCTATAAATAATTGTAACTTTAGGGCTTGTACATCTTAGGTTTATCCCATTTGGGATTGAGGTAATGAGATATTGATATATAATATAATATAATATACATAGGTTAGTACAGATATAACTTGAGACATTTAGGGCCATTATACAAGTTCGGGATGGGAAAAATGACCTGTGCGTTGGCCAGATTTTCAGTCCTGAACATTTAGCTGAACTGAACTGACTGGGTTCAGCTCAGCAGAGCCATGTTCGAACCAGTGAATCCAGCCAATACACTGAAAGCTTTTCTAGCCCTAACTTGATCTTGCAAGATGGCAGTGCCAGGTTTAAATTTATCCTATGGCTGCAATCATCTAATCCTACCTTCTCTCTCCATTTTCTTTGAATCTGGCACATAGCAGAACCAACAACGCAGAAACCTCCAGAAGAGAACGAGAAGACCGAGTTATAACCCTGTGACATCCGCAGTCTGTGTTGGCACTCATATTTATTGACATTACTTTTTTGTAATGGACCCTGATGGTTTAAGACGAACTGAACTTTATTTTTGGTTAATTTTTTTTTTTTTTTTTCTCAAAAAAGAAAAAAAAGCGGAAAACTGTTCTTTGGATGTATATTTCTGTCCTGTCAGAGCAATGTTAGAATTTTTGTTACCTTGTGTGTTTGTTGTGTTTTATTTAACTCTGGGTACACGCAGGAAGATACATAATTTTTGCTGGAAGAATAGTCACAATGTTTCGTGCTTCAAGGTCTTTTGACTAACATTGCCCTTAAAAGCATTGGCCTTTCTAGCGTTTTGGAGGCAACCCAGATGTCCATCAGCAACAGGCCTGATGTTAAATGACATAGCTGGTTTTCCAAAATATGAAAAATACTCCAAAAAAAGGGTTTTGGTATAAAGAATGTGTCTGTGTTACAAAGTTTTCACTTCAGATGCTTAACTGTGACAAGAAATGGTCGCCAGTCGCAATAATTTTCCAGTCATTACCGTAATTCTTCCCCTTTAAGAAAAATGTATCTCAGCCTTAGTGCAGGGATGGGGTGAAAGGAATAAGGCAATGTTTAGTTTCCCAAGGGATATTTGCTCTGGTAATGTGTGCTTTTTTTTTTTTTTTTTTTTAATAGCTTGCATCCTTTCCTTTAGCTGAAGGAGTGATCTAACAAATGCATTAAAACAAATATGATAGTTGAAAATGCATTTCATTCTGCATTATTATATAGTGCAGGAGGAGCTGAGCAGATTGATATATGGCTTCAGTATAAGTTGTCATTTATTTATCTCTGCTCATTCTGGGCTTAAGAGTCCAGTGGGCGGTCCGACTGATTGACAGCATCCTCTGTGTCTGAGAGCCTTCCCACTAAGTCAGACCGCCCACTGGACTCTCTAGCATAGAATTAGCAGAGATTTAGATGAATAAATTATTGGTTATGCTGAATCTTTTCCCATAAATCTATACATCAATCTGTTCAGCTCCTTTTGCTCTATAACATGCTGCCTGCAGATTGGACAGTATTTTCACTGCATCCATCTTGGGTCATTCGACTGTATTGGGGATATAAAAAGACGTCAAAATACAGCTGTAACTCAGCAGTCAGTAACTGGCCTTAGTCTGGATTCCCTAGAACAGCAGGTTTTGTTTTTGCGGGAAGGGAAAGGCTGCAGGGACTGTGAGATTACACAAAGTCCTGCATGTTACTGGGTCACTACCACTGTTAAAGGGAATTAAACACCTAGTAACACTTTTATTGGCAATATCTCATATAGGCGAACCTTTTACTTTATGTCCTGCTGTTGTGCAGGTACAGGTGGTAACAGTTCTCTCAATGCTTATTTCTGCTTGGTTAAGTATAGATCACAAATGTAATATACAGTCTAACTCCATGTTCTGTTCCAAATCTTGTGTGCATTTGAACAGTGAAATTAATCCAAACTAAGTTAGTTTATGGCACTTAGATATCAGCACTTCAGGTTTGTAAATGTGTGATGTGTTTTGTTTTTTTTTGTTTTTTAAATTTAAGAAAAGCGTAATTTGTGGTGACAGATGTCTCCTCTTCTTGTATCCACATAAAGGGAACCTGTAACACTCAACATTCAATGTGTAGGCAAATACTTATGTAGCAGGAGGAGCTGAGCAGATTGTATAGTTCTGTGACAAAAGATTTAGTAAAACTTGTATCTGTTCATTGTAACTCCTGCTTATTCTTAGCTTGGGAGTCCAGTGGGTGGTTCTTCTAATGGATTAGGACTGTCCATTGGACTTCTATGGTACGAATAAGCAGGAACTAAATAAGAAAGTTACAAATTATGGTGAATCTTCTCCTACAAAACTATATTTATCAGTCTTCTCTGCTCCTCCTGCTCTATAACATGCTACCCAATGTGACACATACCCTTTTCAATTCCATAGACATCTCAAAGCCACAGTTCCTAGATGTACGCACACATTGGTGTTTCTAGACCAGAGATAGGCAAGCTTTGGCACTCCCAGCTGTTGTAAAACTACAACTCCCAGCATGCATACTTGCTCTGCTGTTCTTGGCAGTCCCATGGAAGTGAATGGAGCATGTTGGGAGTTGTAGTTTCACAGCAGCTGGAGTGCCGAAGGTTGCTGACCCCTGTTCTAGAGGCTGCCTTTGAACAGTTGTGATATGGCTTTCTTGACCCTAAATATATGGTGACAGTCATAATGTAAAAGTCCAGATGAGCAATTAATATAGTTGTGGATATAATGTCAAATTATTCTTTATTTTTTGTGTAATTGCCTATTTGACCACTGATTTCCATGTGTTTTGGAATATTTTTTTTTTTTTTTTTTTTCCTCCATGCCTTCAAAACATCTCTGCTGCTGCTTTTCTGTTCTAACTAGTTCTGGTCTCTAGTACTAGTACTGTAAGCTAGCTTCATGTATGTACCACATTGTCACAATCATTTTGGTGGTTTCTGTATACGGTTTTATATTTACATGCTTTAGTGGTACACAGATCCACAATGTTTTATATTGCATAGATAACAACTGTGTCCGGAAATTCACAAATTTTCAGAAACCATACCGGTAAATTTGAGCATGCCCTGACTCAAAAGGGGAGTGGATTTAATCCAAATTGAGCAGCCCTAAACTGGTTTGAGGATGGGAAATAATATTACATGTTGGCAGATATATAATATATAGTATTTTGATTGCTGTGGGAAAATGGTTGTTGCAGCCTGATGTTGCTTTGTAGTGAATGGAATTTTACAAATCCTGTTCACACAATGCATCAGAATACTTTGGTTTTCAATGCTGCCCTTTTTCTTAGCACAGTTTAGATTGTTCCTATGATAAAACCGTTTCTTGAACTACTACAGCTACTGTCAGGGGCAAATGCGTGCCAAAAATAAAGAGAGCATGTGTTTTATATGTAGCTTTGCTGCGGCTTTCTCACCCTTCATTGCCAAAAGCAAAGCTGCATTGTCATCCGAAGCAATTATTGCAATAGGAGTCAGTTTCCTCTGCTGACTGATGCGTAGTAACATCTTGATTTTCTTCACTCCTTTGAATGCATTGTAATGAATGATCTAAATGTTGACTGATGAAAACTATGTATGGCCTTCATAGTGACATGGGACAGTGAAGAAGGCTCTCTAACACTGAATGGGCCAGAAGCCTCCTGGAAAAATTTGCGTCCAGTTTGTTTTTTTTTCATAACTGCTGTTTTACCATATGCAGAATCTAGGAAAAATAATAAAGTTCTTTATATTTCTGGATGTGAGGCGGTTATTAAGAAAATCCATGACTCTTGTCTGTTTACTGCTTGATGCATGATGAAGCTACACAGGACGGGTCTGCTGCAGTAATTCTGCAATGGACCTGTCTGCTGCAAAAGGTTGCAAAATTTGAGAACTGCATTAGAACATGCAGCAATAATAGACATGGCTGCAACACTTTGTGCTGCTTTTTTCTGTAATGTGTGGATGGGACTTGTTTAGATCCTATCCGCTATGCTGCTGTATGTCACAGTTAGCTGTCACTGATTTCTCAACAGCTAGCCTGCTGCAAGTACAGTATGTCACATGGCCCGGACATAAAGGAGTTTTTCAAATTGAATCACTCAGCACATTATCCTGCGCCTCCCCACTCAGCTTGTAAAAGCAGGTTTTCTTGCATGGGCAGCCATACCGTAAGTGCACAGAACAGTTGCTTGCATACAGATTAAAAATTTGAAGTAAACTATCATGTCAATAACTGCCCCTACAACAAGCATGTAAGTAGTTTAGAAGAGATGGTGTAGACTCCCTTTACAATTAAAAAAAAAAAAAGAGTGCTTTGTACACCCCTGGTCCGATTTACAAAGAAGTCATGTGGCCTATAGCAAATAAAGAAGGGTATGGTACAGTGGTTGTATAAATGTATTTTCTCTTTAAAAAAAAATTAAAGCCTTGTGGAAAAATTTACAAATAACCAAGAGATAAATTGTCTATCAGGTGGTTAAAGCAGACGTAAGTTTACTTGGTGTGTTCACACTACTGTTACTAAAGTCTGTTGCTGTCTTCCGTCATAGGATGACAACAATGGACGTTAGCGATCACAGACTGATTCTGTGTTGGTTCTCATTGACACTAATGTGAACAACCTGTCATGTTTGTTTACTTTTGTAATGGAAGATAAAGATCTGAATGACTGACTGAGAGCTGGACTGCTAAAACAGCAGTTACCTGCGGACCCCATTGACTATATTGGGGTCAGTCAGGTGTCTCCATGCAGGACTTTTCTCTCCAATGCAGATGTGAACCTATCCTTATAGGAGAATTAGCATAATTATACATGTTAACTCTAAAGGTCATTATGTGTTCTAAACATTGGACCTGTCTCCCTTCAAGGCAGCCCTTCTCAAACTATTTTGACTCTATATAAAACAATGTTTCTGGACCTTTTATAGGTTCCAAGTAACTAGATCATTGGTGAACGTTCTTGGTCATATGACAAGGCCGCATGTGAAAATGTCAGCAATAAAGGAATTAGCAGCATACAAATATACCATGGGATTATAATGTATCATTTGATTATTAGTAAAGAATATAGTGATTATTATATAAATGCATTAAATAAAAAAAATTAAGCAAAGATTTTGATTAATTGTACACTTCTGCCTGCGATGGTTTTGGATACTGCAGCATGTCTGCTGCTCATATTTTACTGCACTGTGGGGATGGCATTTGCTAGAATCCCATCCACTACAGTAACTGTAAAACGCTGGGGTTTCTGCCGGGGGGGCAAACAGCAGTGCTTACGCCATGTGGTGCCCCGGCCTAAAGATATGTTAGTGATCGAAAAGAAAAACTGTCGCTGACCATCTGAATACTTACTTTTGTTCAGTGGTTTCACAATTGTAAGGATACATTCACATGACTGAGTTTCATTTGTGAAACTTTGTGTGAGCTGAATTTACTGGCCTGAACAGTCTCCTAGTATTATAGTTAGGGATCCCTGCCTCCCAGCAAATTTACTGTTTGGTAGACCCTACAGTATGGCATGGTATTTAACTAGGACGCAGGGACTCCTAGCAGCATAGATGAGGACGGTAAATCCAGGTCACACTGATTGAATTTCAAGGGTGAAACTCTCATCTGAATGTAGCCTAACTTGTATGGGGATAGCATTACACCTAGTTGTAAGGGCTCAGTACCAAGGCAATGGGTCCAGATGGCATCCAACCCACAATCCATATCTCACTCCAATCTGTGATTGCTGCTCCTCTGATTTCTGTAACCAGTCCCTTCTAGCAGGTGACGTTCCTGAAGATTGGAGAATGACCAGTGTTGTTCCCATCCATAAGAAGGGTAACAGAGACGAAGCTGGAAACTACAGACCAGTTAACTTGACCTCAGTAATAGTACAAGCAATGGAAGCCCTCCTGCATAAAGATAATTGACCACTTAAAAACCTGCAACTTTTTGGATATAAAATCACATCGCTTTACTGAAGGCAGATCCTATCAAACTAATCCTATTGATTTCTTTGACTGTCACAAAATTTTGTTGGGTAAAAGTGGCGCTATTGTACGTGCTGTTTTGTGTTAGTCAGGACTTCAGAAGAGAAGAATCTAGGGGTCCTGATATAAGACAGCCTCAAAATGAATTGGCAGAGGAGGCTGGGAAAGTTGGAGGCTTGGCAGTATTGCTAAAGGTAAAACTAGAAGAAAGACAGACAGACATCATGGTCTTGTTGTATAGATGTTGAGACCTCTTCTGGAATATTGTGTCCGGTTCTGGAGACCCTACCTACAAAAAGACATGGGTAAAATAAAACTGATGCAAAGGTGGGCTACAAAAATGGTGGAGAGTCTAAAGCATAAATCAGGATGGACTTAATCTGTATAGCCTTGAGAAAGGAAGAAAAATGGGGGACATTGTCGAAAACCTTTAGCTATGTTAAAGGTATAAACAGTGAAGTGTTTTAATTAAAAAAAACAACAAGAACAAGGGACACCATCTGAAATTAGTTTGAAAGAGTAGTCGAGTCTTGGAACAAACTTCCAGCAGAAGTGGTTGGGAAATCTACAGTAAGTGACTTTATACTTGCCTGAGATAAACAGGTCTATCCTAAAATAAAATGGTAATAATATACAGTAAGGGCAGACTAGACGGACCATGTGGGTGGTCTTTTTCTGCTGTCAAATTTCTCGGTTTCCGGCAAGCACGGGGCCGTATGCTTTAGTGACTGTCCATGGATTTGAAGCTCAGGAAATAAAAATGCTATGGCATGTTCAATTGTCAAATTCCAGTATATACTTTGAGACAGATGTAGATCTACTTCTAGCCAAAAAGGGGAGAGAATCTCTGGGTGGTATGCCTCCATATCCTGAATCCCTCCGCGTAGTTCCCAAAATTGTAGAAAAGTGGTAACAACCCTGTCCTGTGGACAGGGAATAAGTGTCCCTAGCGATACAACCCCTTTAAGCTTCATCGTAGGTATGCTTTAGCATACCTGGATGATATTGTCATTTTTAGTAACAACTGGGAAAGGCATTTGACAAAATTACAGGAGGTACAGGATTCCCTCCGGGCAGCAGGGTTAACAGCAAACCCTACAAAAGTGTGCTCTGGGTTGTGAGGAGGCACGTTATCTAGGGTACATAATAGGAAGAGGTGTAATAAACACCCAGGTGAATAAAGTGGAAGCCATCCAGAATTAGCCACAGCCCTTAACCAGTAGTTGAGAGCTCTTTTTTCTTTTTTTTTTAAGAAATTGTAGGTTACTAATGCAGATTCATACCAAATTTTGCAACTGTTGCAACTCCTCTAATAGACCTTACCAAATAAATATGTCATGGTCAAGTGAACTGAAGATGTTGAAGGAGCTTTCTAAGAATTGAAGATTGTCCATGTAAATGACCAGTTTTGGTTACATCTGATTTTTAGTAAGGAGTTTATAGTCCAGACCGATGCCTCTGGTGTGGGATTGGGTGCAGTCCTTTCACAGCTGATTGGGGGTGGAGAACACCTTGTCACATACCTGAGCAGGAAGCTTACACCCCCAGAAAAAAAAAAATCACAGCATTGTTGAAAGGGAATGTTTGGAAAATAATTGTGCCCTAAAATCCCTAAGGTATTACTTGGTGTACCGATATTTCAGGTCCGTTACAGACCAGTCCCCTCATACTTGGATGATCCAGACCACAGAGAGAAATACAAGAGTGACAAGATGGTTTATCAGACCAGAACACACTATCTGATGGCTAAAAGTGTCCGCTCCAGGTTCGAATAAAAGTGGAGGGGCTATGTGAGACAGTGACAGGGAAAGCGGTGGAGGATCAGTACATTTCTCCAAGATTCCTATCATTTGTGCTTTAGATCTCATCCAGGGATAGCCGAGTGAGACACAAGTATCCTTAGCAAAGGTTAGTTGTGTTGAGGATACTTGGTGAATCCGATTTCCTGGTATGATAGTCACTGGAACAGCAGACAGCTTGGTACTGGGGCACTGGTGGTCCAATAGAGAACTTCCATGTACCGCTGTCCAGGTGTTGGAGCTCAGCTTATAATTGAATTATAAAGAAGTGCAGGGTGTGCACTTCAGGTGACAGCATGTGTGAGACAACCTAAGGCTACATTCACACGACAGGGTTTCACCCATGAAACTCAGTCTGTAAGTGCGCCTGATTTATCAGTCTGAGCATCATGCCGGGAGAGGGGCTTTAACGTTATAGTTATCTATGATGCCAGGAGTCCCTGCCACCAAGCAACATACTGTATGGTACTATATTCACTACGGGACATTATGTCGCTGAGAGGCAGATATAGATAACTATACTGCTAGGACTCCATCTCCCAGTGTGATGTTCAGGCCGGTAAATCTGGCACACAAATGGACCGAATCAAGGCTAAAACTGTTACTGAGAACTGCACCTGAATATTAATCTATGTTGGTGAGATGAACTGAGTGGTGGTACCAAATCACTTGCATAGCTAGAGAAGTTTGTGTTAGTGAGTTTTTTGTTTTTTTTTAAATGCCCGTAATTTTTTTTTATTGTTTATTCTTAAAAATAAAAAACAGGCCAAACCCTTTAGAATTCTGCAGGTGCCTAGAGTATGGAAAAATAACCAATAATGGAAAAAAAAAAGAAAAGAACAGCAACAACAAAGAAGGGAGATCACAAGAGAAGGTAGAGAATAAAACTCTAATAAAGCATGCAGGACCCATATCAAGGGGCACCCCTAAAGTGAAGCCATAATGCCGATTTCGATTGAAAGCTAGGCAGGTAATTGCCCCTGACTGCCAACATCTTCTCCAAGTTGAAAGCTTATTTCACGTGTTGGATAAGTTCTGCGACAGTTAAGCACTGCACAGTTCTCTATTCACAGGCTATCATGGACCTAGTGGCTAGGAAGATCTGTCTCCGCTATCATGATGGTCATCTGGCCGCGAGTCCTGTACCCTTCCGGGCTTGGTCGCGGTCGCTCCCCCCGCGACAGCAATCGTTACGTCACTGGACACCATGTAATGCTACCGTGTTTCTCCGAAAATAAGACCTACCCCGAAAATAAGCCCTAGTATGATTTTTCACAACTTTTGGAGTATGCTTGAAATATAAACCCTACTCTGAAAATAAGCCCTAGCTACAGTTCATTAAAAAAAAGTGTCCAGACAGACAGCTATACATGTACAAAAGTAAATAGAATACAGTAGAACAGATACAGTAGACCCTTCATCAAGGAAAGCAGACATCCCCAAAAGAATAGCACCCCCAAGAGAATCGCACATTGACTTTAAGGGAGCTATCTGCACAACATGACACTAGTGAGACAATAAGGGTTGGTTTCTCACACACAGATCGGGTAATCCAGCTGGCATGACTATGTTGTGGCTGCCTCCGGTCACCAGGGGGAGCCAACTGTTGGCTGTAGTGGAACGCTGCTGCAATGGCAAGGGGCCTGAGACTTAGCACTTGCCAACTCTAAATTGTTTTGGGTGTAAGGGGGTCTGGTGAGTGGATTGTTCATGGAGAAAAATAAGACATACCCTGAAAATAACCCCTAACCCATCTTTTGGAGCAAAAAATAATATAAGATCCTGTCTTATTTTCGGAGAAACACGCAGGGGCGTAACTACCGTGGTAGCAGCGGTAGCGGTTGCCACAGGGCCCGGGACATTTTTTTTTTTTTTTTCAAATAGGCCATTACCTGCTGGAGTAACCCCAGCAGGTAACTGGCCCTATTTATTTACCAATCCCCGCTCCTGCTCATGGCCGCCTGCGCTTCCCATTCTGCGGAGGCGGAGGTGTCTGTGAGCAGGAGCGAGGATCGGTAAGTGAGACCGCGAACTCCTCAAACACTGCTATCATTATACTCTGGGATCTTTTCACAATGGGGCATAATACTGTGTGTAGGGGCCACTATGGGGCATAATACTGTGTGCAGGGGCCACTATGGGACATAATATTGTGTACAGGGGCCGCTATGGTGCATAATACCGTGCGCAGGGTCCGCTATGGGGCATAATACCATGCTAGGGGCCACTATGAGGCATAATACCATGCGCAGGGGCCGCTATGAGGCATAATACCATGTGCAGGGGCCACTATGGAGCATAATAACGTGCGCAGGGGCCGCTATGGGGCATAATACCATGCTAGGGGCCGCTATGAGGCATAATACCATGTGCAGGGGCCACTATGGAGCATAATAACGTGCGCAGGGGCCGCTATGGGGCATAATACCGTGCGCAGGGGCCACTATGGAGCATAATACTGTGTGAAGGAGCCACTATGGGGCATAATACTGTGTGCAGGGGCCACCATGGGGCATAATACTGTGTGTAGGGGCCACTATGGCGCATAATAGTGTGCGCAGGAATGCGGTTTGTGCGGGGGGGCAGTCCAGGGGGGCCCATGTCAAATGTTTACCTTGGGGCCCAGCCATTCCTAGTTACGCCACTGGAAACACAGTATATTTTCTGCAGGACATATGTTGGCAGTAGAGATGGGTCAACCTTGCTCGATTTTTTTTTGGGAACATTCACGAGTTTCGCTTGCTAGTTTGATTTCAGACCAAACTTGTTCAGTCAGTACTGAAAGTGCTACTATTGTACTCTGAGGACGCAGAAAATTAATAAACAATCATACTCACCTTTCCTTGCCTCTACTGAGCTTCCTCACGTTGTCCGGTGCTGCTTCGAAGCCATCTTTGGTACTCAATCCTATTCTGGCCTCCCAGGGGAATACTGAGGTCCTATCACAGACAAGCCCAGGAGAGGTGAGGGAACGTGAGTATGACTGTTTATTATTATTATTATACTCTGGGGTCTGAGAAAAACACACAAGGTTCAAAAACAACCCACTGATTCAAGGGCGATGAACCACCCAAAATTTCGGATTTGGCTAAACCCGAAACTTTTGGAAAATTTGTAATGAACCCAGCTTGTTACAAACCGGTTCACTCATCCCTAGTTGGAAGCTTTCCTTAATATATACTGTGTATATATGTATAAAATAAATTAAACAGAATTAAAAATCCAAATCATCCCCCTTTCCCTAGAACACATATAAAAGTAGAAAATTACTGTGAAACACATACACATAAGGTATCTCTGTGTCTGAAAATGCCTGGTCTACAAACTTATAAAAATATTTTTCCTGTATGGTGAACGCCGTAGTGGGAAAAAAAAAAATCAAAAGTGCCGAACCTCCATTTGTTTTGCCTCTGATAAAAATTTAAATAAAAAGTGATCAAGTAGATAAATAGACATTCACTAAAATGGTATAACTAAACAGTGCACCTGGCTCCGCAAAAAAAGACGCTCTATGCATCCCCATGCATGGAAACATAAAAAAGTTATGGGTGTCAGAATATGGCGACTTTTAGAAATTTTTTTTTTTTGCGAAGTTTTAGATTTTTGTTAAGGGGTTAACGTGTAAAAAACTATATAAATTTGGAATCCATGACATGTCAGGTGACATGTCACTTTGGCTGCAGAGTGAACTCCGTAAAAACAAAGCCCGTAAGAAAGTCTCACAAATGCACTTTTTCTCCGTTTCTACCCAATACTGACTTTTTTTCCAGCTGCCCAGTACATTGTGCAGAATAATAAATTGTACCATTATGAAGAACAGTTTGTCCCGAAAACATTAAGCCCTCATATGGCTCTGTGAATGGAAAAATAAAAAAAGTTATGGGGTTTGGAAGGCTGGGTGTCAAAAACGAAAATTGGAAAGCCAAAAATTTCACTGGTGGGAAGGGGTTAAAAATCAAAATTTTCAATTTGTACATTCATTTTTGGGAAACACGCTTGGGTTTAAAATGATAATTCCCCTTGAGAAATTCCTTGAGGGGTGTAGTTTCTAAAATGGGGTCCCTTTTAGGCCAAGGCCATACATGATGTAAATGTCGTGGCGAATCCCATCCACACATTGCAGAAAATAATCCACAGCGGAAATGCTGCGATTTCCAAAACCATTTTTGGAAATTGCAGTATGTCAACTATACCTTTCTGTGAAAAGCGCTGTGGGATAAACCACCATGCGTTTCCTCTGTAGTTTTTCCCGCAGCGCTTTTTTCTACAGCCCGCTACGTGGGGACTTGTACTTGTACTTTAGGGGCTCTGCAAGTGCAACATTGCACCAGAAAACTATTCCAGCAAAATCTGCCCTCCAAAATCCAAATAGTGCTTTTTCCATTCCGCACCCCGCCAGCAGATTACTACTGCATAGGGGGTATTGCCGCGTTCGTGAGCAATTGTTTTACAAACTGTGGGGGGCTTTTTCTCCTTTAACCCATTGTGAAAATGAAATATTTGGGTTACAGTAAAGTGACATTTTAGTAATATTTCATTTACACATCCCAATGTCAATAAAATCTGTGAAACCGCTGTGGGGTCAAAACGCTCACTATACCCCTTGATAAATTCCTTGAGGGGTGTACTTTCCAAAATGGGGTAACTTTTGGAGGTTTCCATTGTACTTGCAAATTAGTCATGGCACCTGAAGACTATTCCAGCACTATCTACTTTTTATAATCCCAGTGGTGCCTCTTTCCATCCGTACGCTGCCGTGTGCCCAAACATCAGTTTACACCCATATGTGGGGTATTTCTGTGCTCGGGAGAAATTGCATAACAAACTGTGAGATGCAATTTTTCCTTTAACCTTTTTGTGAATGAGTTAATTTTAGGGCTAAATGAATGTATTATAGAAAAAAAAATGAAATGTCTAAATTTCACCTCCATATTGTTTTAATTCCTGTGAAATGCTTAAAGGGTTAACAAACTTCCCAAATGCTGTCTTAAATTATTTTATTTAAATTATTTTGAAAATTGGGTGACTTATGGGGAATTTGTAATATATAGGCCTTTAAAATCCCCTTCAGAACTGAAGTGGTCCTTAACAAATGAGTTTGGGAAATTTTCTTGTAAATCTGGAAAATCGCTGTTACACTTGACTAACATCCAAAATAAATTAAATGATGATTAAAAGATGATGCCGAAATAAAGAAGAGATAATATTTATTCATGTACTTGGATAGTATGACTATCTGTCTGAACACAAACTATATTACGTTCTACACACATACACGGAAAAGTAAACCAAAATTAATTTATTGCACAACTAAATAAATAACATTGAAATACATAAATCATATACAGTGGCTTGCAAAAGTATTCATACCCTTTGAACTTTTTCACATTTTGTCACCTTACAATCATAAACTTAATTATATTTTACTGAGATTTTAAGTGATAGACCAACACAAAGTAACACATAATTGTGAAGTGGAACGAAACTGATACATGGTTTTGAAAATTTTAATCAAAATAAAAATCTGAAAAGTGTGATGTGCAAAAGTCTTCAGCCTCCTGTACTCCGATACCCTTAAATAAAATCCAATCAATTCCCTTCAGAAGTCACTTAATTAGGTATTAGAGCCCAGCTGTGTGTAATTTAGTCTCAGTATAAATACACCTGTTCTGTAAAGGCCTCAGTGCTTTGTTATAGAACACTAGTGAACAAACAGAATCATGAAGACCGAGGAACTCACCAGACAGGTCAGAGATAAAGTTGTAGAGAAGTTTAAATCAGGGTTAGGTCATAAAAACATATCCCAAGATTTGAACATCCCAAGGAGTATTGTTCAATCCATCATCCAAAAATGGAAAAAGTATTCTACAACTGCAAACCTAACAAGACATGGCAGTCCACCTAAGCTGACAGATCGAGGAAGGAGAGCACTGGTCAGAGAAGCAGCCAAGAGTCCCATGGTCACTCTGGAGGAGCTGCAGAAATCCAAAGCTCAGGTGTGAGAATCTGTCCACAGGACAACTATAAGTCCTGCACTCCGCAAATCTGTCCTGTATGGAAGAGTGGCAAGGAGAAAACCATTGTTGAAAGAAAGACATAAGAAGTGCCATTTGCAGTTTGCCAGAAGCCATATAGGGGACACAGCAAACATGTGGAAGAAGGCGCTCTGGTCAGATGAGACCAAAGTTGAACATTTTGGCCTATATGTAAAGCGTTATGTGTGGCGGAAAAGTAACACTGCTCATCACCCTGAACACACTATCCCCACTGTGACACATGGTGGTGGCAGCATCATGCTGGGGGGAGGCTTTTCTTCAGCAGGGACAGGGAAGCTGGTCCGGTTTGATGGGAAGATGGATGGAGCTAAGTACAGGGCAATCCTGGAAGAAAACCTGTTGGAGGCTGCAAAAGACTTGAGACTGGGAAGGAGATTCACCTTCCAGCAAGACAATGACCGTAAACATACAGCCAGAGCTACAGAGGAATGGTTTAGATCAAAGAATATTCATGTGTTAGAATGGCCCAGTTAAAGTCCAGACCTAAATCCTATTGAGCATCTGTGGTAAGAAATGAAAATTGCTGTTCACAGACACTCTCCATCCAATCTGGGTGAGCTTGAGCTATTTTACAAAGAAGAATGGGCACAAATCTCATTCTCTAGATGTGCAAAGCTGGTAGAGACATACCCCAAAAGACTTACAGCTGTAATTACAGCGAAAGGTGGCTCTACAAAGTATTGATATAGGGGGGCTGAAGACTTTTGCACGTAAAACTTTTCAGATTTTTATTTGATTAAAATTCTGAAAACCATGTATCATTTCCTTCCATTTCACAATTATCTGCTAGTTTGTGTCAGTCTATCACTTAAAACACAAGTATAAAGGCAAAAAAACAGGGGGCACTCACTCGGATTTGTGTACAAAAGTAGACATTTATTCAAGGAACGTCCTTAAAAACATCCATATCAAATGGGAGAGAGGAAGTCGGATCCTAAGACTTGAAAAAGTGCGTGCGCGTGAAACGATTTGTTGCCTTGCCTTTAGGGCGTCTTCCTCTCTCCCATTTGATATGAATGTTTTTATGGTCGTTCCTTGAATAAAATTCTACCTTTTTACACAAGTCCGGGTGAGTGCCCCCTGCATTTTTGCCTTTATACTTGTATTCTACGAATAAGACTTTTAAGGTAAGCGCACCACCCTGTCTAAAGTATGGACTTATTTGATATGGTCTTCTAGTGTTGTTATATTACTTTGATGATTTGTTATATAGGTCAGGCGTCTAAGCAGTGCCACCTTCTTTTTCCTCCACCATTGTTGTGTATCATTTAAAATCTCAATAAAATACATTTAAGTTTGTGGTTGTAAGGTGACAAAATGTCAAAAAGTTCAAGGGGTATGAATACTTTTGCAAGCCACTGTACACCTGAAAACTGTCAGTGTAGACCGCAGCTTACACTGACAGAAGATTCTACCTCTTCCACGAGGTAGAAGGAGGCCGTGCAACTGCTCTTCGTGGGAGCGCAGGTATGTACAGGAGTATATTATACTGTGTGTGGGCCACTGTGGAGCACATTGTACTGTGTTGGGAGCCACTTTGGAGCACATTCTACTGTCTGGGGTCACTGTGGAGCATGTTGTATTGTCTGGGGGCCACTGTGGAACACATTGTACAGTCTGGGGGACACTGTGGAGCACATTCTACTCTCTGGGGTCACTGTGGAGCATGTTGTATTGTCTAGGGCCTCTATGGAGCACATTGTACTGTGTGGGGGCCTTTCATTATTTATATCACATATCTGTTTTATAGCAGACATGTGATATTATTACAGGCTGTAATAACATTGCACAGTCTCTATAAAACATATCCTGAGCGATGTAATAATGAACATTAATGGTGCAAAGGTATACCAAATGCAAACTTTTACCTTTCAGTACAAAGTTGTTTTGTATCATTGAAAGCTCTGTAAAACCCCATTCACACGACTGTATTTTGTGGGTCCATAACTGTCCGCAATTGTGGATCCACACAGTATTAAGGTTATATTGCTGTGTTGGCACTTTGCGATAATTTAGTGGGTTTTGTGTTGCAGTTTGGTTACTCGGTCTCTAAAAGGTTCACCATCACTGCCCTAGGACATATTTTACATGCGGATTATTTTTACCTAAATGTATAAATTTACATTTATCCACATTGAACCTCATTTGCCATGTAGATGCCCAAACAGTCAATCTGTCCAAGTCTGTTTGTAACCTCCGCACATCCTTTATAGACTGTACTGTACTACATAGCATGGCATAATCTGCAAAAATAGAGACAGTGTTATTAATCTCATCTTCTATATCATTGCAGGTGCCGGAGGAATGGAGCAATCATCGGGAATGAAGCAAAGAAGCTGCTGTGTCAGGGAGTTAAGGCACCCAAGCCGAGGGTTGCAGACCCCTGTACTAGACTCTCTCGCACCCTTTTCCCGTTGAACATATGTGCATGGAACCCTCACACATTCCCCACACACTATTGAGTATATATAAAGTACTGATAGGAATACGCTCTCAGCACGGTCTGGTGAGGAACTGGAGAGAACCTTTACTGCAGTTCAATGGTACAAATGTTTTTAACTCTCCCAAAGGGTAATAATTCCCATTAGGATCCAGACATGCTATAAAATGTTGATTTGGTTGTACAGAGTCCCAGTACAGGTACATTGGTGGTTTCCTTTAGTTCTGGACACCTATTGGCACTGTGGATCTGGGTGTGGTACCACATTCCAAATATTGTTGGGGTGCCCCTTCCTGATGCATTTCTGGTCAGACGAATGGAAGGTAATACATGAAGGTGATACACCCCTGCTATTCATGTTTGATATGTAACCTTCTTTATACAAAAAGACCCTGACAAGCCACCTCCTGCAAGCCAAAACATACATCCTGAGGACATGAAGGCACTCCGACCCCCCTCCGCTCGAAGCTTGGTTGTAGGAGGTTGCATGTACACAGAGGATGGAGGAGTAGATTGCTGTGCAGGAGAAGACCTGTTTCACTGACACCTGACTATCATGGATGGCGTTCCAGCTATCTCCCATGTATAATTCTACTCAAACCCGAATTTATCCTTCTGGGACGGTAATCCCTGTTTTGTCCATATCATTCCCCTTAGACCTCACTGACTGTACACATCCTTGCCAAATCTATGATTCTCCCCTTTCTACCCTACTCTAAATTTTATGGACTCCTCCTTAATCCCTTTCCTCCATCCCCTTCCATCTGGCCCAGGTCCCTTCTCTCCCCTCTTCCCCTCTATTCTTCTCTATTTTATATGTATGTATGTTTTTATACTTGCTTATTTGCTTTGTTTCTCAGCCTTTGCCTTTAATACACTTTATTTTTTGGTTCTTTGTATACAGATATACATGTTAAGGTTCACGTCACATTGTCATCTGTCATAAGAGTTCAGTTTGCAGTTCTGTTACACTAGGTTCCCGATAGATGGAGATCCGGTTTGCTACAATAGCAGTTACACACTGAGATCAGCGGACCCCATTGGCTATAATGGGGTCTGTCTGCTTTCCGACATTTCAAAATTGAAATCAACAGAGAAAAAAGCTGTCTGTGCAGGACATTTTTCTCTGCCAATTTTTGGCGGTTTCTGCAACAGAGTCTCCAATGGAGATGCCGACACAGATGTGAACCCTGTAATAAATGAGCGTGGGCTTCCTTCATGGGCTCTAGGTTGTTGGTACCGTCTGACACTGCGTTATGCTTTCTGCTCTGAAGTGTGGAATTACAATTGATGCGTGTAGTGCACCAAGCACAAGTTTCTACTTATTACAAATCCATTTATATATTATACCCCAAACTACTGCATGTGACTGATAAAAGAAGAAAGAAGAATTTTTATCACGAGATATATTAAAAGTTTCTTTTAATTGTCTGTATTATTGATATGTGTAGAAATTGTTAAAATTGACCAATTTAAGTGAATTAAGTAAGACGCCTATCAAAGGAAAAAATTACATGTATCTCATTGAAGTGAATGGAAGAAAAATAATTCTATCACATCAAAGTGATCTACAACTATGATGTGACTAGAAATGCCACAAAACATTCAATGCTTTTCTACCATATGATACCATATGAACATCCAAGTACCTGGATATGTACTGCATGTAGGCATCACCAAATTTTGAATTCCCCTTTTAAAACCATTGCATTTCAGAGGGAGATTTTTAAAGCCACACAAGATGGACATGTAGTCCCTGTGCTTCTGAGACCTGCTGCTACATACTGTTAGCTAGCTAAAGCACACCCTGGCCACAAAAAGCAAAAAGGGTCCCGACCAGGGGCTAAAGGTGCTGGCACCCCCTTAAGTGGGTAGATCTACATTAGATTGTTTCCAGACTCTCCACCTCCAGTATGCACTCTGAGCCATGCACCTATATAATACACAACCTTCCACACTGCAGGGTCAACTCTCCTGTAACTCTGTTCAAGGGGTCCCTTAAAGTAAGTCTGAGACATGAGGGGTGTCAAGCTCTGACGGAGGGATCCCCCAATTCTAACTCTTTCTTTGCCAGGCATATAGAGACAGGATACCTCTACTCCCCAAAAGGCTCCCTCTTCTGCAGCCAGAACGTTTGTGCCATGGACACTGAGGTCCTATACAACTCATTCAGGCACTGGAACATCGACTGCAATAGATGTCAGCTCACTTAATTGTCTTCCATAACTATAGACACTATGTCTTCAAGACCACCAAAGCATCTCTTTGCTTCCAAGAAATCTCCCTCCACCCCACCTCCACAATGTTCATTGTGGTCTGACCCACCCCCCATAAGAGGACTTGGGGGTGACTCCCCTCACTGTCCAGTTTTCAGTCTACTAGGGACTCCTGGATTTCTTCTCCTGACTCTTACTCTGGTGATCCCTCAGGGGACAGTGTACCCCCCTCTGCCATCTCTGAATGGTCACTATCTTCTATGTCCTACCCACCAAAATGGAAAAAGTATTAATGTTAAGAAGTCTGTGTTAGTAAAAATCAGAGACTTACTGAAGGCAATATTACTGCAGGATTGGACTACAACGGGTATGTTCAGTACCCAGGAAATACAGTGCCTTGCGAAAGTATTCAGCCCCCTTGAACTTTTCAACCTTTTGCCACATTTCAGGCTTCAAACATAAAGATATAAAATTTAAATTTTTTGGTGAAGAATCAACAACAAGTGGGACACAATTGTGAAGTGGAACGAAATTTATTGGTTATTTTAAACTTTTGTAAAAAATAAAAAACTGAAAAGTGGGGCGTGCAATATTATTCGGCCCCCTTAATTTAATACTTTGTAGCACCACCTTTTGCTGCGATTACAGCAGCAAGTCGCTTGGGGTATGTCTCTATCAGTTTTGCACATCGAGAGACTGAAATTCTTGCCCATTCTTCCTTGGAAAACAGCTGGAGCTCAGTGAGGTTGGATGGAGAGTGTTTGTGAACAGCAGTTTTCAGCTCTTTCCACAGATTCTCGATTGGATTCAGGTCTGGACTTTGACTTGGCCATTCTAACACCTGGATACGTTTATTTGTGAACCATTCCATTGTACATTTTGCTTTATGTTTGGGATCATTGTCTTGTTGGAAGATAAATCTCCGTCCCAGTCTCAGGTCTTTTGCAGATTTCAACAGGTTTTCTTCCAGAATGGTCCTGTATTTGGCTCCATCCATCTTCCCATCAATTTTAACCATCTTCCCTGTCCCTGCTGAAGAAAAGCAGGCCCAAACCATGATGCTGCCACCGCCATGTTTGACAGTGGGGATGGTGTGTTCAGGGTGATGAGCTGTGTTGCTTTTACGGCAAACATATCGTTTTGCATTGTGACCAAAAAGTTCGATTTTGGTTTCATCTGACCAGAGCACCTTCTTCCACATGTTTGGTGTGTCTCCCAGGTGGCTTGTGGCAAACTTTAAATGAGACTTTTTATGGATATCTTTGAGAAATGGCTTTCTTCTTGCCAATCTTCCATAAAGGCCAGATTTGTGCAGTGTACGACTGATTGTTGTCCTATGGACAGACTCTCCCACCTCAGCTGTAGATCTCTGCAGTTCATCCAGAGTGATCATGGGCCTCTTGGCTGCATCTCTGATCAGTCTTCTCCTTGTTTGAGATGAAAGTTTAAAGGGACGGCCGGGTCTTGGTAGATTTGCAGTGGTCTGATACTCCTTCCATTTCAATATGATCGCTTGCACAGTGCTCCTTGGGATGTTTAAAGTTTGGGAAATCTTTTTGTATCCAAATCCAGCTTTAAACTTCTCCACAACAGTATCACAGACCTGCCTGGTGTGTTCCTTGGTCTTCATGATGCTCTCTGCGCTTTAAACAGAACCCTGAGACTATCACAGAGCAGGTGCATTTATACGGAGACTAAATTACACACAGGTGGAATATATTTATCATCATCAGTCATTTAGGACAACATTGGATCATTCAGAGATCCTCACTGAACTTCTGGAGTGAGTTTGCTGCACTGAAAGTAAAGGGGCCGAATAATATTGCAAGCCCCACTTTTCAGTTTTTTATTTTTTACAAAAGTTTAAAATAACCAATAAATTTTGTTCCACTTCACAATTGTGTCCCACTTGTTGTTGATTCTTCACCAAAAAATTTAAATTTTATATCTTTATGTTTGAAGCCTGAAATGTGGCAAAAGGTTGAAAAGTTCAAGGGGGCCGAATACTTTCGCAAGGCACTGTATATAGAAGTTGTAGATAACAAAAAGACATTTTTAATGAAGATGATTTGCAAAGTTGCTTTTCATTTGTACAATAAAATAATATTTGAGAAGCTGGAAATAGAATACAAAATCCCAAAATTCTGTCCGCCTACATCCCCCATCTGTGGACTATGGAGTTTACTGAACAGCGCATTATTGAGCTAGTGGGGCTGTTTAAATGTCTTCAGAGAGCGCCCCCTAGTGTTAGCAAGAGTTGGTATAATTTACAGAACTGTAAGAATATATATATATATAATTATTATTATTATTACACTCAGAAAGTTATTTCCTCCACATCCCTAGATAATATTAATGCATACAACTATAGAGCGCACTGAGATATTTGTTATTTAAGAGTCTTATACTATTTTTGCCATTTGTAGAAAATCATTATAAAAGTTCTGTAACTATCTCAGTTATAGATCCTCTTCCGATGATTACAAAAGGCATTTAAAGCGGTTATCCGGTTTCTACTAACTATGGCCTATCCAGGATCCTGCAGATCAGCTGTACCAAGACAGTGTGGCTCCAGGCAATGTTTAAGTGTAGCAGCGGGTTTTGGCACTGCAGTGCTGCCCCATTGAAGTCTATGGTTGTTCTTTAGGCTAGGCTTGCTGTGGTCTGATAGATTGTAGGATGTACCATGTAATAGAAGTATACTTCACCAGAAATAAAGATATTAACCCTTGAACTGAGGTTGGCAGGTGAGAGTGACAGTTGGCAACTGGTGATGAAGGAGATGTCTGCTGGACCAGGGCAGAGCGAAGAGATGGAAGACAAAGAAATTATTACTTTGGATACCTCGGAAGAGGAAGAAACATCATTTAATCTACGATATATCCGAAGAAAGTGACTGTTGGACGAAAACAGAACACTTATATGGATGAAGAGGATATTATTATAATCCTAGACTCATCGGACGATGAGCAGAAGACTTCTAGCAAGAGCCAAAGGAGGAAGAGGAGAAGACCATCCAGCTCACTGAAGTCCACCCATCCAAGGATTTATCCGGATGTCTCTGCTACACTAAAGCAGAAGACTTATATGGAGGAAGAAGATGTTCTGATCATCGTGGACTCATCGGACGATGAGGAGAAGACTTCAATCAAGAGCCAAGGGAGGAAGAGGAGAAGATTATCATCAAGCTCAGTGAAGTCTGCTATACCACAAATTGATCAAATAAAGGAAGATGTGAGGGGGAAGAGGCGAGCCAAAAAGAGGGACATCGTGGATTCTGCAGTGGACAAAAGCATACCACCTGACAAGATCCAGAAAGAAGACCTGGAAGAAGACCGGGATGGCTCAGGTAGGCACACACATACATATATATATATATTTATTTATTTATTTGAAACTGTACAGGTGATGTAGCCATAAGTGAGGATAAAACTAAAAATGCTATATTGTATAATGGGAAATATATGTGATTTATACATGGAGTGTCAGCTGCAGGAATTATAAAGTCAACCATTTTCTATCTAAACGTCTTCATGTTTATATTACATAGAATTAATGTGATTTTAAGGAAATGTGAAGATCCTGCCATTACTTCTTAGAAGAGGCGTTCCTGGTACCATTACTGCTCTTTCACCAGGGATGTAGCTAGGGGGGATTCACACATGCCCAGGAGTAGAGTTAGGTGGCAAAGGGGAGGGTTCAAGATAGACACAACTTACATTATGTATATGTAATATACATGTATCCATTTTTGTGTATATATACTGTATATGCATGGGTAGGTATGTGTATATACAGTATGTATATGGAAGTTATATATAACTCTATGTGTGTATATAAATGTGTGAGTAGTGTGTGTGTGTATTGTATTGCTATGTTTGTATATACATAGAGATAGAGGGGGGGAAACAACAAAATTTATATATGTAATATGCATATATCTATTTATGGATATATACAGTATAATCATGTGTAGGTCTATGTATATAGAGTATGTTTATGTAAGGTATATGTAACTCTGTATGTATGTATATGTGTATGTGAATAATGGATGTGTGCATTGTGTTGCTATGTATATATAGAAAGAAACACTATATTGATTTTTGGACATTTTGGTGAACCTATGACTATTTGGTATATCACGTCATTGTCATGGCAAAGTCCAGGTTTTCCCATAGACTTATATATTCTATAGTACTTATTAAACTGAAGACCATTTAGTTCTCTTTATAGTTCTTTCTGCATGTTCTTATAGTTCTTTTGCCCCCTGTGTGTCACCCCCAAATAGTGACTAAGTTTTAGACAGTGCAAGACTAGAAAGTTCTAAGCTATGCCAGATTTATCAAAGTGTCTGAGGCCCGATTCACATCTGCGTTCGGGGAGTCCACTTGGGGACCCCCCGAACGGAAACCTATACACATAAAAAAGCGGTTAACCTGGGAAACCCGCGGACCTCATAGACTATAGAAACATGCGGAGAGAATATAATTTTTTTTTTTTTTCACCCCGGGACTCTGAACATTATACTCTGAGGTCAGAAAAGACCCCAGAGTATAATAATAGCAGTTTATCAGAGCAAAACTGCCAGGCAAACTTCGTGAGGTTCACCCAACAAATACCAAGTACTGTAGCCGTACTTACTTATCCCCATACATTCCATATCACGCTCCTATCAGCGAAGTCCTGACACGTGATATGCGATGCACGGGGCCCCTGGAGAGCTGAAGGGGAAGCGGGGGGCAACCGTGGGCAGGAGCGGGGACCAGTAAGTAAATAGGGCCCATTACCTGCTGGAGTAACTCCAACAGTTAAAGGCCTATTTAAAAAACAAAAGCAGCAGGGGCTCACCAGACCCCCCTATGGTCACAGACCCCATAGCAGCTGCTATGGCGGTAGTTCCGCCACTGAGTCTTAGAATTTAGGGCCCCACATGTAAACTTGCCCAGGGCCCCACTTTTTCTAAAACTGGCCCTGTGTAGACCAAACCAACATCTATGGCATAAATATCCCTTTTATACACTCCGGGCACAGGATGTCTTGCTTTTCTGGTGGTAGCTTGGATGTATTGTAGATGGCAGCCTGTACTGAGCTATTTCTCCATAGTAGAGAAGACTCTGCAGTAGAGCCATTTTATCTTATTGGTGGTATCGGTGCAGCAGTCTTAAGAGTGGGCAACCCCCTCAGCTGCTGCAGAACCTCATGAAACCTCTTGTGGTACAGGTCATCACACATATCAGCTACTGCAGAACATCACAGTACACACCTCACCTGCTGCAGATCCTGTTTGTACATACCTCACCTGCTGCAGAATTTCATTTTACACATCAGCTGCTGCAGAACCTCATTACATACACCTCATTACATACACCTCAGCTGCTGCAGAGCCTCATTATACACAGTTCAGTTAATACAGAACATTATAATATACACCTTGGCTGCTGTAGATCATCATTATGCACTCCTCAGCTAATACAGAACATTATAATGCACCCCTCAGCTGGTGCATAACCTCCTTATACAAACCTTCAGTTGCTAGTAAATTTATTTTTACAAACTGCAGCTGCCATAAAACAATCTAAGGCTAAGGCCCCATAATACAGAAATACAATGTTTTGTCTGCTGCAGAAATGTAGAAAAAACACTGCGTTTTACAGCAGCAGCAAAGTGAATGAGATTATGTTTCATCCACACATTGCAGAAAAATAGTTACATTTAACTGTGGAATTGGAAGGGTTTTCCCTATAGATTTAATAGAGGGAAGAACAAAGCAGATAAAGTGGAAAAAATGCAATGGGGCACATTTACTAATACTGGGCGGAATTCAGATTTCTGGTGTAGAGGGATGATATTGTGGTGCACATTTGGCACAAGGCCCTGTCTTGTGGTAAACAAACATTCGCCACAACCCCCATTCCGCGCCTGGCTCCCTACATTGTGTGAATTGTCCATAACTGGTAAAGATTTCCAATCTGGCGCAGGGACGTCCGAACGATTTATGAAGAGCCCGAAGCCTCTTTACAAATCTCTTTGTTCCCGGCTCTAGTCGGGGCCTTTATTATACTGGTTTACGATACGCCAATCTTAATAAATCTGTCCCACTGTCTAAAAGAAAGGGGGGATCCAAAGTCTCTAAAAGGTGTCAAACACTTTATAAATGCGGCATACAGCATGTTAGACAGTCTTATGGTGCAAATTACGACAGAATTCTGGGCATTTTGCATACTAAATCTCTCCCAATATTCTGTATATTCCCCTTATGGTCGCTGGAAAGAAAACTGTAGCCCTGTGATTTAGTATCATTGTAAGTTTCCTGCGTGTAATGGAACAATTCTGATTATAAGACAATAATATACAGTATAAAACCTTAGCTTCAATTAATAAAAACCCATGTCCATGTAAATAACTTATAGCAAATATTAGATTGTAATGTTTCCTCTTTTATTCACTATGTTAGGAGGACTTAGTGATGTGCGGCCAACTGGCTCCAGAAGCACCATCTCCGATACCATCAGACAGAGATTACAGTTCTACCATGTGCTTGGCCAGGGAAGTTTCGGGATGGTTGTGCTGGCAGAAGACACCACTACCTGCCAACAATTTGCTGTCAAGATCCTCAGCAAGAGAGCCCTGCTAGCTAAAGGCTATGCGTCGGATGTGATGGTGGAGCACCGAGTGCTACAGCTGGCATCTGGGAGCCCCTTCCTTGTCCACACAGTCTTTTCATTCCAGACCAAGGTACAGATGTTATCACATGTCACCAACTCCATGATAAATGTGTAGTAGACATGGACTATGAGGGGCTGATCTACAAGGTATCACATGAGGCCTCTCAGAGCTTCAGGCTGGCACAAGGGGGAAGATTTATGAAGATTGGTATTTCCAACTCCAGCCTTCATATTCCCTGCAGTGGCAGAGGCTGTGCCTCATTTATGATGATGCATACACCTTCTTGTAAATTAGGTATACCCTCCGCGGGGCCATGTATCTGTGCTGAAATCTACGCCAGGTTGTAGCTGGTTTTGATTTCAGGAATCATTTACCCCATTTATAAATCTGGTGTGGTCAGTGGTGTCACCACACACCGCCTTACAGGAAAGTGACAGGAGAGGTGCAAAAGAAAAAAAAATTGCATATTTTTAGGGAACAAAATTGCATGTAATATTTCTGGAGTTTATTTCACAATGATTAAAGATACAATAAAAATGACTGATGTATTCTATATAGTAAATGTGTAGATGTTATTACAGTGTTGTATCTGCATATTAACCCACCTGCTTTCATGTTTCTTCTCTATACAGACGCTTATTTTACTTGGGATGGAATATATAGGCTGCGGGGACTTTGACAAGTTCTTGCAGTCGAAGGGGCCTCTTAACATCCCCAGTGCAAGGTAAGACCAGAAAACCTAAGGCTATACACAAAATGTTCTTACAGCTGGTTAGCTGCTGTGAACAAGCCTGCGGTTAAAGGGGTTATCTACATTGTAATATTACTGGTCTGTCCTTAGGGGGATATCGGACCCTCGCAGATCAGCTGCTCCTCGACAGCGTGGCTTGGCTGCGCTGCTCACTCACTGTAAAAACGGTAGCTGTGCCTTTAGGTACTAAATCACTGCCACTTGAAGTATATAGGGCAGTACTGCAGTACCTAAAGCTGCCTCTAGAGTTCGTACGGCGATTGAGCAGCCTGGCTCCCAGCATATACACATTACCTGGAGCAGCACTGTCTCAGAGTAGATGATCTGTGGGGGTCCTGGGTGGGGAACCTCACAGATCTAATATTCATTTCCTATCCAAGGGATATACCATGAATATTAGAAAGTGGGTGACCCCTTTAACCCGTTGTGACATATAGTAACAGCATAGTGGGTGAGACTTTTCCACCGCTGGGGTGGGTGTGGTGATGTTGTGAGGTGAGCATAGCACACTACGTAAATTTTTATAGAGTAGGAGGTATTAGCACATTACTTACCTGTCTGCTGTTGGATTCCACTCTGTGCACACTGCTGAGACATCAGGTGTGCCTGGAGCAGATTAAAGCGGGAGGGTGCTCCTGTGGCTTCTTGCTCTACTAGTAGCAGAACCGGGTCAGGGCTCCATCTTCCCTGGGAACATCAGGTTTGTCAGAACCGGCTTCATCTCAACTATGGGCAGTGTTACTGCAGATCCAATAACATCAATGGCAGCTGTACTGCAGTAATACCGCCCGGCAACTATACAGCATATGGAGCTATCTGTTCCCAGTCCCATGCACTATATAGTATGGAGAACGGATGCAGCCCATAACAGCTGTTCTGAGCAGGGAACTGCTTGCTGTCTCTCACATCAAAAATTTCCAGAAAATTCCTTTAATGTCGTATGGTATATACTTTAACAGGTATTAGCTGAAATCTGCAATTAATCCAAAGAAATGAGCTAGAGAGATGCTGCTTCACACATCATATTAGTGTAAGGCCTTATTCACATGTCTGTTTTGCACATATGTGTGCTGTGTTTTCTACTGACAGGACACAGATGTTTGGATCTCATGGTGTTATGTCAGTGATTCATCCAATTATCATGTTAGTGAAAAACAGATCAACCATTTATGTGGAAAAAAAAATGCTCTGCATTGACCTTTACCCATGACAATAAGAAAATCCATGAAAATCATAAAGCACAAGTATGACATCCGTATGCTGTCCCTTTCATGGACCCAAAGACTTTAATGGGTAAAACGGACCAAAATCTAGCATGTCTCCGTTTTATGGCTACAGACTCACAGTCCGTGGATAAAACAGACATGAATAATGATATTGTAACCAATGGGCACATTTATTAATATTCTAAGCCACTTTGTGCTGTAAAAATAGTCAGAAACCATCGGTTTGCAACTTTTTAAATGTCACTTGTGATTGTTTTGTCGTAAGTGTTTTTTTTTCTGCCCTCGCCATCTTCCTGATAAGGGGAATGGCATTGGCGTGACCACTGGAACCATCAGATTTATGACCTCTTACTCCGGTGTACTGGCATAAATGATGCCTGGAGTCTATGCCAGCTATGAGTTGGTGTAGATTTCAGTGCAGGTGGACAGCCCTGGCTGAGGATGCATCTAAATTGTGATGAAGCTGCTCTTTGTCATAAATGAGGCACATCCTCTGGCTGCACAGGGAATATCAAGCGTACTAAATAAATCCCCACCAATGTCTCTATGTTCAGTCCATAAAATTACAGACGGAACAAGTATGTAAAGAACAGATGTGTGAATATAGCTTAAGGGTGTATTCACATATAACAGTTGAGGTCTGGTAAAACTGCATTTGAGTACGCACATTTGTTCTGCAATTTGCCATTTTTTAAAGGTTAAACATAAATGTTTTTCACCTATAAAAACCATGAAAAAAGGCACATGTATTTTTCAGATGCTGTATAAACTGCACCTTAACCACTACATGTGAATACTACTTTATTATGTGAGGCACATAGGGTTAATAAAATGAGGTACAGGATAGAGCTATATATTATTAATGTGAGAATAGGCCTTCAATATCAGATCTGTGAGGGTCCGGCGTCCGGAACCCACGCAGATCAGATGCTCTGACATACAAAGTGTAGTGAGGGATTTAGGTACTGCCGAGCTGCACCATTGGAACCACACTATCCTGACCAGGCGATCTGCGTGGGGTCTATGGTATCAAACTCTTGCAAATGTAATACGTGGATAATCCCTTTAATTTAAAGTGAAAGGAATAATAATGAACTTGTATGAACAGTCTTGTAAGGACCAGATCTTCTAGCACCTTCATTTAGCCACAGCTTAGGTCTTGGGTGTCTTGTGTGCTCCTCAGGATATTACACCGATTGATTTATTTTCTTTGTTCCAGATTCTACGCCGCTGAGCTCGTGTGTGGCATCCAATTTCTCCACTCAAAGGGCATCATCCACAGGGACCTCAAGCCCGAGAACATCATGGTGGCCGAAAGCGGGCATGTTAAGATCACAGATTTCGGTCTCGCACTCGAAAACATCTATGGAGACCGTATAGCCACCGAATACGCTGGGACCTGGGGCTACATTGCTCCTGAGGTCCTGGATGAGGAGTATAACGCTGGAGCAGACTGGTACTCATTTGGTATCATCATGAGTGAGATGCTTACCAGTGAACGTGGATACGACTCAACATTCGTAGATGAGACAGGCTCCGGTGGTGATGACTTCATCTTTCAGCTCCTCCAGTTAGATCCATCAAAGCGCTTGGGAGTAAATGGAAACATCCGAAAGCACCAGTTCTTCCAGCGTATTAACTGGGTCGAAGTGGAAGCCCTTAGGATGCCCCCACCACACATCCCTGTAGTAAGTAAATGAACACAATTTGTACCAGGCCCTGATCAGTCATTTTGGTTACACAGATGTTTTTCAGTAGTTCAGTAGCTTCAGCCTGCACAAAAAAAGGTTGTTTTTTTCAGATTTTTTTTTCTCACATTGAACATGGCAAGGTAGACTAATTTATGATGATAGTATGTCCCTCTATGACCTTATATGTATTTGCTTTATGCAATAAGGCAGGTGCAAAGTCACTGCAGCAATGGAGCTTAATAAAGTTAAAAAAATTAATATAACATACAAGTAGTTGGATAAAAGCAGCAAACAGGGTCAGATATCCAAGAGATCTAAACCTTAAACAGTAATTTGTACCTAAGACATTTAAGTCTCATTCAGACAATTTTCATTAGATGCCTGATGTAACCGCCCCCCCACCTGCTACCAGAACTGAGGCCCCATTCAAGCAGGCTCCATCACTCTTGCGAGAAAATGCAGATTCCTCTCTAGAAATTGTTCCTGTGGATATTCCATACATGATTTAGGATGTAAAATCTCTTTGTTCTTAATAATAATTGTTTTATTTTGTTTCCTTACAGCCAACTAAATCTCATCAGCCTCCACCAAAGTTCAATCTCAACACCATGGAAGCAGCAGAGGCCAGAAATTCCCTGTTGTCCGTTGAAGACCAGTCCATGTTCAGTGGGTTTTCATTTAGCAACTTGTAAACCCACTGAGACAACAGCTCTTTAGCCACCAGAGCGAGCTGACCTCCTGATCCCCTGGCAGAAGATCAGCAAACTGGACACCAGCAATGATCCCTGCAAGAATAGAGACACCAAAGGACGCCATGAGACCCCTGAGGACACATCGGCCAGCAGAACAACAGAGCAGCTGGCTATATGTATAAGTGCAAGAACATCTGCACTTAGTAGCATTGTAGGCATGTGCAATATACATCAGATCATAAAGAATTCATTGTTGTTAACCAGTAAATGGGATTTCCCAAACCTATGGCAGCAGCAGCTGGTGGTGCTGTAATGGGGCAAGGGGAAATAAATAGTTGTGAGAAATTTATTTAATTTTTTTAAATCATCTTAGCACATGTCTATGATTATTTTACATTTACTGGTAATTGTATTTCCTCATGTCCATGATAGTACTGACATGAGCAATGGGGAAATAAGGTGTGTGATGGTCCGGCTATTAAGGGGTGGAAGGAGGCCGGATTTTTTTTATCAAATATCAGGGGTCCCTCAATTCCCTTGAAACAGCTGTAGCTCTTTCCATTTAAATCTATGGGTGACGTTGAAACAGCATGGTTACAGAGTTTCTCACAGAGGGCACAGCAAACTTAGTTGCAATTTGGAACACATAGCACAGTTTCTTGCAACAGTTCTTCTAGAAAATTTCATTCTGTTGCAATAATCAACATGCCTGCCTGCTAGTTTAGTTCTCTAGTTTGGCTCTGTACCTGATTGGATTGCTTTACTGACCCTTGGCATGTTTTTTGGTTATTTGTTTGCCTGCTGATTCTGCCATCTACGTTCCCATTCGGATTTGACCCTTGACATTTTATTTGAGATCGATTTTTGTCTCCTGATTCTGCCTCTGTAGACTTCTCCTGGTTTGACACTTTGCCTGAATGATTATTCTCCTGTTACTGATCAGCCCTATAAGGTAATTGTGGTTTCTGGTTTGGTTACAGTTAGTGGAGCATTTATTTCCTGTACAGTTTCTGGTGGTGATAATTCGGACACCCAAATTCAGCAAAGCCCATCTGGCCTTGCGGCTGGCGCTGGTGAAGACGTTTGGGGGTCTGTCTCTATCTCGCAGTACTGTGCTGGTTTAAAATAGCTTGTTCTTCTGCTCTCTGTTATCAACCAGTTTCTGCTTTTGCTGTAATTTCCACACAGATAGCTGGTACTTCTTTTTCAACAGTATCTGGTCCTATATTCTCACATATTTGCAACATTGTCTTTGTGATGCATTTAGCATAACTTTATATACCAACAGGAATGTACTTATGCAACATGAGGATGTGTTATGCATAACTCCTATACTGATTCTCATCATTGTACCCTATTTCATACAAATGGCCTATGTGGAGTATGTAAATTACATACTATACAGTGCTTGGGCTGTAAAGCTGACATATTTGTAAGATGGAGCATTGTTGTGTTTCAAACACACTTGCTGAGCTGTTTCTGTATCCCCTAGAGGTGAATGGAAAAAGTCACAGAAATGCATGTGTCAGGATTCTTATTTCAGCTGCTATACCTTTAAGCTTACTTTGTTAACTTGGGAAACTTCTGCAGTTTCAGAGGTTCCCTGGGCTTGTCCAATTAGTAGCTGAGGAGGCATATATAAAACCCTTCCCTCTTGACCCAGGTTGCCTGCTAATTTAGTTCTCTAGTTTGGCTCTGTACCTGATAGTGTGAGTTAGATTGCTTTTCTGACCCTTGGGTTGTTTTATGGTTATTCGTTTGCCTGCTGATTCTTCCATTGATGTACCTGTTCAGATTTGACCCTTGGCTTTCTATTGGATATCGGTTTTGTCTCCTGATTCTCCCTCTGAAGACTTCTCCTAGTTTTGACGTTTTGCCGGAATGATTATTCTTCTGTTTCTGATCAGCCTTGTACAGTAATTGTGGGTTCTGGTTTGGTTTCAGTTGGTGGAGCATTTATTTCCTGTGCAGTTTCTGGTGGTGATAATTCGGACACCCAAATTCAGCAAAGCCCAACTGGCCTTGCAGCTGGCGCTGGTGAAGACGTTTGGGGGTCTGTCTCTATCTCGCAGTACTGTGCTGGTTTTAAATAGCTTGTTCTTCTGCTCACTGTTATCAGCCAGTTTCTACTTTTGCTGTAATTTCCAGACAAATAGATGGTACTTCTCTTTCAACAGTATCTGGTCCTTTATTCTCACCAGCTTTGTGACATTCTCCTTGTGATGCACTTAGCATAACTTTATATACCAACAGGAATTTACTTATGCAACATTAGTATGTGATAGGCATAACTCCTATACTGAATCTCACCATTGTACCCTATGTCATACAAATGGCCTATACAGAGTATATGAATTACATACTATACAGTGCTTAGCCCATAAAGCTGACATATTTGTAAGATGGAGCATCGTTGTGTTTCAAACACACTTGCTGAGCTGTTTCTGTATCCCCACAGAGGTGAATGGAAAAAGTCACAGAAATGCATGTGTCAGGATTGTCAATTCAATTGCTATTCCTTTAAGGTTACCATGTCAACCTAGGTTTTTGCAGTTTCAGAAGTTTCCTGGGCTTTTCTAATTAGCAGCTGAGGAGGTATATATAAGACCCCTTCCTTCTGACCCAGGTTGCCTGATGATTTAGTTTTCTAGTTTGGCTCTGAATCTGATCATGTGAGTTGGATTGCTTTTCTGACCCTCGGCTTGTTTTATGGTTAGTCGTTTGCCTGCTGATTCTGCCATTGATGTACCTGTTCGGATTTGACCCTTGGCTTTCTATTGGATATTGATTTTGTCTCCTGATTCTGCCTCTGACAACTTCTCCTGGTTTGACTCTTTGCCTGAATGATTATTCTCCTGTTTCTGACCAGCCCTGTAAGGTAATTGTGGGTTCTGGTTTGGTTTCAGTTAGTGGAGTGTTTATTTCCTGTACAGTTTCTGGTGGTGATAATTCGGACACCCAAATTCAGCAAAGCCCATCTGGCCTTGCGGCTGGCGCTGGTGAAGACGTTTGGGGGTCTGTCTCTATCTCGCAGTGCTGCGCTGGTTTTAAATAGCTTGTTCTTCTGCTCACTGTTATCAGACAGTTTCTGCTTTTGCTGTAATTTGCTCTTGCATCTCAACCATAGCAGCATGTCCCCTTGTCCATTCAATATCTGCCTGAATATGATGGCTTTGTCACTAGATAGGGCATGGTGCAAACACCCATATTTTGGAGATAGTACAGTCCTACAGGTGTCTAGCAGACATATGCAGTATATCCTCAGTATATCCTGTGAATGTGGCATGAATATCTGAGGTTGAAATACTACATTAACAGTGAGGTGAGAAGGAGATGATGATGGTGCTAGATCATTATGCGGTGACCAGATGGAAGGTAACGCTGCAGTTGGGATTGCGGGGGTGCAAACAGCGCAGACTTGTCACGGTCTCTGGGCACGAGGGCGCAGCGCTGGTGCTGTCCCACGTTACCGCCACTGGTACCGGTGATGAGGGGGCTGCACAAATGTTGGTGGTGATTGTTCCCCCGGGGCGCTTCCCCTATACTGTGCCGACTGGTGGTGTTTGGGGCGCCCTGATGTTGTCGGTGCAGAGTCAGACACAGAAACGGTTGTAAAGTTGAACTTTTACTTCCATGGGTGTGGAGGCACAAATGCTTAAACAGTTTCTTCAATACAAAACAACGGGGTACGCCTGGTGACACAGCAAAGTCCTGGGGTGCAGGGTAGACTTAGTGAATGGTGTTCCTAGCCCTTATACTTCAGTGTTACAGCCCTAAGGTGCGTCTGGGCTCCTATTTGGCTCATAGGAGGATGCCCACCGTGATACTAGTACATAATATTCCCCACTCACGTTATGTGGTCCTGATAGCTCAGAGTTTCGGGGTGCAATAGTCAGGGTGGCAGGATATTCCACAGGTCTGGCCTTGGCCCCTGGATCCTGTGATACTTGCTATGGAGCACATGTTCCAGAATGTTCTCTCCACAGTCTCATGCTGACAAGATAATGATGCTTGACTTCCTTCAGGGCGATGGCTAGGCAGACAGGGGACAGGATCTTCTGAATAGCTGGAGTATGTCAGCTCTCCAACCTTCCTGGGCCTGTCTAGGACTTGAGATTCCTGCACTAAACTCACTGCTTTCTTCACAGGACATCACACTTATCTCCTCACCTCCTCCTCCTAACACTCCACACTTCTAACTCCTCACACGCAGGACCTTCCTGCAGGGGTGTTACCATGGGGACCCAGTGATCAGTTGACTCCTCCCCTTTTCCCAGGCGATGTCCTCCCATTGGACATTTGGTTACTATTCAATCCTATGGGAGGTGTAATGCATGTGTGAGGCTCACTAGGTGGCGCTGTGTTGTGTGAGACTCAGGACCCCCTGCTATGTCACACAGGCTATGAAGCAACAGGAAATAATACAATGCACAGAGATCACCCTCAGCCCAGCCATAGCCAGCTCTGGGATGCCACATACTCCCCCTCTTTCACTGAGCCGACCTCGGCGACGGGCTGGGGTGAAGGTGAGAAATGTAACATAACGTTAATAAATACGAATAAAGTGCAAATGTCACTAACAGTTTAGAAAAATATAATACTTAGAAACTTGAGGTAAGACCTCCCGGCATAGTCCTGGAATGTCCATGAGAAGTCTGAAGGGTAACGGAGAGATAATTAAACTCAGACTTATGGAACCTTTTGGCGGTACCATCAGACAGTCCATATAGAAACAACAGTAGTGCAAATGGGTCCAGAGGCTCTCTGGCACAAATTTCGTGAGTGTCCATTATCATGAGAGTCTCTCTGAGAAACAATAAACAGTCCTTTCTGTAAGGAAGAGTAGGCACTCTAGCACGAATGTCCATACCGCAATGGGGTAACAGAACTTCCTTGGCTCGGTGAGCCAGGCACTATGGCTTGGATTGTTGCATATAAGTGTAAATACTATATTACATGGCAAGATATTATATATATACTGTATATACACACAGGAAAAACATTAATGTAATCAGAGCAGGAATAACATATATACAGAAGCAGAGACAGTTAACCTCTTTTACCCAAGGACAGCCATGGCATCACTATAGCGTGTTGGAGGTATGCCTTTTGTGGTACGCTCAGAACGCCTAAGTGGAACGAGATTTGAATCAGGAACAGAGTCACTGAAATCAATTAAATCATCTGTCGAAGGGTTCTCTTGCACTAGAGCAATTGGTGGATAACAGCTAAATGGTAGTAGTTTAGGCGCCCACATAAGCTCAGTTAACGTTGGGTGTCTCTCTTTTGCTTCATACGGTGACAAGATCTCTGTACTCGTTGTCTCAGCTGGGGGCACCTCTGTGGGTAGTCCTTCTTTAAGGCACAGCTTCAGACGGTTTCGGTGTACTACTTGGGGCTGTCTCCCAGGTTTAGAGATCTCATACACGTCGGATTCAGGATATGGTATGGAGATGACACTGTATGGTTCTTTCTCCCAGAATGGATCCAATTTCCCATTCCGATGGTTATTCCTTAACCATACACGGTCGCCAACTTTCAGGGGCGCTGCATGGGCGTGATGGTTGTAATCCTCCTGTTGTCTCCTACGAACCTCATCCATGCGCGTTTCAACTATCTCTTTAGCTTCCTCCATACGTCGGCGGTGTTCAACAACCCAGTCTGTTATGGGTAGTGGATTGATGGTGTCAGGGACCTTCACACCAAGGGTTAAGTCTGAAGGAAGTTGACCTTGTCTTCCAAACATTAGATAAAATGGTGCGTATCCCGTAGATGTTTGGGGTGTGTTGTTGTAAATATAGGCCAAGTCCTTGATACGTTCAGGCCACTCAACACCAGGTGTAACTGCGGCTGTTCTTAGAATGCCGATGATCACTTGATTTGCCTTCTCGCACATACCATTCCCTTGAGGGTGATACGCTGTGGTTCGCAACTTCTTGCAGTCTTGGAACTGACACAGCTCACGGAACAATTGGGATTCAAACGCCGATCCACGGTCGGTGAGGATATGCTCAGGACAACCGTAATGGCGGACAAACTCTGCGTAGAAGGTCTCAGCCGTAGTTCTTGCTGTAAGATCTCTGACAGGCACGATGACAAGGAACTTGGAGTAATGATCCACCATTGTCAGAGCGTAGCTGTAGCCGGAACGTGTGGGACCCAACTTCACATGGTCCAGAGCAACAATTTCACACGGCTTTTGAGTCTTAATTGGATGTAGAGGGGCCTTCTGATCTCTTCGACCTTCCTTGGTGATACTACAGGCGGGACACTCTCGGCACCAACTCTCAATGTCACTCCTCATCCCAACCCAATAGAAGCGACGACGGATGGTAGCTTCGGTCTTTTGTACCCCGAAGTGACCGGATCTGTCATGATACGCCTCAAGTATCATCTGTGCGTCTCTTCTTGGTACGAGGATCTGATGAAGCCTTTCACCTGTGACAAGATCAAGAGTGTTTCTAAGTAGAAGGCCTCGTTGGACAAACAGGCGCTTCTTCTGTCGCCAAAGGCGTTTTAATTCCACGTCATGAAGACCTCTCTTTACACGGGTTGGTATTCTTCCTGTAAGCAGGAAATCTGACAATTCTCCTAAAACTCTGCTCTCTTCTTGGAACGTTTTCCACAGAGATGGCTCCTGGAGGGATTCGGCAGCTGTTTTCGCCAGAGATTCTCCTTCTACAGGGACACCAATAGCAACCTGTTGGGCAAACTTGTTGTAGAATGGTGGCATCTCCACCTCTTCCCAGATGTCTTCTCGGGGTGGTTCTTCTCCCACAGGCAACCTTGAGAGTGCATCAGCGTTAGCGTTGGACTTGCCACTGCGATACTTGACAGAGAACTTGTAATTCGCAAGTCTTGAGGCCCACCGTTGTTCAAGGGCTCCCAGTCGAGCAGTGTCCAGATGCGCCAACGGATTGTTATCTGTGTACACGGTAAAGGGTGTGGCAGCCAGGTAGTCTTTAAACTTCTCTGTCACGGCCCAGACAAGCGCCAGAAGTTCGAGTTTGAAAGAACTATAGTTCTGGTCGTTCTTCTCCGCGCCTCTCAGACTCCTGCTGGCGTAGGCGATGACTCGCTCTTTGTTGTCCTGAACCTGGGACAACATTGCACCCAAACCTTGGTGACTTGCATCTGTGTACAAGCGTAATGGCTGACTGTAGTTGGGATAGGCTAGAATTGGTGGTTGCGTCAGAAGTGCTTTAAGCGCTTGAAAGGCTTCCTCTTGACGCGCTGTCCAGTCTACCGGAAGCTTTCGGTTGTAGTTTTCTCTGGGACAACCGCGCAACAACTCGTTCAGAGGCTCGGCTACTTGGGCGAAGTGTGGTATGAAACGCCGGTAGTAACCTGCGAATCCAAGGAAGCTTCGGACTTCTTTGACGGTAGTTGGTCTTCGCCAGTTCTGGACTGCAGTGATCTTTTCAGGATCAGGTTGGACGCCTTGTGCGCTCACGACATGCCCAAGGTAGTGAACTTGGGGTTTCAACAGGTAGCACTTGGAGGGCTTCAACTTTAGGCCGTGCTGTATAAGTACCTTGAATACCTCGGACAGGTGACGAAGGTGTTCTTGGTATGTCCGGGAGAATACAATAACATCGTCCAGGTACAGTAGCACACTCTGGAAATTCTCATGGCCGAGGCACCTCTCCATAAGCCTTTGGAATGTGGCTGGGGCATTACATAGCCCAAATGGAATACTATTGAATTCAAAGAGTCCCATCGGGGTCGTAAACGCAGTCTTTTCACGATCTTCAGGCGCCATAGGGACTTGCCAGTATCCACTGGTTAAGTCCAGGGTCGAGAAACAGGTAGCTGATCCCAAAGCCGTTAGAGATTCCTCAATCCGCGGCAATGGGTATGCGTCTTTGTGCGTGACGTTGTTGAGTTTACGATAGTCCACACAAAATCGTAGGGTTCCGTCTTTCTTCTTGACAAGGACTAGCGGGGCTGCCCAGGGGCTGTTACTCTCCCGGATGACATCAGCATCTCGCATCTCTTGGATCAACTTTTTCACCGGTTGGTACATCGCTGGTGGTATTGGACGGTGACGCTCCTTGATTGGATGGTGGTCGCCAGTCAGAATGCGATGTTGTATGGTCGTGGTCTTACCAAAGTCCAATGGGTGTTTGCTGAATGCCTGTTGGTAACGCTTGGCCACATTGCGAACCCCATTGATGTGCTCTATAGGGGTATTGGCGTCTCCCACGTTCAATTCATCCCACCAGGACTTCGTGGCTCCATTCTGAATGTTCTCAGCAGCTTGGGTGGAACGCTGTGTGGCGGTAGAATCACCAGAGAGAATGTCTTCTGGTGCTAACCGGTGTAGCAGGGCCACAGAGTGGAACTTGTGGAGGTTCACGGGAGCATCGCCCAAGTTGACTAAGCGGACAGGAACACGTCCATTGGAAACTGTGACAAGGCTGCGGGCAGCCATGACAAGTGGTTGGCCATCTACCTGTATGGGTTGTAGCAAGGCCTCGTAGTCCTGATTTTCTATGCCCGGACGGGCACGGCACCACACCATAGTTTCTGTTCCAGGCTGTAGGGTTACTGGACGGGTATCTTGGATCCGGACTCGACCAATTTCACCTTGTTTGTTGGCGAACTTGTGCTGGGCATTGAGTACACGAATGGCCCGCTGAATGGTCTGCTGGTCACTGGGAGAAGCTGTAAGGAGAGAGGCATGCAAGGCATTCAACACTTCTGCAAAGCAATGGCGTAAAACATTCATGCCTAATATTACAACTGCAAACCTATCATCCTCTACATCAGTGACAATTACACCCTGTCTAGGCAGTTTCAAGTCCCCAATCTGGATAGTGGGTTCCCAATAACCCTGCTGTGGTATGGGCTGTCCATTGCTGGCACACAGATTTATCCATGTGTCAGGTGTTCTATTCAACACACCTAAGTCCCAATGTTCAAGGAACACCTGCTTGCGCAGGGTTGTTACCTGAGATCCAGTGTCCACCAACGCTGTCAGAGGGACGCCGTTCACCCGGATTGTGATGTGTGGGCAGGCTGAGACGAAGCGTGACAATGGCACTGAAGATTCACCTGGGCCCTTCTTCTTTCCTCCCGAGGGGCGGCCCGCTGCCTCAGGGGTGGCCCGTTTAACTGAAAACACTGAGGCCTGGTGTGTCCATATCTATGGCAATAGGTACAGTATGGCCTCTCACTCTGCGGAGGTTTCACTGAAGACGGACGTCTGGGTGGCGACTCAGGTGAGATGTTGAGACTTCGCAAAGGATCACTGGACGATGAAGACGGCTGGGTCAGACGATCTAGACGGACGGTGATCTGTTCCATGGCACGGGTCAGATGATCCACTCGGGCCAGAAGGTCATCTCTGGAGTCTGCTGGTGTAGTCTGCGCAGTTTGGGCAGCAGGTGAGGTACCCAGAGGTAGTGGCAGGACAACTGGAGCAATGCTTGTTGAGGGTCCAGGTGAGGGAGCACAGATGACTGGGCTCGGCTGGGGCTGCTCCTGTCTCAAGACCTGGATGGCAAGGGCCTTGAAGTCAGCAAACGTGATGCTGGGATGTTGTGCAGCAAGCATTCGCAACTGACTCTGGAGCAATGTGGTACCCGCCCCTTCTATGAAGCGGTCAAGCAAGATTTTATCAGAGTCCACATTCTCACGTGGATCCACTTGCACCACAGCTCTGAACGCCTCTTGGAGGGATAAAGCATAGTCCCGCAGGGTCTCATCAGGTAGTTGTCGTCTGGAAAAGAAGCGCATCTTTACCTCGGAGACAGATCGCACGTCAAAGTTCACCTGGAGTTTGTCCAGAATTTGCCCAGGGGTTCTTTTGTCAGAGGCAGGCCAGGATTTGACCTCCCTAGCTGCAGCACCCTCAAGCTGGCCCAGCAGGATCTGTATCTGCTGTTCTGTATTCAGAGGATAGAACTGGAAGAGAGACAGCATCTTCTCACGAAAGTCCCTGAGGGTATGCGCCTCCCCTTTGTAGCGCGGCAGCCATGGTGCGCCAGGGTAAAATGGCATGGAGAATGGTAGGCTGCTCGCCATGGGCACTGCTGGATCACTAGAAACAGATGGCACAATGTCACTTTGCTCAGTCATGTTGTTTGCAGGTATGACTGAAATTAGGTCGCTGTCTCTTTAAGAAACTCAACTGCTTGCTGGCAGGGAATGGAGACTACAACTTGGAATGCTGTCCCTTTAAGAATGCTGTAGCTATTAACAGAGTCACTGTGATGCAGGCTGACGGTGTGCTCCCCCTCTTTAATGGTGGCACTCCCCACGGACACTGTACACGGAAAACACTCGCTGGGGCCGTGGGAGGACTGAAGACAAGGACAGGGAGGCACAGTACTCACTGACAGCAACTGCAGCGTGGACCAGAGATCAGCGGTGCACAGCAGGGACGGTGATGCGGCACCGGAGAGTCAGAAATAGCGCTGGCACATTCGCCTTTCACTTTCTTGTATGGGTGCGCTGGAGCATTGCGCTCAGCATTCTGGGCTCTCCTAAGATGGCGGCAGATGGGTCTCCTGGCCTCATGGGCAGTGCTAAAAATCTCCCGCACTTTTGCAAGGTACAGTTAACCCTTTGTGGGCGTTCTTACACAGCGATGTGGCGCAGCAAACAAGTCCTGGGCGTTTTAACTCTTCCAGGGCTGTAACACACTGAGAGGACAGTCTTTAGGGCTTACTTCAGGGGTTTAGGGCTCCCCCTCTTTGTGGCAAGCACTCTCAGGGAATAAACTTGATCTTAGCAAAGTCCACAATAAAGACCGATGCTCTGGAGACAATTTGGCGCACTTTTCGTGGCGACTTTCTCAAAATGGCACACACCCGTATCCTGTTCGTGACGCCAGTTTTTCTTGCGGTGACCAGATGGAAGGTAATGCTGCAGTTGGGATTGCGGGGTGCAAACAGCGCAGACTTGTCACGGTCTCTGGGCACGAGGGCGCAGCGCTGGTGCTGTCCCACGTTACCGCCACTGGTACCGGTGATGAGGGAGCTGCACAAATGTTGGTGGTGATTGTTCCCCCGGGGCGCTTCCCCTATACTGTGCCGACTGGTGGTGTTTGGGGCGCCCTGATGTTGTCGGTGCAGAGTCAGACACAGAAACGGTTGTAAAGTTGAACTTTTACTTCCATGGGTGTGGAGGCACAAATGCTTAAACAGTTTCTTCAATACAAAACAACGGGGTACGCCTGGTGACACAGCAAAGTCCTGGGGTGCAGGGTAGACTTAGTGAATGGTGTTCCTAGCCCTTATACTTCAGTGTTACAGCCCTAAGGTGCGTCTGGGCTCCTATTTGGCTCATAGGAGGATGCCCACCGTGATACTAGTACATAATATTCCCCACTCACGTTATGTGGTCCTGATAGCTCAGAGTTTCGGGGTGCAATAGTCAGGGTGGCAGGATATTCCACAGGTCTGGCCTTGGCCCCTGGATCCTGTGATACTTGCTATGGAGCACGTATTCCAGAATGTTCTCTCCACAGTCTCATGCTGACAAGATAATGATGCTTGACTTCCTTCAGGGCGATGGCTAGGCAGACAGGGGACAGGATCTTCTGAATAGCTGGAGTATGTCAGCTCTCCAACCTTCCTGGGCCTGTCTAGGACTTGAGATTCCTGCACTAAACTCACTGCTTTCTTCACAGGACATCACACTTATCTCCTCACCTCCTCCTCCTAACACTCCACACTTCTAACTCCTCACACGCAGGACCTTCCTGCAGGGGTGTTACCATGGGGACCCAGTGATCAGTTGACTCCTCCCCTTTTCCCAGGCGATGTCCTCCCATTGGACATTTGGTTACTATTCAATCCTATGGGAGGTGTAATGCATGTGTGAGGCTCACTAGGTGGCGCTGTGTTGTGTGAGACTCAGGACCCCCTGCTATGTCACAAAGGCTATGAAGCAACAGGAAATAATACAATGCACAGAGATCACCCTCAGCCCAGCCATAGCCAGCTCTGGGATGCCACAATTATCATTATAGACTTCAGTGCCCCATGTATATACTGTGCGGCAGGAGTGGGATGCAAAGATTTAACAGTTTCTGGAGGGGGAGTTATCAGTGCATCATGAAAATTTGAGTCTGCTATGCCCTTTTTTTTTCTTTTTTTTTTTTTTTAAGCAAAGGCTCATCCCTTTATTGTGATGTGGATGCATAAATGTGTCTTTTTTTGTGACATGATTGGCATGCTACATGCCCAGGTTACATATAATGATACCTGAGAACAGGGATGGTTTTAGACTGTGGCCCTGGGCAAAATTAAAAGTGGGGTCCCCAAATGCTGATATACCAACAATGCCCATATCAGTAATAGTTCCCCCTTATCTGTAATAGCCCCCCTCATAAATAATAGTGCTCCCTTATAAATGGTCCTCCTTACTAATAATAGCCCTCTCATAAATAATAGTTCCCCTTATAAATAAAAGTCCACATTATAAATAATGGCCCTCTTAATAATACTCCCCTTATAAATAATAGTTCCCCCTTATAAATAATAGCCTCTTTAACAATACTCCCTTTTAAAGTTTCCCTCTTCTTATAATTAAAAGCTCCCCCATTATAATAGCCACTTCATACATATGATTTACCCCTTTATTATAGGCCTTAGAAATAGTTCCTCCCTGATAAATAATAAGTTTCCCTCTTATAGTAGCTCTTCTTATATATAATTTCTCCTTATGATAACCCCCTTATATTTAAGTTTCCTCCCTTTTAAATAATAGCCTCCGATATATAACAGTCTCCCTTTATAATAGCCTTCTTATATATAACAGTCTCCCCGTTATAAATAGCCCCCTTATAAATAATAGTTTCCTGTTTATATATAGCAGACTCTCCCTTATATAATAGTTCCTCCCTTATATATTGCAGTCTCCCCTTTATAACAGCCCCCTTATATATAATAGTTCCCCTTTATAATAGCCCCAATTATATATAATAGCCCTCTTATCTATAACAGTCTTTTCCCCTTATAGTACCCCATTATATATAATTCCTGTCTTATAATAGACCCCTTATATATAACTGTCTCCTCCATTATAAATAATAGCTCCCTTATACATAACAGCACCCCTTTATATATAATTCCTCTTATAATAGTGCCCCTTATATAAAATAGTTCCTCTATTATAAATAATAGCCCCCTTATATATGTCTCCCCCTTATAATAACCCCTGTTATATTTAATAGCCCTCTTATCTATAACACTCTCCCAGTCTCCCCCTTTTAATAGCCTCCCTTATATAATAGTTCTTCTCTTATAATAGCCCCCTTATATATAACTGTCTCCCCCATTATAAATAATAGGCTCCTTATAATTAAAAGTTTTCCTTTTATATATAACAGACTCCCCATTATATATAATGGTTCCTCCCTTATACATAATAGCCCATTATACTGTATATAATGATCTCTCCCTTATAACAGCCCACGTTAAAGGGGGCTATTATAAATGGGAATTATTATTTATAAAGGCTGTTATTTATAAGAGAGGAACTATAATATATAAGGGAATAATATAAGGGGGAACAATTATATACAATAGCCCCTCCCTTACATATAATAGTTCATCTCTTATTATAACCTCCTTTATAAATAATAATTTCCCCTTATATATACTAGCCCCCTTATATATAACAGTTCCACCTTATAAATAATAGTTCACCTTTACAATGGCCCCCCTTATAATTAATAGCCCCCCTACAAATAATTGTTTGTCCAGTTATCAGATAATCCCTTTTCCTTTCCAGAAAACAATAAATCTTTTACTCACCTTACCACGCTCCCGCGATGAATGGGGCAGGACTGGAACAGGTGGCGTGATGCAGTGATGTCATCACGCCAACTGCGCCATTACGTCCTGTGAGTCACCGTCGGCCCTCTATGGCAAAGCAGGGGCTTTTCAACTTCCTGCTCTGTCATGGGATTAAACAGTATTGGCATGCACAACACAGCACGCTGATACAGCTGTGGAGCTCCCGGGATTCACGTCATCAGGCTGAAAGATCCAGATCCAGGGGGCCCCTTTGGGATTGGGAGACCTGGGCAATTGCCCAGTCTGCCCCCCCCGCCCCTCCCCTAACGTCAGCCCTGCCTGAGAATACAGCGATTTTAGTAATACCTGATATATTAACTGAACAATAGAATGCCCCATTAGTGGCCTCCATACAATATAATGTTTCTAAGTGTCCCCACAAATAATTGATGCTAACAACGATCAGGAGAAACATTAATCTCCTGACCGCTGTCCCCTAAGCCCTGAAACCTTACAACAACGGCTGAAGAGATCAACAGTCGTTCCTGATGCTTGCAAAGAAGCTTTGCAGGCAGCAGGGACAATTGCCATTGTCTGCCTCCACTGTTAAAAGGCTAGAGACAGTGGTCAGGAGATTTTCTCCTGACCAGTGTCATATCGAAGTGGACGGGAGGCAGGGGTCCAGGCAGCTGTCGGCCATGGTCCGAGTTAGGACCTCGGTCCGCCAGTCAAGTATCCCTGCTCTGTACTGCAGGAGATTTAGAACTGTGAGGAAGAGATTTCTTAATATATTTATGCCAACTGAGCAACATAAATACATTGAGAAATATGGTGTTCAATGTAAACGCTGTAGTTATAAAGCATCTGTGTCACATTTTTCAGTAGAAGTTTTTTTTTTTTTAACCACTTCCGGATCGCTCATTGGGTTTTTACGTCCAGAAGGTGGTTGTCTAGTTCTGCAAGGATGTAACGGTACATCCAAGCAGAACTCAGCAGCTGCACGAAATCGTACAGCTGCTGAAACGGGGAGCCGCCTGTAACTTCAGCCGGAGCTCCCAGAGAGAAGGCAGGGAAGGTTTATTACCTTCCCGATCGCTGTGTGTACAGCGCTGAATGAGCACTGTATCCAGCGCTATGGGCACCGCCATCTTGCGGCTCCCCTCTGACCTGGCGGTCATGTAATCCGCCGGGATCAGAGTCTGTTAGAGCTACTGGGTCCTACAGGACCTAGATCAGCTCTATAGTAACATGCAGGAGGCTGTATTTCTTTTGCAACTGGAGCTAAATGTACCAGCCCCAGCTACAGGGTAAATCAACCTCCCCCCCCCCCCCCCAAAAAAAAAAAAAAAAAAGTGATTAGATGTCCCCAAAGGTCTATTATGACCTTATGGGGGCACAATTAAAAAAAAAATTAAATAGAAAAGTTTAAAAAAATGTATAGTTATAGTCCTACCCCTGACGACACCATAAAAAATAAAAATGACTGTAACGGAGAGTAAAAACTATTTTATAAAGTTTTTTAGTAGCACTTTGTGTTATTAAATAAAAAAAAATGAAAAGTGAAAAACAGACACGCTTTCCCTCCTCTTTTGTTTAGATTTTCCCAGATATAAAAAAATTAAAACACATGCAAAAATAAAAACGTAAAAATAAAGCTCTATGTGTCACCAAAAAAAGACACAGAAATTAGTTGAATAACGCAAATGATAAAAATGTTATAGCCCTCAAAACCGCACATACAAAAAACTTGAAAATGTGCAGGTCTGGAAAGGGGGTAAAGAATCTGGTATGGAAGTGGTTAAATTAGGCTGGGGGAGGTGAAATTTATTTATTTATTTATTTTTTAAAAACCATACTTTCCTGTCCCCGGTGCTCCGGTGTCCTCCCAGTGTGGTCTGGTCTTGTTGCTATGATGTCTTCTTGTGCAGAAGTCCTCGCTGGCTATGACGTCCCAGAAGCCTTTCTTTAGGCCGCTGATTGGCCTCAGCGGTCACATGACTGCTTAGGCCAATCAGCGGCTTAGGGAAAGGACCCAGGGAAGTCATAGGAAGTGGTCTCAGCGGTCACGTGTGGTGGAGACTTCCAAGTAGCAGGATCGGTCTCCTCCACAGGACTAATTTAAAAAAAAAAACTAAACAATTTTATCCTGGACATCCCCTTTAAGTGAAGTGGGTGAAGCTGAACTGGATTTTTTTTTAATTCCTTCATTTTTCGACTTGTGTTGGAAAAGATTTATTGACAGCTTGTGCCCCTTTTTGATAAATCTGTTATATGCAACACATTGAGGAGGATACTGGCACTGCACAGCAGTATTACTGTAATGTTGGTGCTCTGTGCTTGCCAGCATACTACCTCTCCCCGCACACCTGGCCCGCTGGCTCCCTATGTACCTGCTTCTGTCTTTTTAAGCATTAGTGTGCTCACCTGCAAAGCATATTTCTGCCAAGCCCTACCTACCTGTGTGTATGTCTGATTCTGTAGCCACAGTTTGCCTGAGCAATGAGATCAGTTAACTGTTACCATGATCTATTGGACACATGTATACTGCTCTTTTGTCTGTCTCATTTAGAAGCTAGTTCTCTAACTGCAATGTCTAATCTCTGCCTGCCATGGTTGGACTTTGGTCCTTTCATTCTGGATGATCGGCGTCTGCCATGTATGCAGTTGTTACTGTGTGACAACATTGTTATTCTGTTACTTAGTTCCGTGTAGATGTGTTGTACTTCTGCCATGCTTGCATTTTTGATTCCATGTGGACATATATGTCCTTCCTTGTGCCAGGTGTGTACTATGTCTTAGTCTCTGCCTGTCGTGATTGGGCATATGTCATTTCATTAAGTCAATATGTCTGCTATCAGTGGTCTACAGGCCTCTACAATACCTCTGAAACCTTTGTCCTTCAGATCTCTGCCTCCTAGCTTCTGCTTTAGCACTACTACCTGACATCATCAGGCTTTAGCAATACCTCTGCTGCCTATGGCCTATGGGCTTCTGCCATGTTTGTATCTCTGCTACCTGACCTTCCCTGGATTTCTTTTTTAGACCAGGCCTCTGTTATCTGTATGTTCTGGTCTCTCCCGGATTCTGAACCTTTATTTCCAGTCCTGAATTCCTGTTAGTATTTAGCCTGTGTATTCTGTGTGCTCTGCCTTTAGCCAGTGTTCACATTATGGGTTTTGTCTGTTTCTGTGGTGTCCGCACCATAGTTCTGTCTTGCCTGGTCAGCTGCTACCAAACCGGGACCACCTCAGGAGGTAGCGACCTGGCAGACTCCCTGCAGCGAAGTCCAGATCCCCGTATGGGGGTTAAAGGGTGAAAACCAGGGAGTCTGCTTAGACAACGCCCTTAGAGGTGGCCTCAAGCCAAACCGGTTTGGTAGCACAGTGGGTCCACAATCCGCTATTACCAGAGCTCTCCTATAAAGACATCTGTATAAATGATGGTGCTCATTAACTTAACCTTGTCAGAATTCTCACTGGAGGGCTCATACTAAGTTTTACTATTGGGCCCTATGACTTCTCTGTGTACCCCTAGGCTGATCACAATACAAGACCAAGAAGCCGGAGACGTTTTGTGCACCTTCAACCTTATAAATTACTCATTAAAACACAACTTGTTATATTGTGCAATGAAATATCTTGTCAGGATAGATCATTTGTCAGTATTAAACTCCCCGAAGCCTTATGTGAATATTTATTTACAGTTTGACTTTTATTAATAAAAATGATTTATAATAAAATAATTGATTATTGTACAGTTTTCATTTGTGCAGTTACTTGTCATTTATGGGAATATTTTTGCTTGAGACCATAATGCAGCTTTAGTGACAGCAGAGAAGGGATTTACTGTACTTCACCTCTGCAGTGATGGCGACATTAATACATCTGTCAGTCACAGCCATCTCACCATAGCACCAAAAATAACACTGCAATATAAAAGCATTGCTGGACATCAATTGCTTATATAGGATAGACCTGGGGCGCTGGCCTTGCCAATATTTTCTAATAAGGAATATCTAGTAAACATCTGAGGCCAAATGTGGCTTTAACTCTGTGGAAATTCACAGAAAGATCTGCATATATGAGGATTTTACTACAGATCTTGCATCAGAGTTGCTGGAATATTACACTATGCATTGGAAATGGTGAAATCAGTTGGTAAAATCTGTGACTTTTCCGTGCTGAGAATATTAAATATGTGACCTGCTTATATTTCTTCTTGGATTTTTATGCTACATACAGATCCATATATATTATATTGTGCTGCAAACTGCCATAGGTTCATGGTGTGGAGTCTGTGGCAATTCTAGCATGTCTGAACATTGCCTTGAATTTGGAAACTACCCAGCCATATAAATCTGTATACAATTCATTACCAGTGGAAAGACAAGTGAGTATCCCATTGTAATAGCTGCCCTTACTGGTTGCTATGAAGATAAGGCCACCTCCAGTCATATCTTGTCACATTACTAGGCATTTAGTCCCTGTCCTGGGTATAGGCAGGCTAAGGGGGTTGTTCTGTTATGGATACTTATCCGCAGGACAATAGTCACCAGGTCCCCCAGTGATCAGGAGGATGTGGGACCAAAAGTCTCCCTAAGGCCTCCCTATGAATGGAGAACAAGTGCGCTTGTGTGACCGGCAGTCCATTCACTTTTATGGGATTGTGAACACTGATGGAGATTACAGTCCCAACAGCCCCATAGAAGTGAATGGAGTACCGGTCACACAAGTGCACTGACACTCCATTCACAAGGAGGCCTTAGGAGGACTTTCAGTCCTCATCCTCCTGATCACTGGGGGATCTGGCCTCCAGCAATTGGACACTTATTTCCTGTCCTGTGGATAAGGGAAAAATGTCCATAATGGGAAAACGCCTTTAAGAGTTAAGTGAAAAGATGCCTGATTCTCAGAAGTGTGAATTGTGACGGGAAGAGACACCTCATCTAATGTTTGCAGCACCCAAGAGTACCCAGTGATGTCATAAGTAGCCATGTCAGTGACTAGAAATGTGTAATGTGCATCAGACGCAGCCATCAGGGCCACAGAGAAATAATCCCTATACCTCAGTGTATGGAGCTGCCTGATTCCAGCTCAGTATACTACGTGTAATAGAATTGCCATTTAAGCAATTCCCAAGTGATGGAATTCATTATTAAGCAATTTCCAAAAATTCTTCAAGAAACTGCAGATCAAAGACAGCAGCAATACAATTTACCTATAATCCAACACCGTTCTGGAGGGCAAAGTCTAAGGCACCTCTGAGGTTTTAACCAGAGCTTGCTGCAAGGCAGGAAGGATTTGCAGATCAGAGACCCATGTTACCCGCTGAATCGGCTGCTGATACAGATGATTATAATGGGGCAAATGTGCCGCAGGCAACCACACATATCACACATATAATAATCTGCCCCTGGATGTAGTGACAAAGTAGTCTAGGACCTGATGTGGCCCCCTTCTAGAAGCTCCTGCACGCTGCCCACACAGGAGCTCGCAGAGCAATCCACAGAAATAGAAGCACCTAATAAAGGTAGGAATGTAGCTGTCTTTGGGGTGGAAATAAAATTTTATCTTGTGTTCATGTTACCTGCCATCTACACAGACACAAAAGTGACAGCGAGAGAACGTGATGTTGCCGCAACCCAGATGGAGGAGACCGGAGGATGGGAGTAGTAGTGGCGGATGCTGTACCACCTAGCAGGCCGAACACACTCACCAACCATTCCCACTCCTAGGTCGGACAAAGTCGAGGGGGGTCCTGCAGCACTACCAGATGGTGGTGGTAGTAGTTCTTTCCCCAGGGGCGCTTCCAGTTGGAGATGGGACCTCTCCTCTTTGAGCCGGTGTGGTGTAGGTCAGAAGGGCCCTGAGGATGAGGCAGGCACGACTCGGGAGTCAGTGGGGCAGGTAAACCAGAAAACAGCCTTTATTTGGCAAAAGGTACAAAAGGTAACGGCAGCTTCCAAATGGGGGTAGTAGTTCTACAGTGTCCAACCCCCAGCCTTGGTTCTAGGAGGGTGCCCAGGGATGATACAGGCTCTGCAGTATAGTTCTCCACTACTCCTCCTCTCACGCCTCTCCCAGCCAGGTACACTGGGTGTGGAGTCACAGGGAGTCCTGACAGGGATCTGGATACCTGTATAGTAGGCCCGAATGAGTTCCTCCTGTCAGGGTCCTCTCCTGCTCCTCCTGGCACGGCACCGAATAAGTCCAAAAGTACTGACAGCACTTCTCCCTTGATCAGGGCTGTCTTTAGTTGAGCCTGGGGCTGTGAAGGCGACCGTTGACCCTCAGGCCAGAGGCTGTGGCAGGCAAGCTCTGCACATGTTCTCTAGTCAACTGCACATACTAGACTGAAGACCAACCGTCGCCAGGGAAACGAGGTATCCTTAAAAACCCCACCCAGTGGCCTGTGATAGGCCAGGGCTAAACCAAGGCTAGATTTTGAACACTGCAGGGGGAAATAATGCCAAGGAATAAAAAAAAAAGTTTTTTATTTTATATATTGGTATGCATGGTGGCCATATTTGAGATGTGTATGATGCGGATCTTAAACACATTCAGGCAAGAGACCTTGCACACAAACTATATTACATTCTACACACCTACACAGAGAAGCAAACCAAAAATATTTTATTGTACAACCAAAGGAAACCAAATAAATAACATTGAAATAATTCAGGATTTCCATTTCCTCTTCTATAAACTTAGTGTTAATGTATCAGCTGCACAATACAAATAACTAACCTTACATAGAACAGTATTAATATAATAACACACAAAGAGAACCATTTTACACAACCAGGTTACAGCAGCAGTTTCTGGAGAACAGAAGATGAGTTTGCAAATCCATCAACAATGTCCTGATAATGTAAAGACCTGGAAATCTCCCTCTCAATGTCCATTAAAAGGAGGGATCCGAAAAGTTATTTTCCTATTAATGACCTGAACCGATTTCTTACAATTTTTAGTTTTGAAAACCCTCTTTCACAGGAAACTTGGGTACCTGCAGAGTAAGGAGCGCCTTATATACTACAAGAAGTAGTATGTACATGTATCAGAATGCAAGTTGTGATGATATAAAGTCTATAGCAGCAGATCAGGCAGTTTTCACAGGCTACATGTTTTCCATCATTAATGTCATCCTCACCATCACTATCATCATCAGCTTCAATTCTATCTATTACAGAAGGGAATGGTTCTTACAAAGTGGTGTAGTTCTCTTGGAAGCTAAGAAGCTCAAGTTTAAGTTGTACAATATCGACACTTGACAATTGAGGTCCTGTTTTCAAAGACTCAGATGTAATGTCTTTTTATGTTAACTGGCCAAACCTTATTGGGTCTAATTGTGATAGAGGGTTTCATTTTTGGCAAATCTGCCCTCAATGCTGGTTGTTGCCTGGTCTATACCAGAATTAAATACTAGACATTGGAAACCCTTAAGAGGGCCAGGAGGAGGCTCATCTTTAGCTAAATCACTAGCAATAATTTTTTTCATTATTGTCCTTTTTTGTGGTAACCTGTGTTCAAGTACGGCCTTTACAGACTGTTCATCCAGCTTGGTTTCAATCATTTCAGTGAACTTGATTTGCTAATGTAGTCAGATCTGAAGATGAGTCTCTAAGACAACCAATCTGTATCTATCTTTTGGCATTCTCTATCATTCGCCAAGCCTGCAGAATGTCCAGTCCTCGAGTCTGTAGATCTGTCAGAAACTGGACATGCAATTTCAAATATCTGCATAAATAGGAATGCTATAAGCAAGGTTTCATACCTTGTCCATCCATAAAGCAAACTGTTGTACTGAATAATCATGAGATGAGCCAAAAATTATGCTCAGTGCCCTTTGGCTTACTCCACCACCAAGTGTCTCATATGTTTTTTGAGCCTGGTTAATTTTGCTGAGCCCTGAGACGAAACCTGTTCTGTCCAAATAAATGATCTCTCATAGGATTCAGAGAAAAATGCAGATGTTTATTCCAACATGCCAAAAAATGATTTTACTGAAGGAAACCCTCCATGGCTAAAGCCCCACATAGCATTCCACAGCAAAAAAGCGCTGTGGGAAAAACCGCGGTGGTAAAACATTGTGGTTTTTCCCGCAGTGCTTTTCACAGAGAGTTCACAGAGGTTTCTTCTGTGAACTTTCTGCTTCAATTATACCTATAGGGAAACCGCTGTGTGTATTTTACTGCACTGTGGGGATGGGATTCGCTAGAATCCCATCCACTACACAGTGACTGTAAAACGCCGTGTTTCTTTCCGTGGCATTTCCACCATGGGCAAATTGCGGCATTTACGCCATGTGGGGCTCTGGCACAAAGGTGACCCCATTGTGGAAACTACACCTCCCAAGGAATTTCTCAAGGGGTAAAGTGACTATTTTGACTACGCATCTGTTTTACAGATATTATTAACTTTGGAGCAAAATATTAAAAAAAAATATTAAAACGACATTTCATCACCAATGTTTTCATTATCACAAGGGGTTAAAGGAGAAAAAGCACCCCACAGGTTGTTAAACAATTGCTCAAGAACACAGCAATACCCCATATGTGGTCGTAAACTCCTGTATGGGCACATGGAGGGCCTCAGAAAGGAAAGAGCGCTATTTGGCTTTTGGAGGGTAGATTTTGCTGGAATAGATTTTGAGTTCCATGTTGCATTTGCAGAGCCCCTAAGTACCAATACAATGTAAATCCTGAAAGGCGACCCCATTTTAGAAACTACACCCCTCAAGGGATTTATCAAGTGGTGTAGCGAGCATTTTTAATCCTTGAGCATTGCATTCATTAAGTTTCCAGAAATGAATGCGGAGCTGATAATTTAAAGTGAAAATTGCAATTTTTCCAGAGATACGCCATTTCAGTGCCCAATATGTTGCACCAACTTATGTCAGCTAGCACAACAGCCAGGCACAACTGCTTCTGGATTGTTTGTCTCTGACATAAGCTGGGCACAACATATTGCGCATTGGAATGACGTATTTATGGAAAAATTGCGATTTTCACCATCAGCTGAGCATTCATGTCTGCAAAATAAATTAATGCAACACTTTGGGATTAAAAATGTTCACTGCACCCCTGGATAAATTCCTTCAGGGGTGTAGTTTCCAAAATGGAGTTTTCCAAAAACCAAGTAGCGCTGCTTCCCTCTGTGCCCAAACAGCAGTTTTTACCCACATAGGACATTAAATATATTATCCTGGGTTTAACAGTGTCATACAAGTGGGCATACACTGCAGTTTGTGTACACCTAAGGGCGCAGATGGGAAAGAGCGCTAGGTGGCTTTTGGAGTGCAAATTGCTATTTGGACGCCATATCATGTTTGCAGAGCCTCTAAAGTACCAGTTCCTTTGTAAGCTCTAAATTTGTGGTGTACCCTGCTATATACCCACACAGCTTATACATTCCCTTCCAGCTACATCCAGTTTTGCCCTAAACGTTGCGCTTTTGGGGGTTTTGTTGTCTCATTGTATAACCTATATTTTTTTCAATTTTTCTGGTGATGTAGCCATATGAAGGCTTTTTTTTTCGCAGGATGAGATGCATTTTGTAATGACATCATTTTGGGGAGCCTAAAACTTATTTACAAAATTTTATTAACTCTTTCTTGGTGGATAAGAAAAAAAAACTCAAAACATCAATACTTACATTGCTTTTTACTTATGTTACCTATGCATATATAACTTTAAGATAACTTTATTCTATGGGTCAGTAGGATTACAGCAATACCTAATTTATATTATTTTTATGCATTACTAATTTTGCAGAACAAAAACCCATTTGGGGAAAGAAATCAGTTGTTTTTCCATCGACATCTTTTGAGAGATGTAACATTTTTATTTTTCTCTCATTCAATTACAAAGGAGCTGATTTTCAGTATCTGATCTGACCACTACACAGAGAAAAGAGCTGTCTGTTTCCTGCTCTATTCCCTGAATATCAGCTGATCAGTGGGGTATTGGGTGTCAGATCCCCAGTAATCAGATATTAATGAATTATCCTTAGGATAGATAAATATCAATATTTCCAGCCCGGAAAAATCCTTTAAACTAAAATACAGAACAACTATAAGCTCCTAAACTTTTTCTAGTGGTGGCTGCAGGCAACCAGGATTTGGTAGCTTATGTTTATTTAAAGTTTTAGATTAGAAATACAGAGCGATGATCTCTATAATGAAACACTGAGACATTATTCAGCATAGAATATTGGACCTAAAGACAACATGGTGGTAAAAGATGGAGAGTCACTTTAACATGGTACTCATAGTGGTTATCAGTTTTTTTGTCCCAATGTTGTTTTTCAGACCATACCACATGAATATTTTTATTTTATACAATAACATAGTTTGTAAGACACACAGAGGCACAAATTCATCAAGGTATACCAATTATCACAGCATTTCCCATGTTAATTCTTAAGCCTTGAGTATTTATTCCCTCATCACTTAGTCAATTCCCCAGAACCCGAGTCACTCGATATATATATATTACTAAATAACAAAACCGTCTAGAGTCATTCATTATTGAGGTAAGATGTGAAGATCAACTAAATATTATATATAAATATATATTTATGAAAAGGGAATGAACAGAAGAGAAATCTAAATCAAATCAATATTTGATGTGACCGTCCTTTGCCTTTAAAACTGCATCAATTCTTATAAGGAAACTTGTAGACAGTTTGTGACAAACTCGGCAGGGAGGCTGTTCCAAACATCTTCGAGAAATAAGCACAGATCTTCTGTGGATGTAGGCTTGCTCCAATCCTTCTGTCTCTTCATGTAATCCCAGACAGACTGAATAATGTTGATCAGGGCTCTGTTGGTATATATAGATGTAGGATGGCAACTTGACATTCTGTGTGATAAGTTGCTGCAGCATGAAATCTTGTTACAGAAGACAGCAAAAGCCACTGCAAAGTGAGAAAAAGTTGAAAAGAGTTAACACTCTGTGTCAGTGTTTTGCGAACACATCTGGTAAAACTTTGGTACATCTGTATAAACATACTGTGCACTGTACATAACCGTGAAGACACACAGGTCTATACAGAAGTCATAGCCAGAAAATGGTAGAATATTTTTGAACATGGAGAGAAAACATCAGCTCAGACTTACTGCTGGGTTCACAAAGCACCGAGAATGTTGAGATCACCAATACAAAGGTATTATCTGGGTAGATGTAAAACCTATAGCCAACACACTCCACAGTAGTAAAAAGGTGTTCTCTTGAGTCATGGCTTATCTGCAAGTTTAACAGATACATCTAACTGTGATAGATACCTGGAGAAAGTTATGTCTGAAAGTATCAAATGTAAAGTTTTGAGAAAGCATAAGGGGCATTTTTGAACTTGGCCAGTGAAGTTAAAATGTAGGCTTTCACAGTTTAAAGAAAGTCCTTTCCCACTCTGCATGCTATTTGCCCAGGTCCCTTACAGATATGGTTTGGAGCAGTGTGACTGGTCTGACCTCTTCCTGTTAAATGTCTTTGTGACTGGAAATTGGACTGTGAGTCATGACATCTACCTCAAGATTACTAATGTTCATACAGTTAGATATCACATGAGCCATCATCATCAATTTATTAGAAACTTAGTTGTAATGTGAAGCTCATAGGCCATAATGCAAAGTCTTTAAATGTGCTTTTCCATATGCTTGACCATATTTACATTTGTAGATAATTAACAAGTTAAACATTATTGAAAATATAAATAATTAACAATTTTGTAGAATTGTAAAGGATTTTCTGTAACTATCTTAATTCTTTTGACTTGACTGATTGCCAATGGATACGACCATGCATGCAGGAACTTTCTATGGTTTGGGACTTGTCAGACACCCAGCCATGATTTCCTTATTGCAGACAGGTTATCAGGCAGGGACATTACATTTATGAGAAGATAATTTGGACACAATAAGGAAATCATGGTTGAGTTCCTGCATTTATGGTCATATAAATTGTCAACCAATTAAGACAAAATACCATTAAGATGGTTGAAGAAAATCTTTAAAAATTTGTAATTATTTATATGTGGAAAAAATGTTTAGTTTTTAATTGTTTAGTAAATTAAATATAGTTCTGTTCATGGGAAAACCCTTTTAACAGGGGACTCTACCTGCTTATAATACTGGAGTCTTCTTACACACGTGGACAAAATTGTTGGTACCCCTCATTTAATGAAAGAAAAAACCACAATGGTCATAGAAATAACTTAAAAAAGCCAGATTGGAATTTGCCAAACTACATGTTGACAAGCCACAAAGCTTCTGGGAGAATGTCCTAGGGATAGATGAGACAAAAATCAAAATTTTTGGCAAGGCATATCAGCTCTATGTTCACAGACGGAAAAATGAAGCATATCTTGAAAAGAACACTGTCCCTACTGTGAAACATGGAGGAGGCTCTGTTATGTTCTGGGGCTGCTTTGTTGCATCTGGCACAGTGTGTCTTGAATCTGTGCAGGGTACAAAGAAATCTCAAGATTATCAAGGGATTCTAGAGAGAAATGTGCTGCCCAGTGTCAGAAAGCTTGGTCTCAGTCACAGGTCATGGGTCTTGCAAAAGCATAATGACCCAAAACACACAGCTAAAAACACCCAAGAATGGCTAAGAGGAAAACATTGGACTATTCTGAAGTGGCCTTCTATGAGCCCTGACCTAAATCCTATTGAGCATCTTTGTAAGGAGCTGAAACATGCCGTCTGGAAAAGGCACCCTTCAAACCCGAGACAACTGGAGCAGTTTGCTCATGAGGAGTGGCCAAAATACCTATTGAGAGGTGCAGAAGTCTCATTGACAGTTACAGGAATCGTTTGATTGCAGTGATTGCCTCGAAAGGTTGTGCAACAAAATATTAAGTTAATGGAACCATCGTTTCTGTCCAGGCCTGTTTCTTGAGTTTTCTTTTTTTAAAAATTCTGTTGAAGCATGGTTGAAAAGCAATGTCTGACTTTCATTTGTTCATTTTCATAGAATTTTTATATATTATTACTTTTGTCAGATTCAAGTTATTTCTGTGACAATTGTGGGTTTTTCTTTCATTAAACGAGGGGTACCAACAATTTTGTCCACGTGTGTATGTGGCAGCCCCTATAGCATTCTTAACAGTAGAGGCAATTACAGAAGTTATGTCTGTTTACTCTTTTTTTTTTTTTTTTTTAACTGTAATTTTTATTAAGTATTTACAAAAGTTTTAGAATACAAACAGTGAGATAATGTATACAAAATGTAAAGATAGTTAGGGAAGGGAAAACTCTTAGGAAAAAGTATCATAAAATAATCACCTAAGAAAAAACAGTCTGTACAAGGACAAAATGAACACAAAACATAAAAACACAACACTCACAGGGTTGGGAAACCATGAGAGCTGAAGAAGGGAAGAGGGAGATTAGAGACCATGGAGAATGCAGTACGTATCCCATGGGGACCAGACCGACTAGAAGGCATCCGTTGTGTTGTTGAGCGTGGCAATAGTCAAGGCTGCACACATCCTTGATACGGGCTACAAGAGCAGGACCAGTAGGAGGGTGTACAATTTTGCAGTGGAGAGCCAAAAGCGTTTTAGCAGCAGTGCAGAAATACAGGAAGAGTTTAGAGGTCTTTTTACCAAGGTGTCCGGGAGGCAAATTAAGTAAATAGACAAGAGTATCCAGCGGGACACCCTGGAGAAAGAGCTCGTCAGTTAACACCTTAACTTCTGTCCAGAAAGCACAAATCAAGGGGCAGCTCCAAAAGATGTGGTTCAATGTGCCCTCTTCAGTGAGGTATGTCCAGCAAACTGTAGGGAAGCTAGGGTTGAGAGTGTGTAGGAGGACCGGGATATGATACCAATACATCAGTAACTTATACTGAATTTCACGGAATGTAATACATGTGGACAATTTGGCTGCACAGGACCATATGATCTGCCATTGTGCTGGGGAGATCTGCCTTCCTAGAGCCTCTGTCCACTTGACCATGTATTTGTGGACGAAGGGAGTGCGTCCCTCTGGAGAAGACAGGATACGGTAAATATCTGATATCAGGCCCTTCATAGAGGCACCAGCTTGGCAAATCTTCTCAAAAACAGTAGGGACAGACACCCATGGGGATCCAAACAAAGTGTCATAAAGGTGGCCACTCAATAGACGGCAAGTGCAAATTGGAGGTAAAATAGTCAAAGGGCCTGAGCTCCAAGGTCGACGGTTCAATCAGGTCAGTGACCTGAAACAGACCTAGTCTGCTCCAGGGGTGCATCGTATGTCTGCTTACCCTTAACCATGTACTAAATGTAGTCTTATCTCGTAATATTAGATGAAGGGCGCTGTTAGACTAATACCTGACAATGCTTATAATGGAAAAACCATATGTATTCAACAATACCAATTTATGTGAACATCAGTTTGCGATCAAATCATCCCATCCTAAGTTTCTAATTTATAAGAAATTTGCAAAGCATGTATATCAATGATAGCAAAATACAAGACATTATTTTAGCTGGATTTTCAGACTTACAACATTCCCAGGGTTTATTCTTCATGGTATTTCTTCTTATCTACTTATTTATAGTTTTTGGTAATGTTCTCATATTAGTCTTGATCTTGCTGGAGCCCAGTCTCCAGGTACCTATGTACTTCTTCATTGGGACTTTATCCTGTATAGAAATATGTTATACAGCTGTCACTATGCCTAAAATGTTGGCCGATCTACTGGCTGAGAAGAAGAATACATCTTTCAGTGGTTGCCTATTACAAGCTTATTTCCTACATGTACTGGGAGTTGCTGAATGTTATGTGCTTACATTAATGGCCTTTGACAGGTATCTGGCCATCTGCAAGCCATTACGATATTCCACCATTATGACTACTGGTTTCTTTATAAAATTAGTCATTATATGTCTTTTGTGGTCATTATATTCTCCAGTTGTGGAGACAATCTTAATCTCTCGTCTTCCTTTCTGTGGTCCAAATCAAATTGAGAATTTTTTCTGTGACTTTCCTCCTCTCATTGATTTAGCATGTTCAGATACCAGACTACTTAAGATGGTGGAGTCTTCCCTCAGCTCAGTGATCATGTTGAATTTTGCGTGTGTTCTCCTTTCTTATATAAAGGTTTTACTTGATATTCTTAAGATTAAGTCTACAGTTGGACGGCAGAAAGCTTTCTCTACATGTGGAGCCCATCTTATTGTGGTTGTATTATTTTTTGGTAGCGTTGGTTTTATGTATATACGTATAGCAAAATTCTATTCTCCAACCTACAACCGCATTGTCAGCATTATTTTTGCTGTTGTTATACCTTTAGCTAACCCTGTCATATATGGCTTGAGAAACCAGGAAATTAAAAAATTTTTCAAAAAAATTTTCAGTTGATTTCAGTTGAGGTCTAAGTTTGTTGAGAATGAAAAAGCTAAATGACAATATAATACTAAGAACAGTTAAACTAAAACAATCTTATGTCAAATGTCTTGGGTCCAATAGATTAGACCCATTCAGCAAATCACAAGATACAATTCTCTAGTCTAAACTGGTCTTTCTCAAGAAGAAATTCAGTCATTCAATGTTTTCCTATAGGAAACAAGGTCTCAAGTATTCCAACTATTACTAATCCATGTACAGTATGTAACTGGGTTGAACCATTCTAATCATTGTTTAAGCTCTGATTTGACCTCATTTGCTGAAATTTTACCATTATCATTATGCTTTGTTTCAGGCCCTCGGTGGTCGCCTGTTCCCATCAATCTTGCTGCAGACAAAAATACATTTTTGATACTTATGCAAATAAGTTGTTCAATGTACCTAAGGCATTGACCACACCTACCAGAGCACCTGTTTTCGCTATGGGCTCCCCTGGCACTGTTTCCTAACATAAAGATTGCCAAGTCCCGAAAATAGTGTATGATTAAGGTGATTCTAACCTATCTGCAGGGCTGGGATGATATGCTGGGTTCTGGTGACAGACTACCTTTAAGATGGAACAAGGCCCATGTAAGCCCTTGGAGAAGATCAACTTTGAAGTCTTATACAAATGAGACAGTCAGTGCACTGGGGATGGGCCTTCAGCCTTGGGAGCACTGGTCTTGTTGCTCAAGTACGATGGGTGATGTCATAGCAGTGAGCAGATCAACAATCACTGCACGGAGTGGTGCACACAGGAGCTAGTAGTGGTCTGAGTGGCAAGAGCAGTGGTCCAGGGAGCTGAAGGCCTGTTTCCAAGATCCTTTTGCATAAGGCTTCAAAGTTGTTTTTTGCCAAATCTAAAAAAGTGCCGTACATAACAAAGGTATATTGTTTATCAATGTGATGTGCTCTGTAACACGGTGGTGGGAAGATGCTTGGGGGAGGTGGGAGACTCCATTTTAAAAGGACCTGTCTGTTTTTGGAAATAGGCCTACACCTCATAATGTAAGAATTCTGGAGCTTCTTTACTTAGAGTTCTACATTGCGCTCTTCCTCTGTAATTTCTCCTACAAAATTATGAAAAAAAGTAGGTAACTCGGTGGTTAACAGTTAATCGATGTGTTCCTACACAATCTGACACCACCCAATCACTGCTGCTGCCAATATCAGACTGTGTAGGGAAACACCCTTTTACAAGGCATATTGTAGTGCCTAGTTGTCAATTTACTCATAAATTTCTAAGAGATGCACAATGTAGTCTTATGAAAAAAGACCTTGCAGAATTGTTAAATTATGCAGAATACAAGTGTTTACTAAAACAAACAAGTCAGAAGAGGTGACAGGTCTTTTTTAAGTCTGAGTAACTTTAAGCTGCAGAGCCTACTTTCAGGTACTGAAACGAATATGATTTTTTTGCCTCATCAGAGTGTTATAACTATTAAGGGGCTTTTCTGGCCCCAAGTGGATTTTCCATACTGATCATGATCCAGACTGTATTTGGGGTCAGAACACTAATTTAAGGATCCATGCACACAACTGAGTGTGCCATCCGATGCTCCTCCGAGTGATCGTCTGATAGACCAGGCATGTCAAACATGCGTCCCGAGGGCCGCATGCGGCCCTTTACAGGCATATCTGCGGCCCGCACAAAAGTCTCAAACTTTGTCTCTAAAGCAGCGGTTCTCAACCTGTGGGTCGCGACCCCGGCGGGGGTCGAATGACCAAAACACAGGGATCGCCTAAAGCCATCGGAAAATACATATTTCCGATGGCTTTAGCTGCTGAGAAGTCGCGCTATTCAGCTGGAACGCACGTCGTTATGGATGTGCGTTCCAAACTGAATGCCTGTGCGCACTTTCAGACCAGTGGAGCGATGCTGCGGGTCCAGCCCTGAGAGGGTGCCCCGCGCTGTGTAGCTCCCGGCATCCGCCGTGCTGTTACACGGATGCCGGGTCTGTTACAATGATGGCGGCCGCTCTGCTGCAGAGCGGTCACCATAGCAACCGGGCCTCCGCGGGCTGTAAAAACTGCCCCTGGTCCCCACCAGCCCCATACCTGTTAAGTTGCAGGTCGACTCCCCGCGCGGCGAGATCGTGGGAGTCGACCTGTTCCGGTGACAGCCTGGAGCCTAATGAAGGCTCCCAGGCCTGTCACTGGGATACAGAATCTCCCATAGACTGCAATACACTTGTATTGCAGTCTATGGGACTTGCAATCAAACGATTGCAGGTTCAAGCCCCATGAAGGGAGGGGGGCTAATAAAATAGTCAAAAAATAAAATAAAAAAAAAAAGTTCTAACTCACCCACTTTCCCTAGAATACATATAAAAGTACAAAATTACTGTGAAACACATACACATTAGCTATCCCTGTGTCCGAAAATGCCCGGTCTACAACCTTATAAAAATATTTTTCTTGTAGGGTGAACATCAGAGAGGGGAAAAAAAAATCAAAATACTTATTTTCCATCATAATTTGCAAATAAATTCTTTAAAAATCAGACAATGTGATTTTCTGGATTTGTTTTCTCATTTTGTCTCTCATAGTTGAGGTCTACCTATGATGACAATTACAGGCCGGCCTCATCTTTTTAAGTGAGAGAACTTGCTCAATTGGTGGCTGACTAAATACTTTTTCCCCACTGTATAAAATAGCCTTCCCTTATAATAGCCCCCCTTATATATAATATGTCATCTCTTATAATAACCCCCTTATATATAACAGTCTCTCCATTATAATAGCCCCCTTCTAAATAATAGTTCCTCTCTTATTTATAATAGTTTCAACCTAATAATAGCCCCACTTATTTGTAATAGTTCTCACCTTTTAAGGGGGCTATTATAAGGGGGGGGGGTACAATTATACACTTATTTATAATGGGGGCTATTATAAGAGAGAACTATTATTTATAAAGGTGCTATTATAAGGGAGGAACTATAATATATAAAGGAACAAATATAAGGGGACTAATATAAGGGGAGATCAATTATATACAAAAGCCCCCCCCCTTATATATAATATGTCATCTCTGATAATAATCCGCTTATATATAACAGTTTCCCCTTATATATAGTAACCCCCTTTTATATAACAGTTCCCCTTATAAATAATACTCCACCCTTACAATAGCCCCCCTTATATTTAATAGTTCCCCTCTATAAATATTAGCCCTCCCTATAAATAATAGTTTTCCCCCTTATCAGGTAATCCTTTTGCCTTACCAGAAAACAATAAATCTTTTACTCACCTTACCACGCTCCCACGATGAGCGCAGCATCCAGAGATTCTCCTTTAGTAGTGGCTCAGGTGGCGCGATGCAATGACGTCATCACGCCACCTGTGCCGCGACGTCCTGTGCGTTACCGGTGGTCCTCTATGGCAGATCAGGGACCTTTCAGCTCCCTGCTCTGTCATAGGATTAAACTGTATTGGCGTGCACAGCACAGCATGCCGATACAGCTGTGGATCTCCCGGGATCCGGAGCATTAGGCTAAAAAGCCTGATGCTCCGGATCCCGGGGGCCCTTTTGAGGACAGGGGCCCTGGGCAATTGCCCAGTTTGCCCCCCCCCCCCAACGCCAGCCCTGAGCATAAAGAAAGTGGCAGCCCAGCATATGGTTAAAGTAGCACTTTGTATCTACTGCTTACCCTCTATTTTCCCATAGACATACATTTCACTGTCACTTTGACATAACTTTGGCTGTGTTTGCCTTAGAGAGCTAGGAATGGGCTAAATAGAGTCCTAAGATACCTGACAATGTCATACATTATGTTCTAAGCCTATTTAAACTCTGGTTTCTGAAAAAACTTATTAGATCCAAAATTGATCTTTGGACCAAACCACACGAACCAGAAATGAAACAAATCTTCAAAGGTTCACCCATCACACCAATCAAACAGGTTATTCAGCAACCAAGCTTTGTGTACCTTTATTTAATGGGCAAGGCACATATAAAACCCATACTTCCAATCTCATAGTCCATAGTCATAGATAATGAGATAATTAGAAAAATGTAAATGGATGGTGAGAGGGGAGATACATGGGATCCATGTTGTCCAGAACATTGATCTTAGTTGATCACATTAATTCTGCTTTTTTCTATTATGGAAGTCAGTAATTTGAGACAGTTAAAGCATCTGGAATAGTACCGGTGAATGGTAAACTTAGGTTGGCAAGGTCCAAAGTGGAGGACAGGGTAGCCTGTTTGCTGAGCTGCAATATCAAGCACAGCCCCTAATGCTGTCTCTTCAAACATCTGGTGAGAGGGGTCCCTGGTATCAGACCCCCATCTATATGATACTGTTGACCTATCCTATGGAAAACACATTTAAAAATAATATTAGAAAAAATATATATATATTTTTCAGTGAATAAATCTTTTTATTGCTATTATATCACAGTTCAACCTAATATCCCATGGAGTTTCCCATGTTAATTTGTAAGCTTTGTGTATTTTTTCCCCTCAGCATTTAGTCAATTCCCCAGTACCTATATACAGTATTATCCCATGGTAGTTCCCATGCTAATTCATAAACCTTGTGTATTTTTTCCCTCAGCATTTAGTCAATTTCCCGGCAACTGAGATATTTATGCATAGACACTAAAAACAAAATTGTCTAGAGTCATAAATATATATATCTTGTAAGACATTGATGGAGAAAATCATGGAGGGAAGATATATTTCCCCCAGGTTTCTCTCATATGTGCATTAGTAACATGGTGTCAGTAGTGGAAAATTCAGACTTTTCACTACTTTCTTGGAAAAGCCGAAAATGATTTTTGGAATTGGATTGGGGAGAGTTGGCTGGATCTCCACTCCCTAGTCTGTGTCTGTTATTAGGAGCAGGTTGCTGGTTAGTCCACTGCAGCAGCATCTGCATAATAAAGGTTCATACACAGGGGTTGGGGTGCTAAGTGTTGGATGGATTCTGGAGGAGATCAGTCTGTGGATCTGTAAGTGAACAAAACTTACTGTTCATTGTGGTAGAATGGCACTTAGTATAGATAGGAATGTCTATGTTAGTTAGAGCTCAGCCGAGCAGGTTTTGTTTTCTTTATTGCCAAAGAAGGCTCTTCTTTTCTGCTGGTCCTGGGCTATAAAAATAAACACAGGCACCCCCTGTTTGCACCCTAGCAGTTGTGTCACTGTCTCTCTCTGTTGTGGACCCACCTAGCCTACCACTACTGATGCTAATCTCCACTAGAGATATATAGCAATATACACAAGTGGACAAAATTGTTGGTACCCCTCATTTAATGAAAGAAAAACTCAAAATGGTCACAGAAATAACTTGAACCTGACAAAAGCAATAATATATAAAAATTCTATGACAAGCCACAAAGCTTCTGGGAGAATGTCCTATGGACAGATGAGACAAAAATCGAAATTTTTGGCAAGGCACATCAGCTCTATGTTCACAGACGGAAAAATGAAGCATATCTTAAAAAGAACACTGTCCCTACTGTGAAACATGGAGCAGGCTCTGTTATGTTCTGGGGCTGCTTTGTTGCATCTGGTGTCTTGAATCTGTGCAGGGTACAATGAAATCTCAAGACTATCAAGGGATTCTAGAGAGAAATGTGCTGCCCAGTGTCAGAAAGCTTGGTCTCAGTTGCAGGTCATGGGTCTTGCAACAGGATAATGATCCAAAACACACAGCTAAAAACACCCAAGAATGGCTAAGAGGAAAACATTGGACTATTCTGAAGTGGCCTTCTATGAGCCCTTACCTAAATCCTATTGAGCATCTTTGGAAGGAGCTGAAACATGCCGCCTGGAAAAGGCACCCTTCAAACCCGAGACAACTGGAGCAGTTTGCTCATGAGGAGTGGCCAAAATACCTGTTGAGAGGTGCAGAAGTCTCATTGACAGTTACAGGAATCGTTTGATTGCAGTGATTGCCTCAAAAAGTTGTGCAACAAAATATTAAGTTAAGGGAACCATCATTTCTGTCCAGGCCTGTTTCATGAGTTTTCTTTTTTTAAAAATTCTGTTGAAGTATGGTTGGAAAGCAATGTCTGACTTTCATTTGTTCATTTTCATAGAATTTTTATATATTATTACTTTTGTCAGATTCAAGTTATTTCTGTGACAATTGTGGGTTTTTCTTTCATTAAACGAGGGGTACCAACAATTTTGTCCATGTGTGTATATATATTAGTTGAAACCAGAAGTTTACATACACTATATAAAAAGACACATATGCATATTTTTCTTAGTATCTGACATGAAATCAGAATAAACCTTTCCTGTTTTAGGTCAATTAGGATTACCAAAATTATTTATAATCGTTGGTAGGAATTTGGGCCCATTCCTCCTGACAGAACTGGTGTAACGGAGCCATGTTTGTAGGCTGCCTTGCTCGCACCTGCCTTTTCATCTTTGCCCATAAATGTTCAATAGGACAGCATGTAGAGGACACATGCTCTATGACTGACTTAAGAATGCGCCCCAGGCCAAACTGTTGAGGCCCAGCGAACCAACTACAAACTTGTTCTGGTATTTTTCTATATTTTATTCCCATTTTATTTTCTGTACTGTATTGTGCTTTTACCTGTATTTGCTTGACAATCCATTGATGTGCATTTCTGTATATGTTACTGGCTAGTACCGACCCACTCGGGTTAATAAATATATAAAATGTATAAAGCTCGTTTCATTCTATCCTATGAACTCAGACACTCACAGGGCGTGAGTGGGAGGTAAGGAGGGTGATAGCAGGTGTGCCAAACTGCTTGGCCAGGAGGTATCCTTCACAAGGGGTGATGGCGCTTATACATGTACCACAGTTTATTCAAACAACTGATCCTGGGGGTCCCGGGTATTGGAACCCCACTCATTTTTTTTACCTTTTTTTTTTACCTTTTAATTAGGAAACACCTGGGGCATTATTAATAAGGGGCACTATTTACAGGGGGTACACAGGGAAGTTATTCATTTAAAGATTCACTTGGGGGTATTATTAATTATGGGGGGTTATATTATACTGTATATTTTATAATTGGGGGTAGCAGCAGGATGGGTGTGCAGGTAAAGGCAATGTGAGTCAGGTGCCTGGAAAAGTGAGGAGCCAAAGATGTCTGTGCTGCAAACTTTACAGAGATTGAAAGAATTGGTCATGGCAGTCCAGATGGAAGAGACGGGAAATGTGAATGATTAGTCAGAGACGTCACCTGTAAGTCACTAAATGTTACTACACTTAATTCACCTAAATCATCTGCAGAGCCCAGTGTAGATCCGATATATACCACTATACGGTCACTGTATAGTGATAATATCGGTATACCTAAGTTGGGGGCCCACTTGGACATGTTTGCCCCCGCTGTGCTGAACCCCTAGCTACGCCTCTGGTGCTCAGTTGAGCTTTTTTGTAAGTTCCATTTATTGTTATTGTTCTGGAGTAACTTTTGGTCTTGAATTTTTTTTTGGGTCTGTGTTTTCAGGTCTTGTATCTACGTACAGTTATATACAGTATTCTGCTGGACTGTAAGGTAGGTTCAATAACCAGGGTTTATGATGCGCGCTGCTGAAATCAATGTTGACTTCAAATCAATTGCTTTGAAGTGTGTCTTGGTTAGTGCTAGGGAAGAGCAAACTGATTTGGTTAGACCTGGATTCAACCCGAATTTTCCAAAAATTTGGAGTTCACCGCCCACTCGCCAAACACTATTATACTAAGGGGTCTCTATTATACACTATTATACTCTGAGATGCTGAGGACATCATCAGAGCTGCCACCTTATCCAGTGTCGGACTGGCCCACCGGGGAACCGTTGAATCCCCCGGTGGGCCCCGAGCCCCGACTATATTTAGTCCTCATTTTGCCAATGCAAAGGTCAGGGGTCCGATTGGGACGATCAGGGGCCCGATCAAGCCCCTGACCATCCAAATCGGGCCCCTGACCAATGGACAGTAAGGATCGTGGTCGCAGGGGGGTGTGACCGTGACCGGAAAAGTACAGGGTCCGCGGCCAGCTGGAAGCGGCCGGGGCCCCGGACTACCATGATAGTGGTCGGGGAAAGCCTGGTTCCCCGACCGCTATATCTACACTGTGTTCCAAATTATTATGCAAAAAGTGTTTAGGAGTGATAAGGTAAGAATTTTTTTGTTTGTCAGTTAAAGTCATTGATAGTGATGTGTGTCAGGGCTCTTTATATCACTGAAAGCAATTGCAGACACCTGTGCTAATTAGTTTGGCAGGTGTGTCCAATTAAAGGCAAGACTACTTAAGAAGGCTGTCCCACATTATTAAGCAGCCTACTTTTTCAGCTAAAATGGGAAAGAAAAAGGATGTGTCGGCTGCTGAGAAGCAACAAATTGTGGAGTGTTTAGGTCAAGGCATGACTACAATCAACATTGCCAAGACACTTCATCGTGATCATCGCACAATCAAGAAGTATGTAGCTGATTCACAGCACACACGTGTGCGTGCTGATAAGGGAAAATTGAGGACTCTTTCCAACAGGCAATTACGTCAGGTTAAAAGAGCAGCTTCAAAAATGCCTTGTCATAGCAGCAGACAAGTTTTTGAAGCTGCTGGTGCCTCCAACGTCCCCCGAACAACAAGATGCAGGGTCCTTCAGAGGTTTGCAGCTGTGCGTAAGCCATCCTGTCGACCTCCTCTATCCACTGCACACAAGCAGAAATGGCTCCAGTGGGCCAAACAATACATGAAGACTGACTTCAAAACTGTTTTGTTCACCGATGAGTGCCGTGCAACGCTCGATGGTCCAGATGGATGGGGTGGAGGATGGCTTGTTGATGGACACCCCATGCAAACACGGCTACGGCGCCAACAAGGAGGAGGTGGAGTAATGTTTTGGGCTGGAATCATGGGGAGAGAGGTTGTTGGCCCCTTTAGGATCCCTGAAGGGGTAAAGATGAACTCCATAATGTATGTGGAGTTTCTCAAACAGCACTTCCTGCCATGGTTCAAGAAGAAGAACCATGCATTCCGCAGAAAGATCATTTTCATGCATGATAATGCACAGTCTCATGCTGCAAATAACACATCTGCATCTCTGGCTGCTATGGGCATAAAAGGGGATAAACTTATGGTGTGGCCCCCATGCTCCTCTGACCTCAACCCCATTGAGAACCTCTGGAGCATCATCAAAAGGAGTGTCTATGATGGCGGGAGGCAGTTCACATCTAAGCAACAGCTCTGGGAGGGTATTCTGTCCTCATGCAAAACAATTGAAGCAGAAACCATCCAAAAACTGACAAATTCAATGGACGAGAGAGTTCAGAAGCTTCTTTCGAACAAGGGGTCCTATGTGCAAATGTAACATCACCTCGAATAAAGTTTTGGCTTGAAAACTGTTTGATTTCAGTTTGTAATAACCTGCTAATGCTTATAATTTCACAATGACCATTTTTTTGTTCTTAATAAAAATGAAAAGGTTGCAAATTCTGCTGTGCATAATAATTTAAAACATGCATTTTGAGTGTTTATTTTTTTTTTTTTAAATATACTGTTATCATAGGCAGTTTCTTCAAAAACCTTTCAATTATACTCGAATAGTTGATGACTGGAAAATTACAATGACTGCAATTCATATAGGTAATTTTGGAAAATATGAGAAAATATTATTTGCATAATAATTTGGAACACAGTGTATTGTTAATGGAAAGGGTATGCCAGCCCAGGGAAAGTGACAAAAAATTTAAAAAAATGCTCACCTGTCCTGGGCTCAGCATCATCTCCGGCACTTTTCCGGCCTCACTGCAGGGGCCTGTGGATAGTCCCCAGTGGTGACATGGGCGCGACGGCGTAATGACGTAATCACTCCCGACGTGACTGCAGAGGTCCAATCACAGGCCCCAGCGGTGACGTCTGGGGCACTGGACGTGGGGACCAAGGGACCAAGGAAGATGGGAAAGACAGCAGGACGGAGCGAGGATGCCCCGGAGAGGTAAGACAAAGTGAGTATAAGTGTTTTTTATTTTTAATCACTTCTCCTGGGCCTCTACTTATTATATTCTGGGGTCTGAGGAGACCCCAGAGTATAATAATAGCACCGGCTCTGGAGGGGGGGACTGTGGGCATATAATACTGTGTGGGGGCCACTGCGGAGCATATAATGCTGTGTGGGGGCCACTGCGGAGCATATAATGCTGTGTGGGGGCCACTGTGGAGCATAAAATGCTGTGTGGGGGCCACTGCGGAGCATAAAATGCTGGGTGGGGGCCACTGCGGAGCATAAAATGCTGTGTGGGGGCCACTGCGGAGCATAAAATGCTGTGTGGGGGCCACTGCGGAGCACATAATGCTGTGTGGGGGCCACTGCGCAGCATTTTATACTGTCCCAGTATTGTTTACATGTCGGCATTGCGTTGCTCACTCACCGTATTCTTGATAACTGCAGTTGTGGATACTAAAGCTGTATCCCTTTCAAGTATCTGAGATATCACTGCAGCACCTGTAACCGCCACTATAAGAATTCTCTCTAGGGAGGGGGTAGGGGGGCCCCAGACAAAAGTTTACACCGGGCCCACAAGACCTTCATTACACCTCTGCCAATGCATTTGCATTGGCAAAATGATAACTAACGGAGGCCAATAGCCTGCGTGGACATTAAAGGGGTTGTGCAGGATAACATTTTTTTTTTTTTTTTTTTTTAATTACACAGGTGAAAAAAAACAAAAAAACCTCTCTCTCCTGTCCCCAGTGTCTCCCAGCGTGGTTTAGCCTGCAGCTCTATTTTCTTCCATCGCAAGTGCCCCCTGCACGTGACTACCTGTGATGTCACATGACCCCTGAGGCCAATCAGCGGCCTAAAGGAAGGGACCTGGGATGTCACAGCCAGTGAGGACTTCCGGCAAAAGAAGACAACGGAGCTGCAGGACCGGACCGTGCTGGGATCTGCTGACACCGGAGCACCGGGGATAGGTCTGTTTAGTATGTTTTTGTTTTTTGGGAGGAGGGGGTTCACCTCCCCCAGACTAATTATAAAAAAAAAAAAAAAAATTAGACTGGACAACCTCTTTAAAGTGTGGTGCATTAGGGGGGTATATTAAAGGGGTTGTCCAGACATAATTTGTTATGGTTTAACCTCAGGATAGGCCATAGATACCTGATCTGTTGGGGGCCAACCCCAGATCGATCAGCTGTACGGAGTCACTTCTGGCACCTGTCCTGTACACAATATGGGTCCAGAAGCAGAAAGCTTTGTCCACTGTATATTAGCCGGGCACCTTCGCTGCATCTCAGCACTTATTGAAGTCAGTAGGAGCTGAGCCGCAGTGAAGGCACCGGGCTGCTATACAGCGGATGGAGCTTTCTGCTTCCAGCCCTGTGTTGTGTACAGAACGGGCACCGGAAGTGACGCTGTACAGTTGATGGGGCCGTGTGTCAGCCCCCTACTGATCAGGTATTTATGGCCTATCCTGAGCATAGGCCATAAAAAAGATTAACCCTGGACAATCCCTTTAATATGCATCACACAGTTTAATGTCCCCCGCCCCCCACAGGATGTTAGCCCCCATCACTTCACCCACACAATATAATGGCCCCATCACTGTTCCCCATACAGTATGAGAGACCAGTGAAGAGACCACTGTATGGGGGGACCAGTGAAGTGGCCATAAAAAAATTTGGCCCAGACAACCCCTTAAAAGAGGTTGTCCATAAACTGGAGCAACCATGGTGGCGACCGCCAGGGAGGTGTAAAAATAAAAAATTTCAAAAAAGTATACTCACCTGTCCCCAGCACCCTGTTGTCCCCTGCCTGTGTCTGTTTGGTCTCATGGTGGCACCTCATTTCTGGAAATCCTGTACCTAATTGGTCTTAGCGGTCACATGAGGTGCAGGACTCCCAGCAAGAAGGCGCCGGCACGAGACCGAATAGACACTGGCAGCGGACAACGGAGTGGTGGGAATAGGTGAGTATGCTTTTTTTACTTATTTTTTATTTTACACCTCCCGTCCGGGACTTGGGTTGCGCCAATTCCTGGACATCCTCTTCAAAGTATTTATCCATCTTTCTAATATTGATGGCCTATGCTTAGGATAGGCCAGCAATATTACATCTGCGATGTAATGATGATCTTCAAGTAATGGTAACAATTCTAGGAGCCACGCTGTTCACTTGCCATACAGAATGTAGCAGTAGGTTTAGGTAGTGCAGTGGTGCACATGTTATGGAAGGTGAGCAGCATGGCTCCTGACATGTTATTACCTTTAGCCGCCCTGTCTCGATACCGCTGATCTGCAGGGGTCCTGATGGTGGGCCCCTAGAAGCAATTCCACTGGTGGGCCCTAGACATCCCAGTCCAACACTGACCTTATCCTCCTGCCAACTGAGCTGCCAATTGGTGCAGTCACTGAGATTTTACCAATCTGTGATTGTGAAGCAATAAATTCATATGAGGATTCTGGCTGTGCAAGTCCACAACAACTACTAGCAGCTGTTCGCAGATTATGTTTTTTTTCGGAGATTGTAAATGCAAAGTGTTTGTACATGTTTTGCTGATCTGATGAAGGAGGAAGTCCTCCCTCGTAACACAGTCATCTATTTCTCAAAAAAAAAGCTACCATTGAAACTACTGATGTTTGCAGTTCTATTGATTGTATCAGCATCGCTGACAAGCTATTGGGCCATACTTATCCATACATTGACTTGACACTACAAGAATTGTCTGGGACTTTTAACCAAGGGTTGTATTCCTGCCAGATGGACAGCAGCTTGTAGTGGCTAAGGAGAGGTCAACAATATTACAGGCTCAGAAAACTCCTTTAAAATATAATAATCTATAATATAATAATCTTAAATAGAATCATATTTTTTTATTTTTCAGTGCATTAATCTTTTTATTCCTATTATCCCACAGTTCAACCTATTATCTCATGCTGTATCCCATGTTAATTTGTAAGCCTTGAGTATTTTTCCCTTAGCATTTAGTCAATTCCCCAGTACCTGATATATTTTATATATAAAATATTCAGAAACAAAACAATCTAGAGTCATTGATGATTAAGGTAACACAAGGAAACCCATATATTATGTAGTAAAATCCATTCTGTCATCCTCCATTGGCAGGTGTATAATCAAGCATGCAATCTCTATAGACATTCATAGTAACATAGTGGGCGATGCTGAAGAGCTGAGTGAGAGATTACTTATTAGTCAAAAAAATCCAGCCATATTCAGCAGATGACAGTGATTTTTACTCACCCTGTCCATGCTCCTGTCCTGACCACCCTCTGCTGCTACTTCCAGAATGCGCTATAGCGGACTCTGAAGAACGCTGGGATGCTGTACATAGCATTGTGATGTAAGTGTAGCCCGCCTAGAGGAGGCAGCGGAGACTGGCCAGGACAGGAGCATGGACAAGTAAGTAAAAATTATTGGCAGCTGCTTATTGGAAGATGTGGCTCTGTGGCCGTCACTTGGTTCGGACAATGTGTCATAGGTTTGCCATTACTGTCCTAGATTCTAATGTAAAATTTGAAAAGATATAGGTCCCCAGGATCCATTATGTCCACCTCCTCTTATCCAGACAGTTGCTTACAAATTTATGACCTCTAGAGATGAAGAAGATCCCATATCCACCTCTTGCCCCAAGGCAGGAAGGCCTCCTGCCCCCATCTTCATTTTTCTGTATTTTTTTTTCCTTTATTTTTTCCTCTCAACTTCCCTATTTTCTTTTAACCACCCCAACAACATCGAATCCACCCCCACTACATTCTCAACTGTTTTAGATGCTACTATAAGGAGGATTGAAGGACATAAGGATTGTCTTGATTTTACCTTTATTCAATTCATTGGATTCTTCCATATGATCGTATAGTCATGACCCATTAATCAAAACTGTAATTGTAGCTATTACCAATGTCACTCTAAGGCTAAGTTCACATCTGTGCTGGAGTCTCTGTCTGCCGATATCCGTGTGTAACCTCTAAAACAACGATCTGACTCTCTGTCATTCGGGTCCTGCAGACCCGATACATGGAGAGCCCTGCGCAGATGTGAATCTAGCCTTATGCTGTTTATGTGGTACTAAAATCTTTATTGACTGCAAAGCATCCAGGCACTAAGGCAACAAAGCAGCCCCAAACCATGATGCTCTCTCTTCACCATGCTTCACAGTTGGAATAAGGTGTTGGTATTGGTGTGCAATGTTCTTTTTCCTCCAATTTTAGTGTTCTGCATTTGTGCTACACAGGTCAATCTGCAATAGTACATTATAGAAGCATTGTGGAACATCAAGGTGATTTTGGCACAAACATCAGACAAGCCACAATGTTTTTTAAGCCATGGTGGCTTCTTTTGTGAAGTCCTTCCATGAACACTATTCTTGTTCAATGTTTTTCTAATAGTGGACACAAAACAGCTTTTTTTGTGGTTTGTAGAGTCTTGTGTAGATCTCTTGCTGCAAGGCTACATTCACAAAACCCATAGATTTCGTTATTTAGCCCAGGCCACAAAATGGACAGGAATAGGACATGTCCTGAGTTTTGCTCCCATGCTTGAGGCCACTTACACTGACTTGTTATAACACATGATCATGTGTATTGGGGCCATTAGAATACAGTGAATCAGTCAGCTATCCATTAAAAAAAGCACTAGTACACTGACAAATCACGTGTTCATGTGCATGAGCCCCACCTTTGCGTTCTTTCTCTGCTCTGTCCATCAGATTGTGAGGGAGCCGACCATTGAGGCCCCTCATAGGGAGCAGTCTTAGATGGTCTAGCCACTCACCACTGTGAGTTTAGTGGCAGATCAGAGTCTACCACTGTGAACCTGATAGCAAATATCCCCTGAGGAATAGCGCCTATGTGCTAAGAATCGTATCGGGAGGAAGGGAAAGTACAGCGTAAGATATAAGGGTCAGAACGGGTACTGCCCTTGTGATCAGGGGTACCATGCAGGGAAAGATAAGGGAGAGATACAATCCTTGTGCATGTGAACCCTACAGATGAATTGGCACCTCGAAATCTCTTATGTACCTGAGACCCATTGAGACATATGTGGACCTGACCTCTGATGGCTAAACATCTTGATATAGGAGTCTGGTAAGACCGAACCGATTTATATCTATACGCACTGATGTTGTAAAGATACTGTATGTTGTTGGTCCAGAATTTAGATATGTGTTCACACTGCACTTTGTCGTCATTTTTTGGCATTTTAGCTGTGGTATTAAAAGTTATATTTTACTTATTTATATCACTGTTGCTGTTTGGTATGCATTTGTTCAATGGGCGAAGCACCTGTGAAAGCCATACTTCCAATGTCGGATTTATGTTAGATAACTGTTTGCACCCATCTAACCTCTAATTTACAGTGCTGGCCAAAACTATTGGCACCCCTGCAATTCTGTCAGATAATACTCAATTTCTTCCAGAAAATGATTGCAATCACAAATGCTTTGGTAATAATATCTTCATTTAATTTGTCGTCAATGGAAAACCACAAAAAGAATTGTCAAAAAGCCAAATTGGATATAATTCCACACCAAACATAAAAAAGGGGGTGGACAAAAGTATTGGCACCCTTTGAAAAATCATGTGATGCTTCTCTAATTTGTGTAATTAACAGCACCTGTTACTTACCTGTGGCACATAACAGGTGGTGACAATAACTAAATCACACTTGCAACCAGTTGAAATGGATTAAAGTTGACTCAACCTCTGTCCTGTGTCCTTGTGTGTACCACTTTGAGCATGGAGAAAAGAAAGAAGACCAAAGAACTGTCTGAGGACTTGAGAAGCAAAATTGTGAGGAAGCATGAGCAATCTCAAGGCTACATGTCCATCTCCAAAGACCTGAATGTTCCTGTGTCTACTGTGCGCAGTGTCATCAAGAAGTTTAAAGCCCATGGCACTGTGGCTAACCTCCCTAGATGTGGACGGAAAAGAAAAATTGACGAGAGATTTCAACGAAAGATTGTACGGATGGTGGCTAAAGAACCTCGACTAACATCCAAACAAATTCTAGCTGCCCTGAAGTCCGAGGGTACAACAGTGTCAACCCATACTATCCGTCGGCGTCTGAATGAAAAGGGACTCTATGGTAGGATACCCAGGAAGACCCCACTTCTGACCCAGAGACATAAAAAAGCCAGGCTGGAGTCTGCCAAAACTTACCTGAGAAAGCCAAAAACTTTTTGGAAGTATGTTCTCTGGTCAGATGAGACAAAAGTAGAGCTTTTTGGGAAAAGGCATCAACATAGAGTTTACAGGAAAAAAAAAAGAGGCCTTCAAAGAAAAGAACACGGTCCCTACAGTCAAACATGGCGGAGGTTCCCTGATGTTTTGGGGTTGCTTTGCTGCCTCTGGCACTGGACTGCTTGACCGTGTGCATGGCATTATGAAGTCTGAAGACTACCAACAAATTTTGCAGCATAATGTAGGGCCCAGTGTGAGAAAGCTGGGTCTCCCTCAGAGGTCATGGGTCTTCCAGCAGGACAATGACCCAAAACACACTTCAAAAAGCACTAGAAAATGGTTTGAGAGAAAGCACTGGAGACTTCTAAAGTGGCCAGCAATGAGTCCAGACCTGAATCCCATAGAACACCTGTGGAGAGATCTCAAAATGGCAGTTTGGAGAAGGCACCCTTCAAATCTCAGGGACCTGGAGAAATTTGCCAAAGAAGAATGGTCTAAAATTCCAGCAGAGCATTGTAAGAAACTCATTGATGGTTACCGGAAGCGGTTGTTCGCAGTTATTTTGTCTAAAGGTTGTGCTACCAAGTATTAGGCTGAGGGTGCCAATACTTTTGTCCGGCCCATTTTTGGAGTTTTGTGTAAAATGATCAATGATTTGACTTTTTTTTTCATTCTCTTTTGTGTTTTTTCATTGCAAGCAAAATAAATGAAGATATTATTACCAAAGCATTTGTGATTGCAATCATTTTCTGGAAGAAATTGAGTATTATCTGACAGAATTGCAGGGGTGCCAATACTTTTGGCCAGCACTGTATGCATCTTGTCTTGGCTGTTTGAGTCAAAAGCAGAATAAGGGTACACAAGGTGGAAAGTGAACAGGAATATGAGGTGGATTCACCTTCCTCTCTACTTTCTGGCCTTTCTGCGTCTTTAATCTCTGATTATTCTCACATGTATGGGGCTAGTCGTTGGGGTGGCTTGTACCGCGGGTTCTGTGGCTGGTTCCAGTATTACCATTGCAAGTCTGTGTTGCAAAATAAATGATTATTCTTTGACCAAAAAAATGTCGGCCATGATGCTTTATAGCTGAATTTGACTTTTTACAATCCGTTCCCCTTCATATTAAACCTGCTTCTCAGAACTTGACTGTCCATCATAGACTTACAGGTGCATCTCAATAAATTAGAATATCTTTGAAACTTTATTTATTTCAGTAATTAAATTAAAAATGACCTCCTATATTTTCTAGATTCTTTACACACAGAGTGTTCTATTTCAAGTGTTTTATTTCTGTAAATGTTGATTATGGATTACAGCTAATGAAAACCAAAATCTAAGAAAATTTGAATATTGTAAAAAAATTCTGTATTGTAAATTCAGTGTGTCACCTGCCAAGGTTTCCTAAGCCTTTAAATGGTCCCTGAGTCTGTTTCAGTAGGACACACAATCATGGAAGATGCTGAATTATTACTGAATTACTGAAATGAATGAATGTTTCAAAAATATTCTAATTTATTGAGATGCACCTGTAGATGTAAGAGAATATTCTGCAGTCTGCAACCCACACTATAGGGAGCATATTGCAAATTGTTTAACCCCCTTCCATGAGCCATTACATTTTTATCTTCTATCTCGACATGGTCATACAGTGGGGAAAAAAAAGTATTTAGTTAGCCACCAATTGTGCAGGTTCTCCCACTTAAAAAGATGAGGCTGGCCTGTAATTGTCATCATAGGTAGACCTCAACTATGAGAGACAAAATGAGAAAACAAATCCAGAAAATCACATTGTCTTATTTTTTAAGAATTTATTTGCAAATTATGGTGGAAAATAAGTATTTGGTCAATAACAAAAGTTCATCTCAATACTTTGTTATATATCCTTTGTTGGCAATGACAGAGGTGAAACGTTTTCTGTAAGTCTTCACAAGGTTGGCACACACTGTTGCTGGTATGTTGGCCCATTCCTCCATGCAGATCTCCTCTAGAGCAGTGATGTTTTGGGGCTGTCGCTGGGCAACACGGACTTTCAACTCCCTCCAAAGGTTTTCTATGGGGTTGAGATCTGGAGACTGGCTAGGCCACTCCAGGACCTTGAAATGTTTCTTTCAATGCTGCTCCTTCGTTGCCCTGCCGGTGTGCTTGGGATCATTGTCACACTGAAAGACCCAGCCAAGTTTCATCTTCAATGCCCTTGCTGATGGAAGGAGGTTTGCACTCAAAATCTCACGATACATGGCCCCATTCATTTTTTCATGTACACGGATCAGTCGTCCTGGTCCCTTTGTAGAGAAACAGCTCCAAAGCATGATGTTGCCCCCCCATGCTTCACAGTAGGTATGGTGTTCTTTGGATGCAACTCAGAATTCATTCTCCTCCAAACACCACGAGTTGTGTTTCTACCAAACAGCTCTACTTTGGTTTCATCTGACCATATGACATTCTCCCAATACTCTTCTGGAACATCCAAATGCACTCTAGCAAACTTCAGACGGGCCCAGATATGTATTGGCTTAAGCAGGGGGACACGTCTGGCACTGCAGGATCTGAGTCCCTGGCGGTGTAGTGTGTTACTGACGGTAGCCTTTGTGACGTTAGTCCCAGCTTTCTGCAGGTCATTTACTAGGTCCATTCACTTTACCATTTGGGAGAGCCTCCAGAACGGCAGCCAACTCCTCTCTCGATACTGGGGCATTAAGCGAAGAGAGGGCTGAGGACGGGAGGGCCGGGAGTTGACACGAGGCTAGGTAAGAGTGCAAGTCTGTCTCTACATTGGTGGGGCTTCTCCTAGTAGGTGAGGGAAGGTTATACAGTTTAGTATAATAATCCCTAAACAAGGCCGCTATGGCATCGGGATGGTGCTGAAGGGTGCCCTGGGAATCTCGAACGGCATGGGGTGTAGACGAAACCTGACGGTCCTTCAGGGTTCTAGCTAGAAGTGTGTGGGCCTTATTTCCCCTCTCATAGTATCTCTGGCGACTGTAGAGGAGGAGGCGTCGGGTAGCCTGGGTGGCGAGGTCGCGGAGGTCAGCCCTGGCCGCTACTAATTGACGCAGTAAAGATAACGAGGGTCGCGTCGTTAGTCGCTCAGTGAGGGATCTAATCTTGTCAGTCAAAGCCTCCTCTCTGGCCCTCCGGTTTCTCTTAGTCTGTGTTCCCAACACAATACAGTGACCTCTCATTACTGCCTTATGGGCTTCCCACAGTGTGGACACAGCGGTAACTGAGTTAGAATTAACTCGGAAGTATTCTTGGAGGTGAGCTCGAAGTTTACCCTGGGTCTCTCGTGAATGAAGGAGGGATTCGTTAAGTCGCCAGTGGCAGCGTTTAGTCGGAGAGGGGGTGGAGGACAGTGTAAGCTTCACAGGAGCATGGTCTGACCAGGATATGGGGCCTATGTCAGCCGACTTTAGTAAACGAAGGGCTAACGTATTTCCAAAAAAATAGTCTATTCTAGAGTGGGTTTTATGTGGGTGGGAGTAAAATGTAAAGGAACGGGCAGAGGGATTATCCACCCGCCAAAGGTCATAAAGGGCAGCTGACCGTACAAGGCAGCGGAACTGTCTAGCTAGTCTCATCTGGGAGGGTCCAGGAGGTCCATTAGTGAGGGTGGATCTATCCATATTTTCAGAAAAGATCATATTAAAGTCTCCACCGAGTAATAATGCGGATCCCTCAAACTTTTGCAGTTTCCCCAGGACCTGTTTAAGGAAGGGGATCTGTGAAGAATTAGGGGCATATATATTGCATAAAATAATAGGTTGACCATATAAAAGCCCCTCCAAAATAATATATCGACCCTGGGGATCTAGATGAGAGGCCGAGACAGTGATAGGGCAGGTACGGGAAAGCAAAATAGCTACTCCACCCCTCCTGCAACTACAATGTGCAGAGTAAGCAGAGGGGAAGTAATGTCGGGCAAAATTAAACGTGCCAGTATGGTCATAGTGAGTCTCCTGGAGAAAGGCTACATCTGCCTGAAGAGAGCGAAGCTCCCGCAGGACCATTCGCCGTTTTGTGTTGGAGCCCAGGCCCTTAACATTTAGTGTAATGCACCTAACCATTGGGAATACAAGGTGAGTGTATTGCTAGTGTAGGAGAAAATGAGGTAGAGCAGATCTCACCCAGCCAACGATGTTCCGAATCCCCGAAAAAGTAAAGGTGGAGGGTCCGGGCCACTGTAGCCAGATGGGTCTCCGAACCTGAAGAAGGGGAGGAAGGAAAAGGGATAGAGGGGGCGGGGAAAGAGACAAAGGACATACACAAAGAACAAAGCATAACAAATAAAAAAACAAAACAAAAATATTGAAATAACACATCTAAACTAAATTTAGTGGTCAGGACTAAATCTCCTGGCCGGGGGCAAAAAAAAATTGTCCAAGGTAGGGCCACAAGTGACCCTACTAGGGCCCAACCAGTGGGTCCACAGCTGGACGAAGCCCCCATAGCAAAAAGGGGGGGGGTGGGAGACGGGGGGGAGATCAGCAATAGGCAGATCCAAAGCATCAATTGGGGACCTAAAGAAAATAACATCTATCAGTCACTGGGGGGGGGGGGGGGAGTCTAACCCGCCCGACCGATAATACTAAAGCGTGAATATGATGCAAAACAGTTGTGGGACCATAAAAAACTGCGTATAAATGTAAATAACAATAGGAACAGGACACCCCTAGTAATCAAAGTAGACGTATCCCTCCCAGGAACTAGGAGGTCCGAGAAAAAAGATACAGTCACGGAGGTGGGGCCTCCACCCTCGATCTTCTGGAAGAACGTTGCTGGCGTCTAGCTGGATTCTGAGCCGTCCAGACCGGGGGGTGGCGGCGGTGGTGGGGGCAACCAACTCCCAATTCTGAAGGTTGGGAGGAGGAATATCCATAGCAATGCAGAATGGTTCCAGATCTGCATAGAACCGTAGGGTAGCAGAGCGTCCATTGTGCCTAGCCGTTAAAGAGAAGGGGGAAGCCCCAGCGATACGATATCTGTCGGTCGCATAGAAGCTGCAGCAGAGGGTGCAGGTATCTCCTCTTCTGTAGCGTAATCCAGGAGAGGTCCTGGTAAAGCTGGATCTTGGCTCCTGCAAATTCAAAGTCTTTAAGACGACGGGCCTTGGAAAGGATAGTTTCTTTTAGTGCAAAGTCGTGCACGCAGCAAATAACATCGCGTGGTGTGGGGCCCGATCCCCTGGGGCGCAGGGCCCTGTGCGCTCTATCCAGCTTAATTTTATGTGTAGCTGGTTCCTGTAAAATGAAGTTGAAAATCTCCTCCAAGGTAGCATGTAAATCCTCCTCTTGGTTAGCCTCAGGCAGCCCCCTGATTCTGATATTGTTGCGTCTGCCCCGGTTATCCAAGTCCTCCAAATGGCGTTGCATGTCGTTAACCACCTGGCATTGGGAGAGGACAGTGTCCTGGAGGTGAGACACATGAGATCGGGTCTGGTCATGATCGTCTTCAAGGGTATCAACCCGGTTAGCAATATGCTGGAGATCTTGCCGTAGAACAGCGATTTCTGTGCGTATCTCTGAACGACATGCCGTTGTGACTTTAGCAACCAAGGAATCAAAGTCCTCTTTTGACGGTAGGTGAGCAAGGTAATCAAGCCACGGTGGAGGATCAGAGGAGGCTGCCTGAGCAGAGTGTAGCGGAAGTCGGGTTAGCGGGGCAGACGGAGAAGGCAGCTGGGTGTGAATAGCATAGGGGGAGAGGGATGGAGTTGCCCCCAGGTCTGCTTCTTCATCTCTGAGAAGGGATGGAGGCTGCTGTAAGGACACAGGACTAAAAGGTTGTGGAGGCAGCTGAGGGGTTAAATCCTCCTCCACAGGGTCAGGAGGGTGTTCAAGGCCAGAAGAAGGCTTGTGGAGCTGAGAGGCCGCTACTGATGCCTCCTGAGATGATGGGTCCCCCTGATTCTGCTTGGGGGAACCCACTGACATAGGCGCCGGTCGGAGCAGCGGGGGAGGAGGGGCAGTCAGCACTGCGGTGCAAGCAACCGCCGCGCCTGACTTACCCGGCGGTGAAGGGGTCCGCTGGAGCCCAGCGCCTGGACTCTGGAGCTCTGTCGCTGGCAGGGCTGGAGGCCTGGTAAGATGGCCTCTCTGCAGGGTGGATGCCGCTCGTGTCGCTAGCGGGGCCATTGCAGGTGTCGTAGCGGAAGCGGCCGGCGCGGCAGAGGAAGATGGCCGCCGCCTCGTGGAGGCCTGCGCTGTGGATGCTATCGGCTGCAGGAACGCGGACAAGGTAGGCTGAACGGACCTGTCCGCTGATGCACAGTCCCCTGTAGCAGGTGCCCGGGTGGTTTTCTTAGCCATGGGGGTCCTATTCAGGCTAGTGGTCCCTCACTAAAAACGGTCAGGCAGGAGCTCCCCAAATGAGTGTCTCACAACATCAAGTCCCTGGCCACGCCCCCATCGTCTTCCATTTTCTAATTATTGCTCCCACAGTTGATTTCTTCACACCAAACTGCTTGCCTATTGCAGATTCAGTCTTCCCAGCTTGGTGCAGGTCTACAATTTTGTTTCTGGTGTCCTTCCACAGCTCTTTGGTCTTCACCATAGTAGAGTTTGGAGTATGACTGTTTGAGGTTGTGGACAGGTGTCTTTTATACTGATAATGTCAAACAGGAGCCATTACTACAGGTAATGAGTGGAGGACAGAGGAGCCTCTAAAAGAAGAAGTTACAGGTATGTGAGAGCCAGAAATCTTGCTTGTATGTAGGTGACCAAATACTTATTTTCCACCATAATTTGCAAATAAATTCTTAAAAAATCAGACAATGTGATTTTCTGGATTTGTTTTCTCATTTTGTCTCTCATAGTTGAGGTCTACCTATGATGACAATTACAGGCTTCCTATATATTTCCTTGGCTTTGGCTTAAAAAAAACGCTCCAAATTCTGCAACGAAAAAAGCTGTGTTTCCGCAACGTGGGGCCTAAACCTAAGGGAAGAAAAACCACAGGAAAAAAACATGCAATGAAAAACACTGTGGAAAAAAAGCCATGATTTTTTTTGCTGCTTTTTCAGCAGCATTATATAGCAGTGGTTCACTACATGGGGCCTTAGCTCAATTACAGGGCCCCATGATGCAAAAACGCAGCTTTTGGGCTGCAGCGGAAATGCCGAGGCAAAAAACCAAAGCATTTTACAGTACCTGCAAAATGGGTGGGATTCTGGCTAATCCCATTCACACATTGCAGAAAAAAATCTGCAGGTGAAAAGCTGCATTTTCAAAAATCGCAGGGGGTCAATTATACCTATGAAAACACTGCCGGTTTCCATATAGATATAATAGGGGCAGAAAGTCTGCAGAGGAAAACTGTGAAAAACGCTGCGGAAAAAAACGTGATGCATTTCTGCCGCGGTCTATACTGCAGCGTTTTTTGACTGTATCTCGCTACTTGGGGCCTTAGCCTAAAAAGGGTTTTTAGGAGTTGAATAATAGGATTGGTCATAAATATCTGCCTTGTGGGGGACACAGCGCCATTTCAAAGGCCAGTGACATCACATTCATTCCTCTTGTGGTCTGTTTTCAATTCAGTCCTATTCAAGTGAATGGGATGAGCTGCAATACCAAGACAAGACCCTATGCAGTGTACGGTACTGTAGTATTCAATATAGAGGCCACAGTGCTCGCCTGAACCCTGCAGTCTCTTCAAACTAATTTTATCCAATTTATAAAAATTTTTTATACTGTTATACAATTCATATAATATGCAAATCATACAACATGTGAATCATATGTCAACTATTAATACCCCTCTAAATATGAAAAATCCAAGAAACTAAAAATAAAATATCCAAAAAGTAAAAAAAAAAAATTGAAAATGAAGAAAACACATATCATGATAAATGTACACAAACTCAAATATGTAAACCAATGCTCTGAATATGTATACTTATATAATGTGGAATAGTGAGAAAACAAGTGTAAACTATATTTATTGAATATTATTCAAGGCCAATTAAAAGCAATAACAATCCATAACAATCGTATGTAAATAATAGAAAAACAAACAAAACATCTGAATAAATGTGTGGCCAGAAAGCGATATCTCACACAGAATTTTTGCAACAATATTCGTCTTTGCCTCTCTTCATCCAAGAAAAGAACACTTTAGACTGGGGCCTCACGTGGCATAAACACCGCGGTTTGGAAAAAAAAACACAGCATTTTACAGTCACTGCAAAGTGTATGGAATTCTGGCTAATCCCATCCACACCTTGTGAAAAAATACGCGCTACGGACATACTAAGATTTCTAAAACCATTGCGGTTTTGGAAATCGCAGCATGTCAATTATACCTACGGAAATGCCGGCGGTTTCCCCATAGGTATAATGAAAGCAGAAAGTCCGCAGAGGAAACCATTTCTGTGAAAAGCGTTGCAGGAAAAACCGCTATGCGTTGCTGCTGCATTTTTTCCCGCAGCGCTTTTTTGCTGCAGCCCGCTACATGGGGTCTTAGCCTTAATGACAACCGCAGCCTAAAACAGGCACAATGCAAGCAGCAAAAACACCTCTACCTAAAACCCAACACAGGTTAATACAAATTAAATTCTATAATACGAAGACCAGAGACCTGAAAAAAAAAACATTTTAAGGATAGATTATCAAATATTAGAACTCTGGTAAACCCCTTTAAAAAATCATCTTTAAATAAAAAACTTATTTTTCAGTAAAAGAATATTTTTATTGCCTATCCCACAGTTTAACCTACTATCCCATGGTGTTTCTCATGTCAATTTGCCTTGTGTATTTTTTTTTCCCCAGTACCTGAGATATATTATGTATACTGTAGATACTAAGAAACAAAAAAATCTACAGTCATTGATTACTAAGGTAAGGAAAGGAAAAAAGGAAAACTAAATATTATGTAGGTACGAATATATACATATATATTTATATATATCCATGACAACACAAAAAAACATTTGAGGTGGACATAAACTTTAAGCTTTTGATATATAATAGTTTCCCTACCAGTATTAGCCTCATTCGCCATCTGTGTGTGGCGCTTTACAGGCATACTAAGAGGAATACACTTTCTGCATTTGTTTCAGAAGCCTTGGGTATCCAGTATGTGGAGCTGAACACTCCTGGAGGTATCTGACAACTCCACCCTGACCCCTTACAAAACAATCAGTGGTGTCTGTGAGTGTGTGTTAGGCTGAGGCCCCACGTTTCAAGAACACAGCTTTTTTTTGTTGCAGAGTTTGCTGCGGTGTTTAGATGAAAGCCAAGAATAGCTACAAAAGGAATGGGGAATATATAGGAGGCTCTTATACTTCTCCATCCTGCTCAGTCCACTCCTGGTTTTGGCTCCAAAAACATCAGCAAAATCTGCAACAAAAAAGCTGTGTTTCCGCAATGTGGAGCCACAGCCTGAAGGTGGACTTTCCTAGAGCCATTCAGCAGTTCTATCCAGTGTTTGCAGGTTTACTGGGGTGTTACTAGGCAGGAGCAGAGAAATAGGCAGGGGGAGATCAGATGGATCATTCACAGTGATGATGGAGGTGATCGGCCAGGAGGGAGCTTTGACGGATCATTCATAGTGGCATGGTGGCTCAGTGATCAGCCTTGCAGCGCTGGAGTCCTGGGTTCATATCCTGCCGAAAACAACATCTGCAAGGAGTTTGTATGTTCTCTCTGTGTTAGCGTGGGTTTCCTTCCACACTCCAAAGACATACTGATAGGGAATGTAGATTGTGGACCCTATATGGGACACTGACTGTCAATGTCTGTAAAGCGCTACAGAATATGATGGCGCTATATAAGTAAGCATAATAATAGTGACACTGGTTGGATAAGTATGGCAAATCTGACAGATCATTCACATTGATACAAACTCCTACCAGAACAAAAAAAGCACAATAACCCTGAGAAAATTACAATGGAGCATAATAATAATTAACATACTTTGTCATATAAAGCTATATTATATGATTAAAAACACATAAGGCACAAACAATACATGTATATTAAAGACATAAAAGAAGACACCAAGGGCAATAATATGTTCTAAATCACCATAAAACAATAACATATACACCAAGATATAATAAACCTATGTCACCAATTATGAGTATTGATAAAAAAGAGGGGATACCATTACATAGAGAGCTATATTAAATACTGTAATATTACAGCATATAAACTCACAGAGTTTATCTGGGTTCAGAAATGATCTTGCATTCTGCCACAAATGGAGCATACTCTTAAGATGGCTGGGAGTGCCCCATCTTTTTAAAAATTATCATGGGCATGCTTACCACAGGCGACTGACATATCCTCAACCATATCTCTCTCAGTGGATGCGGCTTGCAGCTTGTACTTGTCACTCTTTCGCTTTGGAAACCCTGTTATGGCTTCAACCCTTGGACAGACATCCAATATTGGCTTCAGTGCTGTCTCAGATGCTGGCCCTCTGTGACATGATCTGAAGAAAATACAAGCTGAAGTCACCCCATACTCCCTAGTGATAATTTGTTGCAATCCAGATATCAAGTTTGTGCTAGTTTTTGACTCCTATTGAACCACATACATGTTAAGGAACTTTTTGGAGGTGGGGGAATAGGCATAAATTCTAAGTATGATTATGAGAATTGTGTCCAGCGCAGCCCCTAAATATCAATCATAATGGAGACATCCTCATGTGTTTGTGGCATGAGTAAAGGAAGTGCGAGAGCTGACCATCGCATCCTGAGGACACAGATAGCGTTGAAACTCCCTGCTTCTCCATTTACCATGTTAGTGGCTTGGACAGAGGCAAAATTATGTTACTACATTGCACCTGCATTTCCAAACTGCTGACAACAGATCAGAAGAGACCTGTTCCAGGGCAATGGGGTGAGGTGTGTTGTTAGTTTTTTTTGTAAAGTAGCATAAGGGGGCATTATACTGTGAGGGGGTGAAACTGTGTGGGCATTATACTATGTGGAGGCCACTAAGGAACATTATATTGTGTGAGAAAACTATGGGGAATTATACTGCTTAGAAGCAATAATGGGGGCCATTATAATGTGTGGGGGATTAAGGGGGATTAGTGCTCCCTGTCCACTACACCAGCTTCAGGCGTCTGTTGGAACAGCTGATCTATACAGGTTTTGTGTGTCAGATCCCCACAGATCACATGCTGATCATCAGTATGAAAGCTCCATTTGGTGTCAGAAAACCCCTTTAACCATGTACTATATATGTTACCGTTAAAGTTCGAAATCAGTGAATGTGCACATTACCTAGGAAATCTGCAGATTAACTGATTTGCTCCGTTAAAGTGCAGAATCTGGAGTTTTCCGCACTTTACCTAGGTAATTTGCATATTCACGGCTTGCGGGTTGTTAAAGTTCGGAAGTTTGTTTACCTCGTAGTCCTGCTGTCCCTACTCCGTCCCCCTCTTCTACCTCCTTTCGCCAGCAGCATCTCCGGTCGTCGTTTTTTTTCATGTGTCATATTCGCCGTCGGCTGCCCAGTGCGTAGCACAGCTAAGACGGTTTGCTTTCAAAACTCATTCAACTTGAATGGGCGGGTGTGTGTGTTCGCGCTTACACCCTCTGTGCCGCGAAACAGCCGGCTTTTTTTTTTTTTTGGACACGAAGGACTTTGTGTTTCCGACGAAAAAACAAAAAACGGCTTTTCGCAGCACAGAGGGTATAAGCGCACGCACACACACCCGCCCGTTTGCTTTCAAAACTCATTCAAGTTGAATGGGTTTTGAAAGCAAACTGTCTTTGACCTTTCCCTATACTGTCCCTGATCCTTGATTTTTTTTTTTTGCTGGCATTACGTTCGTGATGTTGAAATGTCGTTATCTGCACTTTAACGAGTGCCTAGTAGGTAATGTGCACATTAACTAGGTAATGTGCAGATTAGCTAGGTAATGTGAGAAATTAAAGAAGTTTTCTGCACTTTAATGGATCGCCCTAGTTAATGTGCACATTACCTAGTTAATCTGCAGATTAACTGAATTCTGCACTTTAACGGTAACATATATACCCTTATTTGTTAATTTTAGATAAAGGACGCTGTTAGACATACCTAACAATGCTTATAATGGCAAAACCACATGTATTAAGTTTTTGTCATGCAAAATTACCATCGGTTTCCTGTAAATTCTGTTACAGCCCCCTCCCCCAATTATTTCTTATTTACTGGGTATTTACAAAGCATGTACAGCAATGACAGCAAGATCAAAGACATTATTTTATTTGGATTTTCAGACCTCCCTCATTTTCGAGGTTTACTCTTCATGATATTTCTTTTAATCTACTTATTTATAGTTTTTGGTAATGTTCTCATATTAGTCTTGATCTTGCTGGAGCCCAGTCTCCAGGTACCTATGTACTTCTTCATTGGGTCTTTATCCTGTATAGAAATATGTTATACAGCTGTCACTATGCCTAAAATGTTGGCCGATTTATTGGCTGAGAAGAAGAATACATCTTTCAATGGTTGCCTCTTACAAGCTTATTTCCTACATGTACTGGAAGTCGCAGAATGTTACATGCTCACAATAATGGCCTATGACCGGTATCTGGCCATCTGCAAGCCATTACGATATTCCACCATTATGACTACTGGTTTCATTATAAAATTGATCGTTATGTGTCTTGTTTGGTCATTACATTGTCCAGTTATGGAGATGATTTTAATCTCTCGTCTTCCTTTCTGTTGTCGAAATCAAATTGAGAATTTTTTTCTGTGACTTTCCACCTCTCATTGATTTAGCATGTTCGTTCAGATACTAGACTACTTAAGATGGTGGAGTCTTCCCTCAGCTCAGTGATCATGTTGAATTTTGCGTGTGTTCTCTTTTCTTATATAAAGGTTTTACTTGATATTCTTAAGATTAAGTCTACAGTTGGACGGCAGAAAGCTTTCTCTACATGTGGAGCCCATCTTATTGTGGTTGTATTATTTTTTGGTAGCATTGGTTTTATGTACATACGTATAGCTAAATTCTATTCTCCAACCTACAACCGCATTGTCAGTATTATCTTTGCTGTCTTTATACCTTTAGCTAACCCTATGATATATGGCATGAGAAACCAGGAAATTAAAAAATCCTTTAAAAAAGTTTTCAGTTGCTTTCGCTTGAAATACAGATGATGTGTAAGTTTGTGGAGAATGTAAAAGCTACATGATAATATAATACTAAGAAATATTCAACTAAATCTGATTTTATGTCACAGAATTGGAGTGGAATTAAAAAAAAAAGTAATATAATAAAACTTAACATTTATTATAATCTAATAAAAGTGGACAAGCCACTAATTATGTGAGTGTCTAAAAATATATATGGTACTGTGATGAAGATCACTGGAAACTCATAAATAGAACAAATCTGATTCCAGGCCAATACTCGCATTCCATATGGATAACTCAAAGCTAGAATTAACACATCAGCTGAATGTCTGGTATCAGAGCAGTATGTGTAACTCCAAGATCACCTAGGCTGGTGTACAAACAGCAGTGCTGAGAGTCATTTATCCCAGCACCACTTAATAAGCTCATGCCTGGTGTCAGAGCAGTAGTGCAGCTCCAAAATCACCTAAGCTGCTATACAAACAAAGCGTTAAGAGTAATAAATCACAGCACCAATTTGCAAGCTCTAAACTGCTAAGCAAACAACAGCCCTGAGAACAATAGATCCCAGTGCCGATTTAAAAGCTCAACGCGTTTCCCTCATTAGATTATTGAAATGAGTTCATCAGGAGCAAATAGAAGTGATTATATATACCACATAGCAGGACCTATAATATCTCCAAACGCTACTCCTGCCTCTAGAACCTGGCAGTGATAAAGCTAGATCCTAGCGTTAGAGTCCATCCCCCTATGCCTAACTCCCATCTGATTCTCAGGCAATTAGGTATAATCACAGCATTCAGAAAGCAGTAAAAACTGTTGTTCCCGGGGCTCTAATGGTGAGCCCCGGTACTTAGGATATCCAACGCTCACACTGCACTCGGCTGTAGTTTTAAGCCAAAGCGCCTGGTACAGGCTCCGCCCACCTGAGGGGCGTACACTGAAAATGAGCCAATAAAATGATAATGCTCGCCCAGCCTCCATTTCGTCACTAGGGGGCGTGGCCTGTTGCCGTAATAAACAATGGTCATGTGGAGACTAAACAGAGTTATCCTAGATAAACGATCACATAGATAAAAGGAACAACTGATCTTATTGTAATGTATATCAAAGAGAGATTGCTTCTAAAAGCAAGGGGGAAGGTAGCAGTGTATCTAACTACACACATGTCACCACCAACAATCTCAGATGTCACAGACATATATTAAAGAATGAATGTATTGTTACATCCAGATCTACACTATCAACTATGCAGAATCATATATGTTAAAGAATCTGGGTAACCACCAAGAGATACTACACAACCCCCTATAGAATAGACCAATAATATAAACTTGATTACCGGCGCATATTCCATAGACGGACGGATATTCACCAAATCCTACCTCTATACTCAATAGGTCAATACCCTCTTTTATATTTTTATAACATGCTACCCCCCCTAATGTCCATACTTTGATCTTCAACCAGAACATAAATCGCCCCTCTTATATTCAAAAAGCTTTAGGGAGAATTCAAATGACTTATGACGCAGTTTGGCTTGGTTTAGCATCTTTGTGTATTGTAGGAGTCGGAGCTCCTTTTGTTGATAAAATTAAGAAAGTTCCAATTGATGATAATGCTGGGATAGAACAGATTCCAGAGGGGGAGGATTTGAAGTTGAAAAAGAGTGGGGAACAGTTCATTAAGAGATTTCAAGTTGTTATCAAGGAGTTAAACAATCAACTAGCATCTGGATTACCTGAAGCTTTCCAGGGAACAGAAGAGACAGTAGACAAATACTATGGTCGATTAGTCAGTATTTTTACTGATCAAGATTTTGATGTTACTACTTCTAATAGTAGGGATTCTAGAATTCTTCGTACTTGTTTTATTAATGGGTTAAGGGAAGAATTAAAATAGAGCTGATCAAAATTCGTCCTGAATGTATGCATACTCCCCTTGAGCAATCATTGATTGTTCTCAGGAGTCTTGAGGATCAGAATAATAAAAGGAAAATTAAAAAGGCTCAAAAGCAACCAGTGATTCTGTATATGTCAGACAGTAATCAGAGGCCCATGAAAGGGGTGGTGAAAATGGAAAATAAATCTTTCCATTCAAAGAAAATAAACTTGGAAGAACACAGGAAAAAAGGGCTGTGTTTTGAATGTGGAGGTAAAGGACACATGAAAAAGGATTGTCCTTCTCGACGCCAAGGTAACCGAGGTAATCAGAATAACCACAACAGACAGACCCAATCTATGCAACAGATACAACTTGCTACTACTGAAAAGAGAGATTAGGAAGTAGGCAGCCCCCAATTAGAATCAGGATCATTTACTCATTCAGTACCACCACAACCAGGCGCACAAGCGTCAGTAAAATTAACATTACCAAATGGGAAAAATGTTGATTGTCTTTTAGATACGGGGGCGAGCCGAACAATTTTAAAAGCCCATAGTGTTCCAGTACAATATTTGACACCTGAAACTGTAACAGGGATGGGGTTAGGAGGAAAGCCGTGCACATTGACTCAAACCAAGCCATTGAAGGTGCGTATTGAGGATACAGCCGAAATATGTGCACAGTTCCTGGTTTCCGATAGTTGCCCTGTGAATTTATAAGGTGCAGATGTACTGAATGCAATAGAGGCAACCATTCAGTTTGGGAAAAAGGGGATTACGGTAACAGGGCCCCTTATTGAGCCTATCTTAATAGCATTAAGTGCTATGCTTTACCCTTTAGAGCAAGACAAAGATCTTCCAGATCAGCAAGTGGATGATATGCTTGCTCAAGTACCTCCAGGATTATGGGTAAAAAACAAAATAGATGTGGGGTTGTTGTGAGGAGTGACCCCAGTAAAGATTAAATTAAAACCAGGTGCAGTTCCTGTGAAAATGAAACAATATCCATTGAGCAAGGAACAAATTGATTCCCTTGCTATTCAGATAAAGGAATATCTGAAGATGACAATTATAAGGGAATGCCGATCCCCTTATAATACACCACTTTTTCCCGTCCGGAAAAAGTTAGAACCAGGAAAACCTCAAGTCTATAGGATGGTGCATGACCTTAGAGAGATTAACAAACTAATGGTCATTGATACCCCTTTAGTTCCAAACCCCCATACCCTGCTAAATCAAATTCCCCCAAATGCAGTCTATTTCACACTTATCGATATTTCAAACGCATTCTTTTCGATACCTTTAGAGGAAGAAAGTCAACTGATTTTGGCTTTCACCTTTAATGATAAGCAATATTGTTGGACTAGGTTACCACAGGTAGGTGCTACATCTCCTTCAGAATTCTCAGAAGCAATGTCTCGAGTATTACAATCATGGCATCCTGAAAGTAAAGACACTTGTTGTGATGATTCCACTTAAATATGGCTATAACTCAGAGATGTATTTTGATCTCTGGGTATCGTATCTACCGCTTTCTTCCATTCATTCATAATGTGCACAGCCTACTCATAGGTATATTGCCAATAGTGGCCGGACTGGAACAATAGGGCTTTGTATCCATCCCAGCAGGGCTCCATTGTATTCCTACACAGCCCTGAGTGATCAAACAAACATGCATTGGTCAGCCTGATCTGGTAGATCAGACATGGTTAATAACATTGTATCATTTCACTTGGTCTCATCTCCATACAAAGAATCGTGACTTGAGTGCGTTAATCAATCAGACTTGCTGTTGTTGATGACCTCATTCTGGGTGGTGTCATCAAGGGAATAAAAGATGAGGTAAGAGGCCAGTGGGGGAGTTTTTACAGACAGACTACAAGAGACCACCCCTGAGACAAGACACTGAGAGACTATTGGGACATACTGTGAGGAGCATGCAGGCTGGATTGTTGTGTTTATGCCACATGCTAAGAGCCTCCACTGGGTTATTCACACATACCAGAGCATGTGTGAGTGTTGGACTACAGAACCACATCAAGGAGATGCGTGGTAAAGTAACTATTTCACTTTTATGCCCTTTTATTTCATTGCACTGTATCTTGTAACTAGTAACTGTTAATGCTTGTATATATCTACATATCTGTTCTTAACTGCATGTGTTAGATGTTAATACCGACCCATTTAGGGGTTAATAAATATATAAAATTTAGAAAGCTTGTCTTGTATTTATCTTGTGGACCCAGCACTCACTGGCGGTGAGTGTGGTTTTATATGAAAGAAGACTCAGGTGTGAGCCAAAGCGGTGTTGGCGCACTGAGGATCTTTCACACTTGTCTTCTTCAGTATGTGGATGATTTACTTTTATGTACTACGACCAAGGCTCTTTGCTTAAGAGAAACCTTGTCACTATTACAATTCCTGTATCAGGAAGGATGTAAAGTGTCCAAAGACAAATTGCAGATTGCCAAACTTAAAGTGGTATATTTAGGACATTGCATTTCTCAGCAAGCTAAACATATCACATCAGAAAGAAAGAGAGCAGTGACACAGTTAACTGAGCCCAAAACAACCAGGGAATTGAGGACATTCCTTGGATTAGTACGTTACTGTAGCAAGTGGATTCCATCTGCCTCATCTCTTATGCAACCACTGTTTGATTTTCTGGCCCGCTGCAATAAAGGACAATCTTACACTTTGACAGTAGAAGCTAAAGAAGGCTTTCTTGGCTTAAAAGATGCAATTGTGTCAGCACCAGCTTTAGGTATACCTAACTATGATCTGGTATTCAGCTTATTCTGTCATGAAAATACTGGACATGCTAAAGGAGTTGTAACACAACTCCATGGAGGGAAACATCGTCCTCTTGGCTATTACTCAATGCAACTTGATGTTGTCGCCAAGGGAACTCCATCTTGTGTGCGGGCAATTGCAGCCTGTGCACTCCTAAAAGAGAAGGTTGCAGATATGGTTTTAGATCACTCTTTAACCATTTATGTACCACATTCAGTTCAGGAATTGTTGTCACAAGCTGCTTTAGGCACTTGTCTATGGCCCGATTAACTAAGTATGAAGTTGCACATCTTACTCCACCAAATATCACAATAAAAAGGTGTAATGTACTTAATCCAGCTACGTTACTTCCTGAAACTGAGCAAGATGGTGAGCCTACACCAGATCATGACCATGACTGCCTTGAATTGATGAAAATTGAAACTCAAGAGTTTGGTAATGTCACTGAAGTGCCAATACCTAATGCTGATTTTGAATATTTTGTAGATGGATCCAGATACTACGTAGATGGAAAACCATATACAGGATATGCTGTAACCACCCTTGAGAAAGTGGTAAAGCAAGGATCTCTCCCACCTGGATGTTCTGCCCAGGAGGCAGAGTTGAAAGCACTCGCTGAGGCGTGCACAATGGCTGAAGGTCAGACGGTAAACATTTACACAGATTCCCGGTATGCATTTGGCATAGCACATGATTATGGTCCCATTTGGCGCAGTAGAGATTTTATTGGATCCTCGGGTAAACCCATTAAAAATGCAGAGTCAGTGGCTCAACTATTTAGAGCACTTATGTTACCCAAGCAGGTAGCAATTGTAAAGGTACAAGCTCATACAAAAGAGCTAACGAAAGAAGCAGAAGGAAATCGAAGGGCAGATGTAGCTGCAAAGGCCGCTGCTCGACTTCCTCTCCCTATGTCGGCTTATATTGTGGAAGCTAAGGCTCCATATAGTGGGGAGATGGATTTAAACCTTCTTCAGAAACTTCAAGAACAAACTACACATCAAGAAAAAGAAGCCTGGAAGAAGAAAATGGCCAAGAAGAACGAGGAAGGTCTGTATGCAGTAAATGCAAAGTTATGCCTTCCCAGGGTACTATATCCCATGATGTGTGCCCTATCACATGACTCTACTCATCAATCTAAAGAGACTATGGTAAGTTTGGTAGAACAGGCATGGGTTGCTCCTAGGTTCAATCACACTGCTGCCAAATTCGTCCAAGGATGCATTGTCTGTGCTTGCCATAACGCCGGAAGGACAGTCAAAGTGCCCACAAGGTGCACTCCTAGGCCATTGTACCCATTTCAGCGAATACAGATTGATTTCATACAGTTACCAAGAGTGGGTACATATGAGTATGTTCTGGTATATATTGATCTCTTTTCAGGATGGCCAGAAGCTTGGCCCACAGCAAAAGCAAATGCTAAAACAGTGGCAAAGAAACTACTAGCAGAAGTAGTTTGTAGATTTGGAGTCCCTGAGGTCATAGAAAGTGACAGGGGAACCAATTTCACTTCAGAAATTTTACAAGAAATTCTTCAAGCCTTAGGTATAGAACAAGCTTTCCACACTCCATACCATCCACAGAGCAGTGGAAAAGTGGAGAGACTGAATGGAACGCTTAAACTTAAGATACAAAAAGCCATGGCTGAGACAGGAAAACCTTGGACTGAGTGTGTGCCAATAGCTTTACATACAGTCCGTATGCCACCTCACAGAAGAACAAATTTCAGTCCTTATGAGATACTTTTTGGTACCGCACCAAGGACTGGTCTATATTTCCCACAACAGTTACAATTCAGATACTCTGATCTGACTGAATATGTAGGGGGAATACAGAGAAATCTACAGCAGATTCATAACCGTGTTTTCAGTTCCATTCCAGATCCTGACTCATTGGAAGGAACCCATTCTCTACAACCAGGAGATTGGGTCACAGTGAAAAGACACGTGAGGAAAGCTTTGGATCCACGATATGATGGTCCATTCCAGGTCCAGTTAACTACTCCAACATCAGTGAAACTGGAGGGGAAAGCCACCTGGATTCACGCTTCTCACTGCAAACGATTTGTCAAGACATGAGTCAGGGAAAGTATTTTGTTTATTACTTCATTCTGTCTTCACTATGTTCATTTCTAGACACATATGATAGCATAGATGGAGGATGGGAAAATAAGTTTTTAAAATATCACCATATTGTGGCACATGAGAAAAATTTATCCAACTGTTGGATATGCAGCCATTCTCCTTTGTCTGCACAATCCATGCCATACATAGCCAACCCCTTATCAGAAGAAGAATTATTAAGAGATGTTTGTTGGGACTTACATCCTTTAAATTTAGAATCTCCGAACAAAGAGACTTCTGTAGCTTTGCATATTACAGGATGGGCCCAATTTCCATGGTGGCAAGTAAATCTTACCACAAAAACTGGTGACTGGTTCTCTCTCTCGAGAGACGTGAGGAGCAGTGGAATAGTAAACCAGTCACATTAATAAATACAGGAACAATTCCTGTTAATGAGTTAAAATTAAGTTTTTCAGGGTCAGAAAACGAAATCCAAGTGGGGAAATATAAAATACTGAGGAGGTTACATGATACCAATTGGATTAATTCCCAAAAATTCCCCTCAGGTAATTCTAAGCAATGTGAAGAACTGGGTGCTTTTCATCGATCAGTAGATGCCAGAGAAGGGGAACTAAGTGAACAAGAGGAATTAGAGAGTATCTATCGAGATGGAAGTAGCCAAATGAGTTTAGACCCTAAGAAAGACATTTATAAGTCATCTTGTAGCCCCATATTGTATTACAGATTGGCAACTACTATTGAAGAGTCTCTCGACTCTTGGTGTATATATTATAGCACCACGTCATTAATCTCTGTCGTTAACTTGTTGATTACGAGGAACCAATTTAAGTTACCTAGGGATGTATATATAATATGTGGTAACAAGGCATATAAATGGCTGCCAGCTGGGGCAGGAAGGACTTGTACTCTGGCTAGATTAGAACCAGCTACATGGACTTGGAATTCAGATGATTCCGATGCTCCTTACCCTGAACATACAGTAACTAAAAGAGAACTATCTGATACCTCTATTGTTGTTCAAGATATACCTGATCTTACTCACACACCAGAGCATCCTTTACACCACAAATTAATACATGTTACATGGCAAGAGAAAGCTAGTCTCCTCATACCTAGTGTTGGTTCTTACTTAGGGATACTCAGAAATGCCAGGAGAATAGAAAATTTGGGAGAATTGTTTGATAATGTTACTAATTATCTATTTGACACCATCAAGATAGAAGATACATACCTGAAACAATTAATCATAGTCACTAATCAGCATGCAATGGTTTTAGACTATTTAACCGCAGCCCAAGGTGGTATGTGTCAAATTATAGGACCAACTTGTTGTCACTATATAGACCCACAAGGTTTGCTCAGAATTGCCCACGATTTAGAAGAAGTTGTAAAATTAAAGGAAAAATTCAGAAGAATTCACTCAGGAGAGGATTTTAGTTGGTCTGGATGGATATCCTGGTTAAATCCCCTCAATTGGTTTAAAGGGCTAGGAGGTTGGATTTCTGGTATTTTCCATGTTATTCTACAAGGATGTTTCCTCATTTTGATAATATACATCTTAGTGAAACTTCTCCTGTTCATATGTAAAAGAATACTAAAATGCAAATGTTTTTCAGGAAAGTTTAAATCTGGATCTATATCAAGAAATGAAAATGCAATGGTGATACTGACTTCTCAAACTTCTCAAAGATACACATGCAACTCATGTGGAAAAGAAGCATTAGAGAACCTTGCCAATTGTATCCATTGTGGAAATCCCTTCATCTAAGGAATTTCGTCAAACAAGCTGATGCAAGAAACGATTCTATTGAGAACATTTCATTATAATGGACTTACAAATCAATATGTAATCTTTTATAAGTACAAAAAGTTATTTGCTCCTTAAATCCTTTTTGTATAGGTAACATGAATTTCCCCACTGTGGGACTATTAAAGGACTATTATTATTATTATTATTATTATGGACAAAATATCAACAGGTAGTGGGATGGTTATGTATTGGAGTCATCTGGACGGATGCTGACATCCCTCAACCTGTGAAAATTAGTATTCTCACACTTTGGGTAGGCAGGGTGACTCTAATTACTATCCTAAATAACAAGAGAGTTAGACTTTGTCTGCGTGACCTGTATAAAAATGATAAAAAGAGGGGAGTAATGTTAGAGTAATCATTTTATAGTTAATCTCATATATATTCTCCATTATAATCTCATATAACCAAACATATATACTCATGTATCACTCATGTATTGTGAACCAATGTTTCAAAAAGACTTTGTATTTTGTATCACATGACATTCCTTTGTTTTTACCATTTTTGGATATATTCTCATTTTTATACCGTAAACAACTTGTACTGCCAAATTTAGTGTAGACAGTTTGACCAGATATGTCGCAAGATATGGGTGGAGGATGCGAGGGAGTCAAGATTACTTCATCTATCATTGTTATGTAACATTACAACTATTGTGTGACATTGGTTAAATATAATTTGAGATGAATTCCCAGAAATTCTAAAAAGTCCCATATTTGTATGCCAATAAACCATCCCCAATTTACGTAATATGATTGATTGTTACTTTTGCTCAATACTCTATAAAATAAACGACCAGTGATCCTCCCACAGGAGATCTCTGGCAGTTACTGACAAGCCTGTGTCGTCTCTGTCTTTTTGCCGGTACCGGGTTTTACCTGACTTATTTACCTAATCTACCTGGGGTTATTTTTAACTCTTACAATATATGTTAAAGAAACTGGATAACCACCAAGAGATACTACACAACCCCCTATAGAATAGACCAATAATATACACCTGATTACCGGCGCATATTCCATAGACGGACGGATATTCACCAAATCCTACCTCTATACTCAATAGGTCAATACCCTCTTTTATATTTTTATAACATGCTACCCCCCCTAATGTCCATACTTTGATCTTCAACCAGAACATAAATCGCCCCTCTTATATTCACAAGGGATAGAATGTTCTTAAATAAATGGAGCAAAAGAGATCCCATCATTGAGACCCTTTGGCCTTACACTGTTAAAGTGGAAGATCCATTGTGCTTCCTTTTGAAGTATCCTCCGGTCCCAATCTCCACCCCGGATCGGTTTACGGATAACTTCTATAACTTGAAATTTAATCGATATAGGGTCACCTCCATGTTGTTGCCACACATGAAGACTAAGAGGGCATTCTTCCCTAAGCGTAATATTCCCGACATTATCAAGGATTCTCCGTCGTAATTCCCTCTTCGTCTTCCCCACATAATTGAGTGGTCATGTACACGTCGCAACATACACAACTCCCATCGTCCTGCAATTGGCAAAATCTCAAATCTGAAATTCTGCCCCTGTAGCTGACGCATTCACTACTTTACCACCTTTAATGTAGTCACACACTCTACAGTTACCGCACTTATGTGTCCCTACTGGCCGATTACTTCCCAACCACGTGAGAGTCGATTTAACAGGTTCGAGATGACTATGTATTATTCTATCCCTTAAATTACGGCCACGACGGTAAGTAACTGACGCTTGTGTGGTAATGGTATCCCTAATCATTGGGTCCTGCCTTAAAATGTCCCAAAAAGACCGAAGGGCCTTAATAACCTCTCCCGAGGCTTGATCAAAGGTCCCTATCATCCTAATCAACCCCTTATTCTCATCCCTCGGTTTGGGTACTAAAAGGGATTTTCTATCACATCTAGTGGCAAAGTCCCGTGCCTCATGCAGGACATCCCTTGGATAACCTCAATTAATGAAGCGCTGCTCCAAGGCTTGGGCCTGTGTCTGATAATCATGAAAATTAGAACAGTTACTGCGTACCCACAGGAACTGTCCTTTGGGGATACCTCTCCTGAGGGGGGCAGGATGTGCACTGTCCCACCTCAGCAGACTATTTGTCGCTGTGTCCTTGCGAAATAGTGTGGTCTCAATGATCCCCCCTTCCCTAATATAGATCTTAAGGTCCAAAAATGTAATGGACCGAGCATCAATACATGCTGTGAATTTCAAGTTAAGGTCATTACAGTTAAGTCTGTCTACAAAGCTCCAGAAGGATTCCACAGTTCCCGTCCAAAGAATCAGGATATCATCTACTGTATATATCTAAGCCACACGAGGATGTTAGATGTCCACTCCCCGTGTGGCTCAGTAAAGACACGGCGCTCCTCCCACCACCCTAAAAACAAGTTGGCATAAGTAGGGGCTGCAGGGCTGCCCATGGCAGTACCCTGCAGCTGGTGGAAGAAGCGTCGGTCAAACACAAAATAATTGTGTGTCAGGATAAAATGGAGTAAGGTCATGATCAGTTCATTATGGGAACTCAGATGAAGAGCGTGTGACTTAAGAAAATGCGCCACAGCCCCACACCCCTTATCATGGGGTATGGAGCTGTGACAAGAGGACGTCCTTTAATAATAATAATAATAATAATAATAATAATAATAATAATAGTCCTTTAATAGTCCCACAATGGGGAAATTCAGTGTGTTACAGCAGCAACGATAAGATAAGATAAGCAGATACAAATACAAATACAACATGTACAGGAATGTTCCAAGGTGAGAGGCATTACATTAATAGCAGACAGACAGATAGGACGTAGCAGAGGGGGGGGAGGGGGGATTTAACAGACAGAGAGATATTTCAGTTCTCTGTGTGTAATGATCTCCGCTTAGGTCGGTGTTGGTTGTACAGCCTAACCGCGGTGGGGAGGAAAGACTTCCGATAGCGCTCCTTCTCACACCTAGGGTGGAGCAGTCGGTCACTGACAGTACTGCTCAGCGCGATCACAGTCTCATGCATGGGATGGGACTTCTTCTTCTGCATGGAGCTCACCACGGACAGTATCCTTCTGTCACCCACCACCTGCACTGGGTCCAGTGGGCTCCCCAGGACAGAGCTGGCCTTTCTAATCAGCTTGTCAAGTTTATTTCTGTCCCTGGTTGATATACTGCTCCCCCAGCAGGCCACTCCAAAGAAGATGGCTGATGCCACTACCGAGTTGAAGAAAGTTCTAAGAAGTGCCCCCCGGATTCCAAAGGCTCTCAGTTTCCTAAGCAGGTAGAGCCTGCTGTGGCCCTTCCTGTACAGGGCCTCCATATGATCTGCCCAGTCCAGCTTATTATTAAGGAGCAAACCCAGGTACTTATAGGTGTTCACAATCTCGATGCCCGTCCCCAGGATGTCCACTGGTTTAGGAGGGCTTCTGCCTTTGCGGAAGTCCACCACCATCTCCTTGGTCTTCCCCGCGTTAATCTTCAGGTGGTTCCGGTGGCACCAGTCCACAAAATCCTGGTTCAGTTCTCTGTACTCCCTGTCATCATCATCTGTGATGAGACCCACTATTGCAGAGTCATCAGAATACTTCTGTAGGTAGCAGCTGGATGAGTTGCACCTAAAATCTGCAGTTTACAGTGTGAAGAGGAAAGGGGTGAGAACCGTACCCTGAGGTGCCCCCGTATTACAGATCACGGTACCTGACACACAGTCTTGGGCTCTCACGTATTGAGGTCGATTTGTGAGGTAGTCTAGAATCCAGTTGGAGAGGTGGTGGTCCTGGGCTGTATGGTGTTAAAAGCACTGGAGAAGTCAAAGAACATTATTCTCACTGTGTTCCCTGGTTTCTCCAGGTGAGACAGAGCCCTGTGCAGAAGATGGATGATGGCATCATCTACCCCAATGCCCGGCCGATAAGCAAACTGGAGGGGGTCCATAGCGGGGCTCACTAGAGGGCGGAGATGTGTGAGAACCAATCTCTCCAAGATCTTCATCAGGTGGGATGTCAGTGCTACAGGTCTGTAGTCGTTGAGGTCCATAGGGTGGGGTTTCTTTGGAACTGGTACCACACAAGAAGATTTCCATAATTCAGGGACTATTTCCTGCCTCAGGCTCATATTATACATATATGTAATTATACCACACAGCTGGTCCCCACAAGTCTTAATTAGCCTTGCACTGATGTCATCTGGCCCTGCGGCTTTCCTCGCCTTGATCTTTTTCATCTCCTTCCTCACCTGGGCCCGTGTGAAGGTCAGACTGTGGCCAGATAAAGACGGATCTCTGGATTTACTGGTCTGTTGGGAAGTGGCCGCATGGGGAGAAGTCATTGTGGTGAGGGAAGCTGAAGGACATACTGGGGTGGGAGGAGCTGGTGTGTGATCAAATCTGTTGAAGAATAGGTTTAGTTCATTAAGCCAATTAACATCTGCCTCAATCTGGCAGACAGACTGTTTATGACCCGAAATTGACTTAAGCCCCTCCCAGACCCCCCTTATGTCTTTTCTTTCCATTTGCTTTTCCATTTTTTCCTTATAACTGGCTTTTCCTTGCCTGATTTGATGCCTTACATACATGTACCTTTGGCAATCATTGGAACACGTGGTGTGAAGGATCCGGGTTTACCAGGGCCTCGCGCCTGGCCTACCTGCGATCACTTCGATTACCTCACACCCACTTTCCGTGAGTGAGGCGGGTCAACAGATGATAATACGCAACACGGGCCTTCTAAATTTAATATATTTATTAACCCCTAAATGGGTCGACACTAGGCACTTAACACATACATAGAATACATGCAGCGATTAACAAGCAGATACAAGTGGAAACATCATAACACGGTACATAAAAATAAAAATGGGGATAAAAGAAAGAAAAGAATATATATTACCATCACCAGCTTGTGCAGGTATCTCTGACTTCCAATGGTTGCCAGGGCACTTTCTTAGGGGACGACCAGCAGCAGAGCACCTTAACCGGGTAAAATGGCAGAAGACCATGTGCTGTCTGCGTGCTGTGCTTTTGTGTGTTCCCTGCCCCCGCCCAGAGTGATGTCATGGGGGAGGGAAGTTACACCTACAAGCATGGAACCCTTGAACTCGAAAATCGTTCTGGCTCCTTATCTGGCGACCGTATGGTCTGGTAAGTGGAAGGGGAGAACTCGGGGTGAAACCCTCGTCGTATACATACCAAGCATGGCACCTCAATTCCCTTTGGGTAGGGAGTTGGGTGTCTGGACCTGCCTTGGGCTCACAACAGCTCCATGTTTGGGCCGACCGCGTGCGCCTTTCTATGGGGCACCCACAGAATTTATTGGAGTAACTGTGAAGTGCCCCCCTTTTGAGATATGGGCATAAAACTATGATCTCTCTGATGTATAAGTGGTGCCGGGCTGTCTGGTGTGGCTCAGGAAATCTCCTGGGGAAAGGTAGGGTACTTGAAAAGGAGTGTTAATTACTCAGAGCAATATAACAAAGGGATGGTAATTAACCCACAACAGGGACAGGGCTTCAGAGTAACTGAGCTGAGGGGGGAAGTGGGAACACATGGTCTGCAGGGGGGATGGGGCAATAAGGGGTCAGCCAGATACATAAGTGTACAGAAATACATATATGGGAGCCCCCTTAATCATCACACGTGGGCTCATATATTCCCATTCTTTCCTATTAATCAGACCAACACCTATAAGTACCTGGGTTTGCTCCTTAATAATAAGCTGGACTGGGCAGATCATATGGAGGCCCTGTACAGGAAGGGCCACAGCAGGCTCTACCTGCTTAGGAAACTGAGAGCCTTTGGAATCCGGGGGGCACTTCTTAGAACTTTCTTCAACTCGGTAGTGGCATCAGCCATCTTCTTTGGAGTGGCCTGCTGGGGGAGCAGTATATCAACCAGGGACAGAAATAAACTTGACAAGCTGATTAGAAAGGCCAGCTCTGTCCTGGGGAGCCCACTGGACCCAGTGCAGGTGGTGGGTGACAGAAGGATACTGTCCGTGGTGAGCTCCATGCAGAAGAAGAAGTCCCATCCCATGCATGAGACTGTGATCGCGCTGAGCAGTACTGTCAGTGACCGATTGCTCCACCCTAGGTGTGAGAAGGAGCGCTATCGAAAGTCTTTCCTCCCCACCGCGGTTAGGCTGTACAACCAACACCGACCTAAGCAGAGATCATTACACACAGAGAACTGAAATATCTCTCTGCCTGTTAAATTCCCCCCCCCCCCGCCCGCTACTTCCTATCTGTCTGTCGGCTATCAAAGTAATGCCTCTTACCTTGGAACATTCCTGTACATGTTGTATTTGTATTTGTATCTGCTTATCTTTGCTGCTGTAACACACTGAATTTCCCCATTGTGGGACTATTAAAGGACTATTATTATTATTATTATTATTATTATTATTATTATTATTATTAGTGTACAGAGATACATATATGGGAGCCCCCTTAATCATCACACGTGGGCTCATATATTCCCATTCTTTCCTATTAATTAGACCATCACCTCTTGCCTGATCAAGGATATCCTGTAATTCACGTGAAAAACATATAGTGGGATCCTCTGGTAACACTCTGTAGTTATGCCCTTTGTCCAAAATATCTCTATACATCCTAATATAGGCCTGCCTCTCGAGGATGACGACATTACCCCCTTTATCAGATGGTTTGATGACTATTGTGTCGTCACCCTCAAGAGTCAACAGCGCCCTAAATTGTCTCCCTGATACATTCATTTTATGAGATAATGGTAATTGTGCGATCTTAGTTAATTCATCTATGACCATTTTTTCAAAAATGTCTATATGGGCCGTATCACATGGTGGAGGAGTGGCCGTACTTTTCACATGTAAATCAGTGAAAGGCCCTGGGCCTCTTAATCCCTGTCCCTCATCCAGGAGATCCTCTAACACCTCTATCCCCTGAAGATCTTCTACTTCAACTCCTAGCTCAACAGCCCTTCTTTGTCTCATGATGGTCATATATTTAGACCAACGTAGCTTTCTCGGAAAAAGTGTTAGATCCTTGACCCATGTAAATAAATTGAATTTATTGGTCGGAACAAACGACAATCCCTTTTCCAATACCATTCTCTCATCCTCTGTTAGCAAACGATCTGACAAATTAATTATCTGTAATTCATCCCCCATACTCTCCTGATCAGTTGTTCCTTTTATCTATGTGATCGTTTATCTAGGATAACTCTGTTTAGTCTCCACATGACCATTGTTTATTACGGCAACAGGCCACGCCCCCTAGTGACGAGATGGAGGCTGGGTGAGCATTATCATTTTATTGGCTCATTTTCAGTGTACACCCCTCAGGTGGGCGGAGCCTGTACCAGGCGCTTTGGCTTAAAACTACAGCCAAATGCAGTGTGAGCGTTGGATATCCTAAGTACCGGCGGGGCTCACCATTAGAGCCCCGGGAACTGCAGTTTTTACTGATTTCTGAATGCTGTGATTATACCTAATTGCCTGAGAATCAGAGGGGAGTTAGGCATAGGGGGATGGACTCTAACGCTAGGATCTAGCTTTATCACTGCCAGGTTCTAGAGGCAGGAGTAGCGTTTGGAGATATTATAGGTCCTGCTATGTGGTATAAATAATCACTTCTATTTGCTCCTGATGAACTCATTTCAATAATCTAATGAGGGAAACGCGTTGAGCTTTTAAATCGGCACTGGGATCTATTGTTCTCAGGGCTGTTGTTTGCTTAGCAGTTTAGAGCTTGCAAATTGGTGCTGTGATTTATTACTCTTAACGCTTTGTTTGTATAGCAGCTTAGGTGATTTTGGAGCTGCACTACTGCTCTGACACCAGGCATTAGCTTATTAAGTGGTGCTGGGATAAATGACTCTCAGCACTGCTGTTTGTACACCAGCCTAGGTGATCTTGGAATTGCACATACTGCTCTGACACTAGACATTCAGCTGATGTGTTAATTATAGCTTTGGGTAATCTATATGGGATGTGAGTATTGGGCTGGAATCAGATTTGTTCTGTTTATGAGTTTCCAGTGATCCTCATCACAGTACCATATATATTTTTAGACACTCACATAATTAGTGGCTTGTCCACTTTTATTAGATTATAATAAATGTTAAGTTTTATTATATTATTATTTTTTTTGAATTCCACTCCAATTCTGTGACATATATGCCTGTAGGGGAATGGATATACACCCTCTGTGATTTTGTTAAATCTGATTTTAGGATCGGACCATAACACCTTTCAACAAATCACCAGATATAGTCATTTAGTCTTGACCGGTCTTTTCCCAAATATAGAATGGATCCAGTCACTTAATGTTTTTCTATAGGAAACAATGTCACAAGTAACCACTGCAAATATCTTACTGGGTCAAACGTATTGTTAACCATAAGGCTTCCCTTGACCATGTCTTCATAGGGAAATAAGGAGTGGTATCATGGTCTTGATAATACTGCACATTTTGATACTATTTGTGGACAACCAAAAGTTACCATGTAGCCCAAGTTCTTCTCCAATTTAATGAAAAGGGCTAAACATTTGCTCTGGATACCTCAAGATTGAAGACTTGTTTTTAATCCCTGGGACTATTTCCCATGTTGTTAGCTACCTTAGTGCAAATGATGAGCTAATGTGATATAATAGAGATCAAGGCATCTTGCCAGAGGCAGGGCCTAATAGGTTGCCTAACAGCATTTTAGTCACAGGCATAATACAATGCAATGCATACACTGTTGAGAAAAAGGGTAACAATGTTTTGCTGGACCACTTTGTTGTCATCCTTTTCATACCTGTAGAACTTGAGTGTACTCAGTAACTCGTCTTGTAGGATACTCACATATAGCTCAGCATTGAGACAATCATCGATCCTGGTCAAGTATCCAGCAACTTTGGCTGTGAAACAACCCCATATCATCAGGCTTCCTCCACCAAATTTGACAGTTCCTTCATCCTTTAAGCCTCTTTCCTCTTTCAGACCCATTTGCACCCATCAGAGCCAAATCTATTGACTTTTGTTTCATCGCTCCAAATCATCCTTCTCCAATCTTTTACTGTCCACTTTCCATTCTTTTTTGTAAACTGACACTTTAACGATATCAAAGTTAGGGCTTCTGCAGGCCAACATTCCAGACTTGTGTAATGTGTAGCATGGACGTCTGTGATCTCACTACTACGAAGCATATGAGCCACCTCCACTGCTGCATGCCAGAACTGATAGACCTTGTGATGAGCCGGCTTGTTGACTCTGATATTTTGCCTGGATATCTACCTCTTGGCTTTTGAATGGATGGACTTAATTTTAAATTGTTCCAACTGTCAGGGCACTCACATGATGCAGTTTGGCAATTTTCTTGGCAAAGAGACTGCTATTGATGAGCTGGATGATACTGTGCTCCTTTTCTTGGGAAATCTTCTTCATGGCTGGTCCTCAATTTGAGCCAGTGACCTTTTTCTTGGGAATCAACCTAATAACACCCTGAGCTATTAGGGAATATGGGAACAGGTTGTAATTTGTAGTATATAAAAAGAAAAAGGTTTTTCCATCAGGAGTAAAATAGTAACAATGCAGTTACATGACAAGAATCTACACAACTACATTTATCACTTGTTTTGGTTATTATTTCTTCATTATGATGCATTTTTTGTTGTTTTGTTTCTGTATATTATTTTAAATTTATGTATGAGATAGCCAAGATGGTTGTCTATAAAATGATGGTAGTCTCACATTCGAAGCTGTAGTGGATGGTGAGATATGGAGCCTGAAAATCACAAGTTCTAAACATTGTTACCCTTTTGCTTGTCAGTGTATGTATCATATGATCAAGTCCATAACGGTGAAGCACCCTAGGGTGCTGTGTTGTGAGTTTGATGGTGCCCAGAGTCTTACTCAGTCCATTAAAACGTTCTTTGAGTTCAATGGTGACTCCTCATCACTTCTAGTTATATGGAAGACTTTTACATCTTATATTAGCAGACTAATACTTAAAAATGTAGCTATGTGTAAAAAAAAAAAACTAAAGTCCAAGAGGAACAGGCTTTTGCAAGTACAGTGGTTAAAGCAGAGTGCCAAAATATATTGTTGATCCAACAGATACAAAAAGACAGGTATGGTTAAGGCACAGAAAGTCAAGAATTTAATTTTGGAAAAAAAGGTACAATCAAAAATCTTTTTATTTGATTAAACAGCGTTCATTAATGGTTGAAGAGCTGGTAAAAAGCTGTATAATAAAACTAACATATACAGTTGTGCTAAAAAGTTTACATACCCCGGCAGATTTTTTGTTTTTTTGGCCTTTTTTTAGAGAATATGAATGATAACACAAAAACTTTTTCTCCACTCATGGTTAGTGGTTGGTTGAAGCCATTTATTGTCAAACTTCTGTGTTTTCTCTTTTTAAATCATAATGACAACCAAAAACATCAAAATGACCCCGTTCAAAAGTTCACATACCCTGGTGATTTTGGCGTGATAACATGCCCAGAAACCAAACCATGGTCAGACCAACCAAAATTTCGGCCACAACTGTTCAGAAAATTTTTCGGGATGCAAAGAAAAACCCACACATAACATCAACTGAAATACAGGACTCTCTGAAAACTATCGGTGTGGCTGTTTCAAGATGAACAATAAGGAGGCACTTGAAGAAAAATGGGCTGCATGGTCGAGTTGCCAGAAGAAAGCCATTACTGTGCAAATGCCACAAAGAATCTCGCCTTCAATACGCCAAACATAACAGAGACAAGCCTCAAAACTTCTGGAACAAGGTCATTTGGAGTGATGAGACAAAAATTTAACTTTTTGGCCACAACCATAAACGTTACATTTGGAGAGGTGTCAATAAGTCCTATGATGAAAGGAACACCATTCCTACTGTAAAGCACGGAGGTGGATCACTGATGATGTGGGGATGTGTGAACTTCAAAGGCACAGGAAACTTGGTCAAAGTTGAAGGAAAGATGAATGCAGCACATTATCAGCAAATACTGGAGGCAAATTTGCACTCATCAGCCAGGAAGCTGCGCATGGGACGTACTTGGACGTTCCAACATGACAACGATCAAAAACACAAGGCCAAGTCGACCTGTCACTTGGCTACAGCAGAAGAAAGTGAAGGTTCTGGAGTGGCCATCTCAGTCTCCTGACCTCAATATCATTGAGCCACTCTGTGGAGATCTCAAGCGCGCAGTACATGCAGGACAGCCCAGGAATTTACAGGAACTGGAGACTTTTTGCCAAGAAGAATGGGCAGTTTTACCATCTGAGAAAATAAAGAGCCTCATCCACAACTACCACAAAAGACTTCAAGCTGTCATTGATGTTAGAGGGGGCAATACATGGTATTAAGAACTGGGGTATGTGAACTTTTGAACAGGGTCATTTTGATGTTTTTGGTTGTCATTATGATTTAAAAAGAGAAAACACAGAAGTTTGACAATAAATGGCTTCAACCAACCACTAACCATGAGTGGAGAAAATATTTTTGTGTTATCATTCATATTCTCTGAAAAAAGGCCAAAAAAACAAAAAATCTGCCAGGGTATGTAAACTTTTTAGCACAACTGTATACTATCAGATATAAATCATGGGCCTTATTCACTAACCCCAATATGATAACTTAATAATTTAGGAGCCATTACAAAAATCTATATACTTTGAAATTCTCCAGTAATGTGATAGAGGTTTGGATCATAATATATGACGGGAGGCAGATACCAGGCTTCTGCATTGATCAACTATTTGGAGCACTGCTGCATGGCTTGGTACTATACAGTGTACAGGGCCAGAATCATATGGCTCCCTACATTGTATAGTGCCCATGCGACAGTACTGCAGTTCTGCTCCCATTGAAATAAAATGTACAGAGCCTTCTGCTTCTGTCTGCATACACTGCAGTGGTGGAACCATTGCAATAGCAGTCCTACGACTGCTTTTGTTAAATAGGCCATTACCTCCCGGATTACTCCAGCAGATAACAGCCCCTATGTGCTTACCAATCCCCGCTCCCGCCCACAGCATTTGATACTGTACTATATAATAGTTTTGCACATAAAATGAGACTGCTGGGACTGGAGGAAAATGTCTGAAAGTGGTCAGTTATAGAAAACAGAGGATGGCACATACTCAGACTGAGTCCCTGTTACTTGTGGGGTTTCTCTAATATACAGTATTTAGAAATGATCTGACCTACAGTTTGCACAGTAAAATTCAGTTTTACAGATACAAAAAACTGATGCCAAAAACAGATATAATTGGTGGATGGAAACTGATGACCATCTGTTTGCGGGCATTCACATTACATTTTACATCATCCACTCATCATCAGTAGAGATGGGCAAAACTTTCAGGATTCGTTTTGTTTGGGATCAAGTGGCTAGGGTCCAAGATTTGTTTCGGGTCGAACAAATTTAGTACAAACCCCACCTTAAATTGGCTTAAAACATAGTGTAGAACACTGTCAGGGCCCAATGAAACCTAGCTATACAATTTCTAGCTCTCTAAGGCAAACACAGATGATGTTAGGTCAAAGTGAACGTGACATGTATGACTATGGAAAAATGGATGATAAGCAGAGGATACAAGTTCAGAGTTTAACCATACACTGTGCTGAAATTCACTTTTATGCATTTTAACATTTGAAATTCTTCAAATATTACCCATAGTTATATTGCAAAAAGTAAAGGTTTTGCAGAAAAATTAGCCTGTACACCAACAGTGTGGTATAGTGGAATGTGATGGTGGACCAGGCCGCAGGAAATGTCAGAGTGGTAGGCATCTGTGGCAACATGTGTGGCAGGGTGTGATGATTCCACTTAAATATGGCTATAACTCAAAGATGTATTTTGATCTCTGGGTATCGTATCTCCCTCTTAATTCTATTTAATTTAACTGTGCGTAGCTCTAATCATAGGTGTATGTTGTCAGTAGTGGCAACAATGTAACAATAGGGCTTTGTACTCATCCCAGAATGGCTCCATTGAATTTCTACATAGCCCTGGGTGATCAAATACACATGTATTGTTTGGCCTGGGCTGTTGATCCGACCTGGTTGATAACATATAGACGGCATTGTGTCATTCCACTTGGTCCCATCTCCTTACAAATAATCTTGACTTGAGTGCGTTAGTCAATTAGACTTGCCGTTGCCGGTGACCTCATTCTGGGTGGTGTAATCAAGGGTATAAAAGATAAGGTAAGAGGTCAGTGAGAGAAATTACTGAATACTGGGCTGAGACTACTGAATACTGTGATGAGCATGCAGGCTGGAATGCTGTGATGCTGCTGCTAGAAGCCTCCACTGGTTATCCCCACATGCTATGTGTGAGGGTTGGACTATAGAGCCACATCAAGGATATGTGTGGTAAAGTAATTATTTCACTTTTATTCCCTTTTTATTTTAAGTGCTGTATATTGTAACTAGTAACTGTTAATGCTTGCATACATCTGCATATCTGTTCTGAACTGCATGTGTTAGATGTTAATACCGACCCATTTAGGGGTTAATAAATATATAAAATTTAGAAAGCTTGTCTTGTATTTATCTTGTGGACCCAGCACTCACTGGCGGTGAGTGTGGATTTTAGTAAAGAAGTCTCAGGTGTGGGCCAACGCGGTGTTGGCGCACTGAGGATCTTTCACACAGGGCATAATATGATGGGTCGGGCCGCAGAACATGTCTGTCTGAGTGGTGGCAGTGCTGGTAGCGGTTTAGGGGTAGCAGGTAGCATCATCAGCAGTACTGTAAATGTAACGTGATGATAAACTGCAGAACCAGGCTTTTGGAGATCCTGAGTGTATGGCTGAAATGGAGGCAGCCACAGCCATGCAGAGAATCGAGCAGAGTCCTGATTTTGGGGCTCTGCCAGGAAGTGCGGCAAGCAGCCCGGTCCCAAGGATTACTTCACCAGGAGGGACCAGTAGCCCCAGCCTTGTGGGGGGGAATGGCTTCATACTGGCAAATGGCCCTGCAGCAAGTAGGCACCAGTGACCCTAACATATACCTGCAGGTGATGTGCCGCTTTCCGGAAGCTGCAGAACACGAACGGCAGGCCGCAGAACGGCAGGCTGATCGTGAGGCAGTAGAACGGCAGGCTGAGCGGCAGTATCAGCTTGAGCTCAAAAGGATGGAGCTCTCCCAGCAGGCACTGTCTGTCACTGCACGCACTCCAGAAGCTCAAGTACCAAGGCTCCGATCCGAGGACTTTCCAATCCTTGAAACAAATGGGGATTTGGACTCGTTCTTGCGGGCCTTTGAGAAAGTGTGTAAGCAGTATCAGCTACCACAGACGGATTGGGTCCGTTACCTGGCTCCCCGGTTGAGGGGAAAAGCCCTGGACACTTACGCCAATTTACCAGTTGACCAGGACTATGAGTCCGTTAAAGCAGCGCTGATCCGGAGATACCAACTCACGCCGGAGCTGTACCGTCAAAAGTTCCGAGGCCTACAGAAAAAGCTTTCAGAGAGCCATGAGGATGCAGCGGCCCAGCTGCGCGTGTGGTTCCGGGAGTGGACGGAGGGCAAGTCCATCACCTCGCAAGAAAGCCTTGCAGACCTCATGCTTCAAGAGCAGTTCTTGACCATTTGTACTGAGGAAGTGCAAAAATACCTCCTGGACTGAGAGCCCAAGGACCTTGAAACAGCCGCAGCAATGGCGGATCGTTATGTTGCCAACCAGTTGCCGTGGAAACCTGCCAGCGACGGCTGGAGGAGGGATAAGACACAATCTGTCCCGGGGAATCCTGAACCAAGCGGGAGGTCACCACAGCCCCCTGCTTCCAGGTGGGGTAGGACAAACTCTGTCCCGGGTGGTTCCTATACGTCCCCTGCCCCTCGAGCTCTGGGCTCCCCGGCGACCTCTCTCATACCCCAGGGAGAGATCAGGCGGTGCCACGCCTGTAATCAAACGGGACATTTACAACGAGACTGCCCCAACCGCCCTAGGAACCCCCTTGCTCCCCAAACTACAGCGGCCGGCCCATCTGTGTATCTGGTTGCGAGGGAGGGGCCCCAGCCTAATGCTAACCGTCAACAGGTCACTGTGGGGGACAAAGTGGTGATGGGATTCCGGGACACTGGGGCAGATGTTATGCTAATACAACCGGATTTGATCCCCCCAGACAGTATTATTCTGGGGAAAACTCTGACCCTACGGGGTATTGGATCAGAATGTTTTACTGTACCCATGGCTTGTGTCCATTTAGACTGGGGTGCAGGGAAAGGAATGCGGGATGTGGGAGTGATGTCTGAGTTGCCTGCCAATGTACTGTTGGGGACAGATTTGGGGCCTATAATGTGCCAATATGGGGTGGGGGCCACCCCAGCTCCCTGTGATCAGCTTTCTGTCCAGGCTGATATGTCTGATAGTGTACCTGTGGGACTACCTGCAGAGGGGGCTGGTAACCCTCTCTCGGAAATGTCTCCTCATACAGTCTGTGAAAATGCTAATTTAATTGTACCTGTGGGAATACCTGCAGAGGGGGCTGGTAACCCTCCCTCTGAAATGTCTCCTCATACATTCTGTAAAAATGCTACTTTAACTGTACCTGTGAATGTTGTAGATGAACTTGCCATGTCCAAAGGGAAGGCTAAACCCCTTACTGAGTTCTTTCCTACAGGCTGTGAACATGCTAATTCTACTGTCTCTGGGATTAATGTAGGTGTAAAGGAGCTGAGTGAGGACTGGGCTGTAGACCCGCCCACATCTGCAGGGGCCTCACCCCCCATTCTGTGTCCCTATGTCCGCCAGTCCTCCCTTCAGCTCAGTGTGATAGAACCAATGCTGTTAATGATATTGCAAATGTCTGCCATGAAACTGTGGATGTTGTACCAGGTGGTTCGGTGTCTCTCTGGGCTCTCCGTGATGGTCCGGATGTAGGACGGACCGGTGGTATTGCGGTGGTTACCCGCAGTCAAAGTGCCATAGGGGTGGAAAGCCTTCCAGCCTCTGCACCGGTCCCTCCGTCCCTCGGACGCATTACTGAGACCGCCTTGAGAAATTCCCCCACCCTAGAGCCGGAAGGGTCCAGGAGCTATGGAACATGCACCTCTCTTTTGTCTCACTCCAGCCAAGAGTTCAGAGATACTGTCCAAGCTGACCCTAGTCTGGACATATTGAAGGCATGTGCAGCTCAACCACCCTCGGAGTCTGACAAGGCCCGAGTTTGCTGGGACCCCGGGGGGTGGGGGGTGGGGGAGCCTTGGCGCCAAAGCCTGAGAAGCTGGAAGCGGCAGAGGTGCTCTCAGAAGAGGGGCACAGGCCCCTACTTCCTACAAGCCCCATCTAAAAGGGGGAGGTGTGATGATTCCACTTAAATATGGCTATAACTCAAAGATGTATTTTGATCTCTGGGTATCGTATCTCCCTCTTAATTCTATTTAATTTAACTGTGCGTAGCTCTAATCATAGGTGTATGTTGTCAGTAGTGGCAACAATGTAACAATAGGGCTTTGTACTCATCCCAGAATGGCTCCATTGAATTTCTACATAGCCCTGGGTGATCAAATACACATGTATTGTTTGGCCTGGGCTGTTGATCCGACCTGGTTGATAACATATAGATGGCATTGTGTCATTCCACTTGGTCCCATCTCCTTACAAAGAATCTTGACTTGAGTGCGTTAGTCAATCAGACTTGCCGTCGCCGGTGACCTCATTCTGGGTGGTGTAATCAAGGGTATAAAAGATGAGGTAAGAGATCAGTGAGAGAGACTACTGAATACTGGGCTGAGACTACTGAATACTGTGATGAGCATGCAGGCTGGAATGCTGTGATGCTGTTGCTAGAAGCCTCCACTGGTTATCCCCACATGCTATGTGTGAGGGTTGGACTATAGAGCCACATCAAGGATATGTGTGGTAAAGTAATTATTTCACTTTTATTCCCTTTTTATTTTAAGTGCTGTATATTGTAACTAGTAACTGTTAATGCTTGCATACATCTGCATATCTGTTCTGAACTGCATGTGTTAGATGTTAATACCGACCCATTTAGGGGTTAATAAATATATAAAATTTAGAAAGCTTGTCTTGTATTTATCTTGTGGACCCAGCACTCACTGGCGGTGAGTCTGGTTTTTAGTAAAGAAGTCTCAGGTGTGGGCCAACGCGGTGTTGGCGCACTGAGGATCTTTCACACAGGGCATAATATGATGGGTCGGGCCGCAGAACATGTCTGTCTGAGTGGTGGCAGTGCTGGTAGCGGTTTAGGGGTAGCAGGTAGCATCATCAGCAGTACTGTAAATGTAACGTGATGATAAAGGGAGATAGGGACACCATTATTCAGAGGCATCAGCCTGAGTTGATTGAAAATCCTCATGGATCCATGCTTCATCTAATCTAGATTCATTTTGACAACAGTTTTTTTTTCCATGCTAACTGTAGACAATTTCATCCTTTTAGGTGTTACAAGACCTCTGAACACCCTTTCAACTATTACGCTTGAAGCCAGACAATATAAAACTCCCATGCCAAACTGGGCCAGCTCCTTCCACTGCTCTAAGCTATTGGCCCGGAATTCCATGGGGTCAGAGTTATCTGCTGGAATATAGGTGCACTCTAGGTAAGACTAGACCTGCTGGTGATTTATCAGCTTCCAGATACTGTACTGGGCCTGGCTGCTGCTGCTTTTACTCCTCCTGACACTTGGAGCTGTGGCACTGGCAGAGGAGGTGGAGCACTGGCTCCTGCCACCTGGTTACGCATGTGACTGGCAGTTGTAGTGGTCTCCCTAAAAGATGCTGTAAGCTGGGTATGCAGCCTACCCTATTAATATTCTATTTTTTCTTCCTTTCGGGAAGCAGGGAAAAAATCCCCATTTTGTGTCAGTATCTGCGTCAGTTAAGAATGTGAAGGAAACATGGTTGACAGTCCAGAAAGGCCCTGTTATAAATTAGACTGACTTAAGATCACATCACTCTCGGATGCAACATTCTCCTGTGACTGAGATGAGCAAGCTAAATAACCAAAAACTTCATCTTCATTCTCAGGAAGTACAACAATCCTGTGGCTGCAGAACCACCAAAATTATTATTTTAGATTAGTGAAGACTGCAAATACTGTGAAAAAACTGCTTAAGAAATTAATATTTTTTTTTCAGGTTAACACTCTGTCACACTGTGTATTTGGTGAACAGAGCATAAAAAAACATTAAATAAGATTTTTTTTTCAGATTATCACGGGCTAATCTGGGTGATCAGTAACCCCTTCCTTCTCTGCGCAGTACTATTACGTTGCGCTGAGCGTATAGTTAACGCTCAGCACCGTGATAGTATGGCGCTGTAATGGTGCGAGCACAGAAGAGGCTGTGCCTGCAGCATTACTTCTGGCACTCGGCTGTGTTACAACCCCATCCAAAAGTTAATATTCCCCATTAGGGGTGGTCCTGGGGGTGGTCCTGGGGGTGGTCCAGGACTGAAATGCTATTAACTACATCATCAGGGGTGTAACTTAAGGCTTTCTGGCCCTAGTGCAAAAGCATAGCTTGCACACAAGCTTACCATCCCCTGTCGGTACGCCCACATAGTAATCATGCCCCCTTTTGTGCCACAGCCTCCCCTATAGAATTCCTCCTTGACTATATGCTACTAACCAACTGCTATTTTTCCACCAATAAAGGGTTACTTATCTCCTTTCTGACAGTGAAAGGCTGTGAATCATAAATCTTCTGATTCATGTGCGCCAGAGGACAGAGGTCACAATTTTACCAGCACAGACTGTCAGTTATCAAAAGATGTGAGAAAGGAGATCAAAGAAGTTTATCCAGCCCTAGTGTGTTGTGGATGACCTGTGTGGCCGATCAGACCCACAGTGTTGAGACACGTTTGACCTGTCCTGTGGATAGGGGATACATGTCTATAATGGGACAACCCCTTTTATGACAAGTGACATATGTTCAGTCCTCCATTGTATAAAAATTAGCCTGAGCCAAGTTACTACTCAACCCTTATAATAATAATAATAATAATAATAATAATAATAATAATAATAATAGTCCTTTAATAGTCCCACAATGGGGAAATTCAGTGTGTTACAGCAGCAAAGATAAGCAGATACAAATACAAATACAACATGTACAGGAATGTTCCAAGGTGAGAGGCATTACATTAATAGCAGACAGACAGATAGGACGTAGCAGAGGAGGGGGGGGGGGGGGATTTAACAGGCAGAGAGATATTTCAGTTCTCTGTGTGTAATGATCTCCGCTTAGGTCGGTGTTGGTTGTACAGCCTAACCGCGGTGGGGAGGAAAGACTTCCGATAGCGCTCCTTCTCACACCTAGGGTGGAGCAGTCGGTCACTGACAGTACTGCTCAGCGCGATCACAGTCTCATGCATGGGATGGGACTTCTTCTTCTGCATGGAGCTCACCACGGACAGTATCCTTCTGTCACCCACCACCTGCACTGGGTCCAGGGGGCTCCCCAGGACAGAGCTGGCCCTTCTAATCAGCTTGTCAAGTTTATTTCTGTCCCTGGTTGATATACTGCTCCCCCAGCAGGCCACTCCAAAGAAGATGGCTGATGCCACTACCGAGTTGAAGAAAGTTCTAAGAAGTGCCCCCCGGATTCCAAAGGCTCTCAGTTTCCTAAGCAGGTAGAGCCTGCTGTGGCCCTTCCTGTACAGGGCCTCCATATGATCTGCCCAGTCCAGCTTATTATTAAGGAGCAAACCCAGGTACTTATAGGTGTTCACAATCTCGATGCCCGTCCCCAGGATGTCCACTGGTTTAGGAGGGCTTCTGCCTTTGCGGAAGTCCACCACCATCTCCTTGGTCTTCCCCGCGTTAATCTTCAGGTGGTTCCGGTGGCACCAGTCCACAAAATCCTGGTTCAGTTCTCTGTACTCCCTGTCATCATCATCTGTGATTAGACCCACTATTGCAGAGTCGTCAGAATACTTCTGTAGGTAGCAGCTGGATGAGTTGCACCTAAAATCTGCAGTGTACAGTGTGAAGAGGAAAGGGGCGAGAACCGTACCCTGAGGTGCCCCCGTATTACAGATCACGGTACCTGACACACAGTCTCGGGCTCTCACGTATTGAGGTCGATTTGTGAGGTAGTCTAGGATCCAGTTGGAGAGGTGGTGGTCCACTCCAGCAAGGCCCAGCTTGTCCCTCAATAACCTGGGCTGTATGGTGTTAAAAGCACTGGAGAAGTCAAAGAACATTATTCTCACTGTGTTCCCTGGTTTCTCCAGGTGAGACAGAGCCCTGTGCAGAAGATGGATGATGGCATCATCTACCCCAATGCCCGGCCGATAAGCAAACTGGAGGGGGTCCATAGCGGGGCTCACTAGAGGGCGGAGATGTGTGAGAACCAATCTCTCCAAGATCTGCATCAGGTGGGATGTCAGTGCTACAGGTCTGTAGTCGTTGAGGTCCATAGGGTGGGGTTTCTTTGGAACTGGTACCACACAAAAAGATTTCCATAATTCAGGGACTATTTCCTGCCTCAGGCTCATATTATACATATATGTAATTATACCACACAGCTGGTCCCCACAAGTCTTAATTAGCCTTGCACTGATGTCATCTGGCCCTGCGGCTTTCCTCGCCTTGATCTTTTTCATCTCCTTCCTCACCTGGGCCCGTGTGAAGGTCAGACTGTGGCCAGATAAAGACGGATTTCTGGATTTACTGGTCTGTTGGGAAGTGGCCGCATGGGGAGAAGTCATTGTGGTGGTGGAAGCTGAAGGACATACTGGGGTGGGAGGAGCTGGTGTGTGATCAAATCTGTTGAAGAATAGGTTTAGTTCATTAAGCCAATTAACATCTGCCTCAATCTGGCAGACAGACTGTTTATGACCCGAAATTGACTTAAGCCCCTCCCAGACCCCCCTTATGTCTTTTCTTTCCATTTGCTTTTCCATTTTTTCTTTATAACTGGCTTTTCCCTGCCTGATTTGATGCCTTAGCTACTTTTGTACTTCCCTCAACCCCTCCTTATCTCTTGTCCTGAATGCCATCTTTTTCTCCTTAAGTAGTGTTTTTATATCAGAGTTAATCCATGGTTTGTTATTGGAGAAGCACCTCACCACTTTTGTGGGTACTGTGTTGTCCACACAAAAATTAATGTAGTCTGTTATGCAGTGTGTGAGTCCTTCTATATCTTCTCCATAAGAATCCTGCAGTACTTCCCATGCGGTTGTGTCAAAACAATCCCTCAGAGCCTCATCACTCTCCTCGGACCATATCCTCACTGTGCGGGTGACAGCTGGTTCTCTACGTACAAGTGGCTTGTACACAGGTTGGAGATGTACTAGGTTGTGATCCGATCTCCCCAGGGGCGGTAGGGCTGATGAGTTATATGCCTCCCTCACGTTGGCAAAGAACAAGTCCAGTGTTTTGTTGTCTCTTGTGTGGCAGGTTACATACTGTGTGAAACTGGGCAGTGTGGATGATGGAGAGGCATGGTTGAAATCACCCGACAGAAGAAAGAGGGCCTGGGGATGTTTTAACTGTAACTGGCTCAGCGTGGCTTGTAGGACCTCGCAGGCAGTGTCAGCTTTCGCAGAGGGGGGGACATATGCAGCTATCACGATGACATGTGATAGTTCCCTTGGTAGGTAGAAAGGTCTCATGCTCACAGCTAATAGTTCAATGTCCTTACAGCAAGTTTGCTCCTTAATCACAATGTGCCTAGGATTACACCATCTATTATTCACAAACATTGCCAGCCCTCCTCCTTTCCTCTTACCGCTCTCCCTTGTCCTGTCTGCCCGAAGGAGTTTAAAACCATCCAAGGAGACCAGAGGGTCAGGAGTAACTTCAGTGAGCCAAGTCTCTGTAAGTAGCATCATGCTGCACGCCCGAAACTCCTGATGATGCCTGGTGAGCGCTGTTAGTTCATCCATCTTGTTTGCAAGAGATCTCACATTGCCCATGATGATGGAGGGAACAGCTGGTCGGTAACACCTCTTTTTAATCCTCTGAAGAGTTCCTGCTCTGCATCCCCTCACCCGCTTTTTCTTTCTCCAAATCTCGCGGGGGATGTGTGACCAGATGGTATGCCGTCCTGCTGTGTCTCTGAGCTGCAGAATTTCCTCTCTTGTATAGACAAAGGAATTGTCTGCATACACAAAAGATCCCATTTTCAAGCAGAACAAAAAGACAGATAAAAAACAAAAAAAAAGTATCACAAGGGTCCAAGTCTTTGTGTGTGTTTCTTCATAGTGCAAAGTCCTTAAGTAGAGAGGTACAAAACGAGTCATAGAAAGAAAAATGAGATAGAGAGTCTCAGAGGCTGTCCCTTGTTATCAATTCTTCCCTTTCTCCTCCATCTGCTTCTACTCACTCACTTGTAAAGTTTATGTTCTGGGCACCTGATGTTGACACCACTTTTACTTTGTTCATATTTTTCTTGGAGGAATAACAGAGGACTTTCACTTTGGAAAGTTCTAACAAATTTTGAATACAAGAATCTTACTTATTGTCCTTTATTAGGAAAAATGGAAAATTCCATTTGCTACACTACGTTTACATGTATTCTTTATGAAGTCCTTAGTACCAGATGCCTTTTCACAGAACTTATTCTTATGATTGACCAGCAGGGAATTACCACCAGCCTTTACACTTAGGCATTCACAATTAATCCCAGTATCCCACAAGCAAATCTGAAGGGAAGAGAGATCAATTATGTGCACATTATTTTATGTATCATTATCTGAAGTTATGATCACATCACACTTTTGGTCTACATGCAGAATATATGCCAAGAATGCTCCCAGCACATACTCCAAATGTAGCCCGTTCTAAGGAGATACCTTCCGCCTTAAGAACTGGATAACACCTATGAAAGGAACATGATATGAGGAAGGTCCTCCAAACAAGGTTGAATCTTGTGAACAAGTATTCCTTTATGTTTGATCACTCCTAATCCGATTAAACATGAGGACAAACTCCTCAGCCGTATCCACATATTTCATTCTAGTGGGTTTCTCGGATTATATGCCACACCAAGCCATCCTTTTTCCAGTCTTTCTGACAGTATATGTGTCATCAATTGTGGGCAATTGTCTACTGCTTTTATTGACAGTGTTCATGTCTCAGCTTCACTTGCCAATGTACTTTTTCCTTAGTAATCTCTCCTTTGTAGACCTGTGTTTGACATTTTGTGGTGGTTCCACGCCTTATTTCAACTTTATTCAACCATAATGTTATTCCCTTCACTGAGTGCATTTCCCAGTTATATTTCTTTATTGCCTTTGCTGGGGTGGAATGTTTTATTCTTACCGTAATGGCCTATGACAGATATGTTGCTGTGTGCCAGCCCTTGCATTATGTAACAATAATGAGTAGGAGAATGTGTCTTCAGCTGACACTGGTTTCTTGGATCATCAACTTCATCAATTCCATTCTTCACACTTTCCTTGTTTCTCGGCTCTCTTTTTGTGGACCTTGTCTCATCCAACATTTCTTTTGTGACATATGTATGATTTGTGAAGAATTTGTGAAGTAAAAAAAGTTGGGTGAACAACATCTTGAAAATGTGGTGATTGTCATTTTTGACACAAGTTGTACATAGTGCTATAGAGAATATTAAAGTGGAGTGGACAGAGCAAGCTCTTTTTCCATCTCCCTGTTCCAAAAATCCATTTACTATATGGTCCACAATATAGGGGACGTATCAGATATTAAACTGATAAGAACAGATTTTTTTTTTTAAAGAACATGTGAACATTAGAAAGTTTTAGTAACCAAATTTCAAAAACAAAACAGTCATTTGAGCAGTTACACAAGGAAAAAAAAACCCAGAAAATTTGTTTTGTAATAACAGCTGGTTATTGTTTTTGGAAGATGTTTCCTCGACCCATGCCACGTCCTCTGCCTCTTGCTGCCACCTGAGCTTTGAGAATGGCTGCTTTCCCTCTTCCAGCCCCTGAGCCCTGGTTTTTATTTTTCATGCTCTTTAACATGGAAGCAATTTTTCAACATATCAGGAAAAACGAGAAAACGTATTTTGCTTCCTCTGATGTAGACCTGCTCAAGTGGTGCCACTCTGCCATCTCTGTAAGTCACAGTAATGTTTGACATCTGGAAGTTCATGTTATCCTCAGCCTCAATCAGCTTCCCTCTGTACACCTCACCGGTATTTGTTTCACAGGTGAGGATATGCCCTTCTGCTTCGTGCAGTACTTTGATGGGCACACCGATAGACTTGGTGACTTACACACTCCTACTTGTGCATTTATTTATTTATTAACAATAAGTCGTCAACTATAATACATATGTCGGGGGTTAAGTTCCCCCTGGGATGGATGTCACCGTAATCCTAATTAAATGAATAATCAGTTTCGAGCGCTCGGGAAACAAAACGTACACACAGGTATTGTGTATGAATAGTTTCTCTTTATTGCGTAGTTCAATACAGTTTTAAAGGTAAACTCAGTTACATAACAGTCATGTGATCAATGTACATATATGGGTTTTCCAGTTCCGTTACCAGACAAAGTTGTTCAATTTACCATCACCCTAGATGTTTCCTTTTCACCCAGTCTAAATGTCCTCCTTATCTTTCCTGAGAATGGTACATCTCTGAGAACAGCAGGGCTGTTGATATTCAGACCCTGAGATTATATTCTATCTCTAAACTATTTAGTCTGCATGGAGAACATTTCACCCTGTGTCTTCTATATACTGCATTATAAAATATAATACAAGTCATGCTTTAACCCTTACAACATATATACTGCGACGCAGCGCAAAACTGAGTTACAATACATAATAAATATATAACATTCATCCCCCACAACATACAGTGAAACATACAGCAAGGAAATAAAATACATCCTACACTATACACAACACCATACCCTATGATAGCATACCATAAACTATTAGTACAAAAAATAAATACAACAAAGACATTCCAACATGTGATGGGATGGGGGGCGGGAAAGAGGCATAGCGAAGGGGGTAATCACAGGCCCAAAGTTTTATTGATATACAACAACACACATGAGGAGAGGGTAGGGAAGGGGAGGGGTATTAGTTCTCTTCTTCCTCTTCGTCATTCAGGCTATCCAAGATGGAATAGTCCCTTTGCAGACTGTGAAACAGCCTGCAATAATCTTGGATGGAGATGCTCTCTCTTCGAAAAATGAGTCTATTTCTGGCGAACCAGATATTGTCCTTAAAACAGTTCATAAGGCGCCAGGCTTCCAGAATCTTGCTCTCGTAATGAATCCCAGGGAACAGTCCATAAAATACCGAGAGGTATGAAAGGCTCCTCCTGGGTACTGAGTTCGCGAGTTCGTCTTCCAGTGCATCAAACTGGCCCTGGGCAAAAGGACACTCCCAGAAGAGGTGCAGCGATGTTTCCTCCCAGAGGGGGCATCTAGGCCAGTACTTTGTCTTGCACAGGTTGTGGGCATGCATGAACGACCCCCCTGAATGGCCATCCACAACATATCCTTGTGCCTGTTGGTCAGCAGATTTGAAGAAACGTTCTTCCAAACAATCTTCGTAGAATCTGCTGTAAGTCTGGCTGCACAGCAAACGGAAAGGGGACAGAGGAGGCCGGTTGCCAGTCCCCGAAGAGCATAGCTTCTGACTTCCCACAGTTGACTTTGACCCATGAAGCTTGTCCGAACTTCTCGCAGGTCTGGACAAGTGTAGTCTCCGAATGCTGGTCAGCGCAGAAGACAGTCACATCATCCATGTACAGCGAGCATTTGACGAAGTGTCCTGGTGCGAGGATTCCTCTGATCCCTCCATTCTGCCAGATAGACTCAGCGAAGAGCTCTATAACACAAAAAAAAAGGAGAGGTGAAAAAGGAGAGGTGAAAGAGGACAGCCTTGTCTGACTCCAGAGTGGAGCAGGAAGGGATCAGTCTTCCAGCCGTTCACCAACACCGTGCTGTGAATATCAAAGTACATCAGGTTAACAAAACGACAGAACCTTTTACCCATACCAAGTCGGTGGAGGGCCTTTGCCGTGAAGTTGTGGGAGACACAATCGAAGGCCTTCTCCTGATCAAGGCTGATCAGGGCTGCATGTGCACGGCGGTCTCCGATGTAGTGCAATGTGTCTCTCACCATGGCAAGGCTGTCCACAATCCTGCGGCCAGGAATGCCGCAGGCCTGGTCCGGATGGATGACTCTGCCGATGACAACCTTCAGTCTTGATGCCATGATCTTTGCCAGAGTCTTGTAGTCCACATTGAGCAGCGAGATGGGGCGCCAGTTCTTCAGCTCACATCTCTCTCCCTTCCGCTTGTACAAGATGGTGACCATTCCTTCCCGCAGTGATGGTGGCATCGTACCCTTCACCACTATCTCCTCATAGAGGTCCCTCAGGTCCAGACCGATCAGATCCCCCAGAGCTACATATAGCTCAGCTGGGAGACCGTCACTGCCCAGGGTCCTTCTGGTTCTAAAGGATTTAGTGGCAGAAAGCACCTCATCCACCATCAAAGGGGCATCCAGAGCCTCAGCATCTGTAAGATCAAGGGTGTTAGTGATACCTGACAGAAACTCTTTGGCTGCTTCTTCATCAGTGGATTTCCAGGAGTAGAGGTTGTGGTAGTAGTCACGGACGACTTCCATCACTTCCTGCTTCCCCCTTCTCATGTTGCCATCTTCATCCTTCATTTCTGTTACAGGAGTGTGGCCTGATTGAAGTTTCCTGAAAAAGAATGAGTTACATTTCTCACCCTTCTCCAGATGCTCCACCTTGGAACGGAAGATAATCTGCTGAGATTCTTCCTCAAAGTGCCTCTTGAGACCCTTCTTGGCTTCCTCCAGCATCTCTCTGACGTCCCAGCTGTAGAATTCAAAGTCTTGAAGGGAACGCAGCTGACGATGCATCTCCTTCAAGTCCCTCTTACATTGGGATGCCTGTTGGCGTCCTTTCCCCTGAAAGAAACAACGGATGTTAACTTTATCATGTTCCCACCATTCTGACATTTTCCTGAAAGAGAATTTGTCATTACGCCGACACAAATAAGCATCTCTAATCTCCTCCATATACTTCTCATCTTCCAGCAAGGCGCAGTTCAGCTTCCAGGTGCCTGGGCCAGGTGGGAAACCATGGCCCAGAACGCCCTTGAAGAGAATGCCCCTGTGGTCAGAGTAGAGGCAGGGGATCATAGAGTCTTTAACCTGTGTGACTGACTGAGAGGTGAACACGATGTCGATCCTGGAACGAAGTGAGCCACCCAGGTGACACCAAGTATAATTCATGGATACTGGCCCTATGGAACCCACAGCATCCCTGAGGGATGCTTCAGTTACCATCTTTATCAGCAGCTTAGATGTGACATCCAGCTTGGCACTTGCAGATGAACTCGGTCCATCCTCTTCCACAGGGAAGTTGAAATCCCCGTCCAAAACCACTGCCCTGGTGGTGGCGAACTGAGTCTGTGGGATCTGGAAAAGCTCCAGTTGCTCGGCCTTCATGGGGGAAGCGTACACGTTGATGAGCCTAAGTGACTCGCCTGCCCAGGTGCCGTCTATAACTACAATGCGGCCACAGATGAGCTCCTGGACAGATTCAACAGTGAAGGCATTCCCCCTAATGAGGACAGTCACCTCTACCCGACCAGTAGGATGGACCGTGGCTCCTCTCCCTGTTGATGTGATGGTATGACCTGAAAGAAGGAAGGCAGCACTCCTGCAACATAATGACATTCACGTTAGTGTAAAAATGAGTAAAAGACAATACTGTCTGACGTCTTTTCTTTTCTTTTATGCTCTGCACATTGATGGAGAGACTGTTGATCCTAGCCATTGTGAGGGATAAAAGGTTTATCCATTGTGAGTTAACAATCAAACAGTACAGTCTAGTTACCACTTCTGTCTGGGGGGTCTTCTTCTTTTATGTCTGTAGACTCCATGAGTTCTAGCAGATATTCTTCCAGTTCTTCCAGTTGCTGGAGGGAAGAGGAATTCATGGCTTCTCCCTGCCCATTTCCCTCACCGAGATCTAGGACCTCTGTAAAGTTAACAGGCATGGGATCTACCACAAGCTCCTCCACCATCTGCTCCAGTTCTTCATCCCCAGGGATGGTGTCCCTGGGGACCTCCACAGCTATCTTCTTGGAAGAGTCAGCACTGTGGATGTCTCTTCCCTTCCTCTTCCTTTGTTGAGGACCTGCAACGAAAAGATGGCAAGGGAGAGGGGGAATTTCTCGAAAAAGGGGACCTCAGCAGCTGGAGGAGGCTGGGTTAATGCTGCTTTGGCAGGGGAGACCGGGGGAAGGGCAGGGCTAGGGGGAGCAGGGGTAGCCACTGAGGTTATGGGGGGAAGGAGAGGGAGAACCTCAGTGGGGGGAAAAGGCAAAGGGAGGGGGGTCATCCTCTTATCATCTTGGACCTTCTTTTTCTTTCTTTTCCTTTTTCTTCTTGTTGTCTGTCTTGGGCTTCATTTCTGGTTTCTCTGCCACAACCGGAGCTGGGACCAGAGGGGCGAGGTCTATGGCCGACCTTCCGGAGACAACAGACGCCCAGGACCTGGATCTCTTCGGGCAGTCCTTGTACACGTGGGCTGCCTCCCCACAGAGGTTGCATGACTTCCATGTGGGGCAATCCTGGGTCTCATGCCCCACCACACAACAATCCCTGCAGGTGTACTCCTTGCAGTGCTTCACTTCATGGTCCTGCTTGCCACATCTTCTGCAGAAGTGTGGCGTGTCTGGGTAGTAGACCAGGCCGCAGGAGTTGCCCAAAGAAAAAGACTGTGACAGGTGCTTGAGGCCGTCTGGAGAGGAAGAGACTCTGTGCAGCTTGACGACCAATGACCACTTGCTGGTCCAGAATCCCAGTTTGTTCAGTATGTGAGAGGGCTCTCTCACCACTGTGCAAAACTGGCTCAGTAACAGGATAACGTCCTTACCTGGGGTGTGCGGGTTTCTCATTGACACCGTGATTCTCCTCTCTTCTCTCTGGACCGGGCAGTTGGCCAGAAATCTGGTGAGGGGAGTTCCCAATGCCGCTGACTTGACCACTTCCCAGTAGCGGTGGCAGATGTCCATGCTGGCAAAGGTTATAAGGAAGATCCCTGTGACGAAGGCGTGGATGCTGAGAATCTGCCTTGGAGAAGCCCTCCTCCAACACCATCTTCTGACAGAAGACATCTACAATCATGGGCGGCTGTCTCCCTTCCACCTCCCTCAGCTTCAGGGTGACCGTCTGCCGCTTCCAGGACTCCAAGGTTAGAGGCACCTGGTTTGGCTTCTGGCCGCCGTTCGGTCCAGGGGAGGCTTCAGGGGTGATGGCTGCAGGTGGCTGGGTCTTCTTCTTGGGGATGGCTCCTTGTTCTGCTGTAGAGGAAGCCATCTCGCTGCTGTAGTCTTTGGTGCTTGCCCTCGTAGATTCCTCCTGGAGAGTCGTCGTCGGGGGCAGATTTTTTAAAATACTTTTTTTTTACCAATAATTATCAATTTTATCATTTAAGACAAGACAAACAATTAAAAAAAGACAATGAACTGCCCCGATCCCAAAACGCCAAGGGGTGGGGTACCCGAGGCACATTCTAAGACCAAGGTAGCACCAGAAACACTCGGTCTTCACCATACGCTGCTTCGAGTAGACATAACTTGTAGAACTCAATAGAATATCATCATTTAACCGATCATATTCTTATATAAAAACAATTATTTATTTACTATATACAGTGGGGAAAAAAAAGTATTTAGTCAGCCACCAATTGTGCAAGTACTCCCACTTAAAAAGATGAGAGAGGCCTGTAATTGTCATCATAGGTAGACCTCAACTAAGAGACAAATGAGAAGACAAATCCAGAAAATCACATTGTCTGAATTTTAAAGAATTTATTTGCAAATTATGGTGGAAAATAAGTATTTGGTCAATAACAAAAGTTCATCTCAATACTTTGTTATATATCCTTTGTTGGCAGTGACAGAGGTCAAACGTTTTCTGTAAGTCTTCACAAGGTTGGGACACACTGTTGCTGGTATGTTGGCCCATTCCTTCATGCAGATCTCCTCTAGAGCAGTGATGTTTTGGGGCTGTCGCTGGGCAACACGGACTTTCAACTCCCTCCAAAGGTTTTCTAAGGGGTTGAGATCTGGAGACTGGCTAGGCCACTCCAGGACCTTGAAATGCTTCTTACGAAGCCACTCCTTCGTTGCCCTGGTGGTGTGCTTGGGATCATTGTCATGCTGAAAGACCCAGCCACGTTTCATCTTCAATGCCCTTGCTGATGGAAGGAGGTTTGCACTCATAATCTCACGATACATGGCTCCATTCATTCTTTCATGTACATGGATCAGTCGTCCTGGTCCCTTTGTAGAGAAACAGCCCCAAAGCATGATGTTGCCAACCCCATGCTTCACAGTAGGTATGGTGTTCTTTGGATGCAACGCAGCATTCACTCTCCTCCAAACACGACGCGTTGTGTTTCTACCAAACAGTTCTACTTTGGTTTCATCTGACCATATGACATTCTCCCAATACTCTTCTGGAACATCCAAATGCTCTCTAGCAAACTTCAGACGGGCCCGGATATGTACTGCTTTAAGCAGGGGTCACGTCTGGCACTGCAGGATCTGAGTCCCTGGCGGCGTAGTGTGTTACTGACAATAGCCTTTGTTACATTAGTCCCAGCTTTCTGCAGGTCATTCACTAGGTCCCTCCGTGTGGTTCTGGGATTTTTGCTCACCGTTCTTGTGATCATTTTGACCCCACGGGGTGAGATCTTGCATGGAGCCCCTGATCGAGAGAGATTATCAGTGGTCTTGTATGTCTTCCATTTTCTAATCAATTACAGTTGATTTCTTCACACCAAGCTGCTTGCCTATTGCAGATTCAGTCTTCCCAGCCTGGTGCAGGTCTACAATTTTGTTTCTGATGTCCTTCCACAGCTCTTTGGTCTTCACCATAGTGGAGTTTGGAGTGTGACTGTTTGAGGTTGTGGACAGGTGTCTTTTATACTGATAACAATGTCAAACAGGTGCCATTACTACAGGTAATGAGTGGAGGACAGAGGAGCCTCTTAAAGAAGAAGTTACAGGTCTGTGGGAGCCAGAAATCTTGCTTGTTTGTAGGTGACCAAATACTTATTTTCCACCATAATTTGCAAATAAATTCTTAAAAAATCAGACAATGTGATTTTCTAGATATGTTTTCTCATTTTGTCTCTCATAGTTGAGGTCTACCTATGATGACAATTACAGGCCTCTCTCATCTTTTTAAGTGGGAGAACTTGCACAATTGGTGGCTGACTAAATACTTTTTTCCCCACTGTAAAAGAAGAAAAACATATTATACATATTATTTACTATATTATCTATTATTATTCTACTTATTCTACATATTATTTTTATAGACTCACATTATTTAACTTTTACTTAAATTCCTATTTATTAACTCTATTACTCTTCCAATCCTTCCGAGAGAGAAAAAATTTTCCTGAAAAATGGATCATCCATAGATACCTTGTCCCTGACTCCGGAGGTCCGCCCGTCGTACCACTCCAGGTAGGCCTCTGAACACAGGTATTCATTCATGAATTTTACATCAAAGGATCCTCTGGCATAGTTTCCTTGCATACATAAGACATCATCAGATTTTACCTTGAGCAGGTCACAAAGAATCCATGAGACATAGTTTTCATCCCAATCGTCCAACTCCTGGTTTTAATGGCTTGTGTACCAGGATTCTGTGAAATGCAATTCCATTAGGACTATTTCATACCGATGACCTATCTAGGTCATCAGTATATGTTCTGTGGGGGTCTGACAACCAGACCCAGCACAGATCAGCTGTAGAAGTAGCCTCCGGTTACCGAAAACTGCTGTTGGACGGGCAGGGCACACAGTGCAGCTCCTACATGACAATATTGAAATTTCTCTGCTATTGAGCTCAATGTAATATCTGCTTCTGAACATTAAAAGACCTGACTTTGTAGCTAGAATTGGTTACTTTTTTGCAGAGTTGTTCCACAGGAAGAAACAATAGAGATTTATATGTGTAGAAAAGTTAGCAATTCATCTATAATAAACACCAGATTCTGCTACATCACCTGCATTTTCTACACTTTCTTACTTTTAGCACTTCAACATTTCTGAAAAAAACCTTCAGGGACACTCTTAGTAAATGTTAGTCCATAGAACAGCTAAGCCTGTACTTGTATGCATAGAAAGCCATTTGGCGATACCTTTTAGAGGCTAACTGAGTATATTTATAAGTAAGCTTTCAGGAGTGCTCGCTCCCTTCATCAGACATGGTGTGATACAAGAACTGAAAATTAACAGATTTTTATACACATGGTTTTCAAAGCATTTTAGAGTCCTTAAAAAAGGATTTTTTTTAAGGACTCTAAAATGCTTTGAAAACCATGTGTATAAAAATCTGTTAATTTTCAGTTCTTGTATCACACCATGTCTGATGAAGGGAGCGAGCACTCCTGAAAGCTTACTTATAAATATACTCAGTTAGCCTCTAAAAGGTATCGCCTGATTTCTTCACTCTTCCACTACTTTCAATGGCTAACACGGTACAACATTATACTACTAGAAAGCCATTTGTCACCAAGCTTTTAATTTTGTGTTGCATCGTTGGAGCTACTTTAATATATTAGTAGAATGCTTCCAGAGTTCCTTCTGGGGTCCCCATGTTGCCAGGTGAGGCCATCTCATCCAGGTGAAAACAATGTTCAGGTCTTTGGGAACTGCTAAAACAGGCATCAGAGAACCTATTTCCTGGGTATGTGCCATAAATGTCCATGTGGCAGTCTTCATACAATGAATAGCATTGTAGGCTGTGGCTGCAACCCAAGAGGATGTGGTCGCCAGGACATTCAGAATGACCAGGGAAATTATCTGGGCTTCATGAATCCATCTGAGCTATAGGATTGTTATCCAACACCAGGATCTAAGGGCACAAGGACAGATAACCTACCGCTAACAAGTGCCAATTGATACTGGTTTGCTTCCGCTACATAGAGCTATCAGTCATACATCCCTATACAGTTTCAATGTCAGCAGCACAGCCAGTTTACATAAGGGATGTTCCCCTGGCAATGATATCATATGGCACTAGATATGTTTAAAGGGAACAAGTCTTCAGATTTTTCATCTGTAAGCTGCATACTGCTGTAGGGCTTGAAAACTGCCTTTGTACCATGCAGATGTTAAGATCCTCAGTTACAGTTTGCAAGAAAAATTAAGTATAATAGCGACAGTGGAGTATACTGGTGTCACAGTGCACAGGGTTGGTGCAGGTGCTGTGCAGTCATGGCTGTTCTCACTTTTCTCCATGCTTGACATCCACTTGGATGTGGTTTTAGCACCAGCTACACAGAAACCACACCCAGGCTGATGTCAATAAAGAAGGAATGGTGGCAGTAACAACCATATTGTCATGATTCTGCACAACACCTACACCACCCATGTGACTCCAGTATGCACTGGACGGCACTTCCGCAATAACATTCTATATGAGCCAAAGGAAGAGCATTTTTAGCCATTTCCTTATATCTCTTTCATTGCACCTTTTAATTTTAAATCCAAAATTCTGTGCAAATAACACTATATGACAACAGCTGACTGAGACATTTAGTGTATGCCATCAATATGAGATCCCTAGCAAATGAATGGGAGCTGAGCTGTAACAGCAATAGCACAGCCACTGTACAGAGCTACCTGCCTGTATACTGTGCAGATACCATCTCTGACTGGTGGGGGTGTCGGATTCTCTCAATCTCATATTGATGACCTATCCTAGGGATAGGTCATTGTTATGTGGTTTTTCACAACTCCTTTCAGTTTTTCGGAGATCAGTTTTGTTTATAAAGAGCTCCAAATCATCTTCTTTCCATTATATAACCATTAAGAATATATGCTCATAGATTACACTTTAAAGGGTCGTCCCTTAACAAACACTTATCCCCAGAACCGGATAATGTCATACTGTTGTCCCCAAGTGGTCAGAGGACTGAAAGTGCCCCTGCACCCTCCCTGTGAATTAAGTGTGCTTGGCAATTGGCGCTCCATTCACTTCTATAGGGCTGCCACAGAATGCAGCACCAGCAGCCCCATCGCAGCAATTAGAACATCGGTAACACAAGTGGACTGGAGCTTCACTCACAGGAAGGAAGCAGGGGCACTTTGAGACCGCCATTCTCCTGATCACTGGTGGCCAAGCAGTCGAGAGTGCAGCGATCTGCCTATCCTGTGGATGACACAACCTGTATAACTTTACAGCACTAGACAATGGAGTCCTACAGCACTTCTTATTGTCACACTGAAAATCCAGCAACTTAAAGAATTGAAATGCCCTTTAAATGATAAAATTCTGGAGGACTGCACCTTCTATGGGATATGGATTTACACATAACCTATAAAACTCTATCTGCATACAGCACAGCTCCACCTCTGGGTAGCTTGAGGCAGTTAACATTCTATCATTTTGTGGAATGAAAGGAAAGCAGAGGATTTGGAACAAACTTTTGGAACCAGAAATTATATTGTGTTAAGGGTAGAAGTTCATTGCTCTGCAATAAGCTGTAATTGTGGTAGTAAACATGATAGGTTCACCATCTAAATGCACCAGTTTGGTCTTACTTTGTGCCTGTTGTGCACCACATTTGTCATGTGTTTTTTTTTTCCCCCCTGTCTGGCTTACCTGGAAAGGAGTGTGATCTGTAGGATAGAGGGAGTAGCTTGAAGGGGTTGTCCAAAACCCCATGTCTTTTAGATACTAGTCTAATTTTATTGCACAATTTTATGCATATTGTTGTATTTTAAAGATCCTCTGAGTTTTGGATACTGATAACTTGTCTACAGGATAGGTCTTCACTATCTGATCGGTGGGGTCCAAGACTCGATCATGACACTGATCGGCTGCTGGAAGCTGTATACATCCGGAAGCAGCTCTCATCCTATTTAAATGAATCAAAGCAGGTCCGCAGTTCTGTGGCACAACCACTCCAGAGCACACTGCAGCATTGATGCCAGTGAACTGCGGCTCTGCTCCCATTCACTTGGATAGGAGCACAGCAGCTACGGAATACACTATATACAGATTCTGGCCTCTGGACTAGCTGACCATCACATGGTCTGAGCGTTAGACCTCACTGATCAGATACCAATGACCAATCCTGTAGATAGGTCATCAGTATCCAAATCACATCAAAATCTGGTGCTGCAATGAAAAGCAACTAATAGGTGCCATAAACCTAGACTATACAGTCTAAGAAACAGCTGGAGCTGATCACTGCAACTGCTCTCCACTCTGGCTAACAGAACGGACTTCCCATTAATGTCCACATGTCCTAACTAGGACAATCCCTTTAAGCATGGCAGAGGCTGTGTGTCTATGCACTGCTGTGAAATGGAGGTGAGCTTCAACCCCATCTCACCAGCACATAAAATTGTGAATACTCTGTAACCAAAGTAACTTTAAAAGTAGAGCTGCATTTAACAAGAATTATACATACTCAAGACCTTAAGCACTGACTACAGCTAGCTATAAGGAATAGCCTGAATCAAGATTTCTTCAGCTATCCCTGTATTAACACAAAACTGTATACAAGTCCTGAACTTTCAGGATCGTCTGTAGATTGGTTGACAATCTGTCCACACTTAGTCACTCAACAGGAATGAATTCATCAGCAAAACAAAAATAAATAAAAAGAGCAGAGACACAGAGATCGTGTACATAAAAACGGAAATAAAATCAGAAATGAACCCTGCAAGTGGTAAAAATAAACTACAGATGACCAATAGTAAATGCATGGTGAAGGCAAGGCGCTATCAGCTTTGAGTTCTCTGCGTCACTCCTGAGACGGCATCTCCACATATAAGTGTGACTGTGTGACTGTTCCATCAAATAAATCCTCCATGCTGACGGCCACTAGTTCTGTGCTAGCAGATTGGCTTGTCTGAGAGTCTGGTAACGCCACAATCACTTGAGAACCTGTCAGTTGTGACTCATCTAAGGTTATTACTTGCTCTCCTGTTGCTACTTGAGACTGCGCCTGGATAACCTACAGAGGACAGAAGGTAGATGGTGAGTTACCTTTCAGTACAAACACTTCTGTCTAGAACACTAAATGCAGAAGAAATTATTTTTTGAAAAAAAAGCCTAACAACTTATTTCTGAAGAATCTCTCATCTTTCTAAAACTACAATCCAAACAATTTACCAGAAACACTGGCCCATTCTATGAAAGATTAGATCACACGTGTTTGGCTGTAAGACCACTGGCTGCAGCAGGAGCCCTGCCCCACAGCTCTATATCTGTATCAGTGTATTATAAAGGATCGGGGGGGGGAGTGGTTTTGCTATGGTTTTCGGTATGGATCTTTAAAAGTGAAAAAAAAAGGTACAAACAAATGTGCTTTGCTTAAAAACACAACTGCATTGAAAACAAATTGGGAAAAGAATGCATGTAACTGCACCATTTAAAAATTTCCTACATAGCCTACAGTTAGCCTAAGCTGCACCTTAGGGAGCCATCTTCCAGATGAAAACGGAAGAGACCAGACAGGAAGAAACTAACATCAATGTTTTCTGAAAAGATTCCACAAGCCTATTTGTTACTAGAGATACAGCCTGACAAAACCCATAGACAAGTTTTTCATCCATTCACATTCATCATACACTTACAGATGTAGTTTTTTGCTTTTAAAGTTGGTTCCACATTAAAGGGAGTCTGTCAGATCCAAAATGACTCCCAACCCAATAGTATTGCTGTGTATGGGGCTTTCAGGAGGAGCAAAATCATGTCACTGTGGCCACGAACCAATGAAGAAATGCAGAGATGATCATCTTTCTATGGCTATGCACATCAGCCTCAAATGTACAGAGTACAGGGACTGATTTCCCAGATTGGCTTACAGACAGTTGTTTTGCAGTCAGAGGCTGAAAACATCTCTTACAACTAAAGGGGTGACTTTGGACAGCAATTTTAGAAGACATTCACTACACTTGTGACTTTCCGTAGGCAAATCTAGCAAATCAGCCCCCAGATGCACTTGCAGTCTGACTTACAAGATCACAAAGAAAGTATTACCTCGCCATTACTTCAGCAGTTTATAGCCACAAAGGTATGTTCCTGCTCTTATTTAAAGCCCCTACATCGCATTGTTATTAGTTTGGGAGGCATTTTGGACCTGACAGACTCCCTTTAATGCTATTTTTCAGGATAGCGGATATGTTTCAGATTAGTGTGGTCCAACCAATGTTACCCCCATGACCATGAGAATGGAGGTGCCTTGCCCCTTAGGCTGAATGGAGCTGAGGTTTCACAGATTTGCTGCCATTCTATTGCTTTTTTATGGGACTGTTGGAGACAGCCTAATACTGCATTTCATCTATCTCAGACAATCTCATAAAAAATGAACAGAGCAGAAGCACATCTGCCTGTCCACAGCTCCAATCAGACTGGGGTGTGAAGCACCCTATTCTCGTGATCAGTTGGGGTCCCACTAGTTGGACTTACACCCGCTTATAATAATCCGCTTATATATGTTTCCCCTTATATATAGTAACCCCCTTATATATAACAGTTTCCCCTTATAAATAATACTGCACCCTTACAATAGCCCCCCTTATATTTAATAGTTCCCCTCTATAAATATTAGCCCTCCCTATAAATAATAGTTTTCCCCCTTATCAGCACAGCACAGCACGCCGATACAGCTGTGGATCTCCCGGGATCTGGAGCATTAGGCTAAAAAGCCTGATGCGCCGGATTCCGGGGGCCCTTTGAGGACAGGGGCCCTGGGCAATTGCCCAGTTTGCCCCCCCCCCAACGCCGGCCCTGAGCATAAAGAAAGTGGCAGCCCAGCATATGGTTAAACTAATGAAACAAATCTTCGAAGGTTCACCCATCACACCAATCAAACACCAATCAAATTGGGTTTTATTACTGCCAGATGGACAGCAGCTTGTAGTGGCTAAGGAGAGGTCAACAATATTACAGGCCCAGAAAACTCCTTTAAAATATAATAATCTATAATATAATAATCTTAAATAGAATCATATTTTTTATTTTTCAGTGCATTAATCTTTTTATTCCTATTATCCCACAGTTCAACCTATTATCTCATGCTGTATCCCATGTTAATTTGTAAGCCTTGAGTATTTTCCCCTTAGCATTTAGTCAATTCCCCAGTACCTGATATATTTTGTATATAAAATACTCAGAAACAAAACAATCTAGAGTCATTGATGATTAAGGTAACACAAGGAAACCCATATATTATGTAGTAAAATGCATTCTGTCATCCTCCATTGGCAGGTGTATAATCAAGCTCTATAGACATTCATAGTTACATAGTGGGCGGTGCTGAAGAGCTGAGTGAGAGATTGCTTATTAGACAAAAAATCCAGCCATATTCAGCAGATGACAGTGATTTTTACTCACCTGTCCATGCTCCAGTCCTGACCACCCTCTGCTGCTACTTCCAGAATGCGCTATAGCCGACGCTGAAGAATGCTGGGATGCTGTACATAGCATTGTGACGTAAGTGTAGCCCGCCTAGAGGAGGCAGCGGAGACTGGCCAGGACAGGAGCATGGACAAGTAAGTAAAAATTATCGGCAGCTGCTTATTGGAAGATGCGGATCTGTGGCTGTCACTTGGTTCGGACAATGTGTCATAGGTTTGCCATTACTGTCCTAGATTCTAATGCCAAATTTGAAAAGATATAGGTCCCCTGGATCCATTATGTCCACCTCCTCTTATCCAGACAGTTGCTTACAAATTTATGACCTCTAGAGATGAAGAAGATCCCATATCCACCTATTGCCCCGAGGCAGGAAGGCCTCCTGCCCCCATCTTCATTTTTCTGTATTTTTTTTTCCTTTATTTTTTTCCTCTCAACTTCCCTATTTTCTTTTAACCACCCCAACAACATCGTATCCACCCCCACTACATTCTCAACTGTTTTAGATGCAACTATAAGGAGGATTGAAGGACATAAGGATTGTCTTGATTTTACCTTTATTCAATTCATTGGATTCTTCCATATGATCATATAGTCATGACCCATTTATCAAAACCGTAATTGTAGCTATTACCAATGTCACTCTAAGGCTAAGTTGACATCTGCGCTGGAGTCTCTGTCTGCCGATATCCGTGTGTAACATCTAAAACAACGATCTGACTCTCTGTCATTCGGGTCCTCCTGCGGACCCGATACATGGAGAGCCCTGCGCAGATATGAACCTAGCCTTATGCTGTTTATGTGGTACTAAAATCTTTATTGACTGCAAAGCATCCAGGCACTAAGGTAACAAAGCAGCCCCAAACCATGATGCTCTCTCTTCACCATGCTTCACAGTTGGAATAAGGTGTTGGTATTGGTGTGCAATGTTCTTTTTCCTCCAATTTTAGTGTTCTGCATTTGTGCTACACAGGTCAATCTGCAATAGTACATTATAGAAGCATTGTGGAACATCAAGGTGATTTTGGCACAAACATCAGACAAGCCACAATGTTTTTTAAGCCATTGTGGCTTCATTTGTAAAGTCCTTTCATGAACACTATTCTTGTTCAATGTTTTTCTAATAGTGGACACAAAACAGCCTTTTTTGTGGTTTGTAGAGTCTTGTGTAGATCTCTTGCTGCAAGGCTACATTCACAAAACCCATAGATTTCGTTATTTAGCCCAGGCCACAAAATGGACAGGAATAGGACATGTCCTGAGTTTTGCTCCCATGCTTGAGGCCACTTACACTGACTTGTTATAACACATGATCATGTGTGTTGGGGCCATTAGAATACAGTGAATCAGTCAGCTATCCATTAAAAAAACACTAGTACACTGACAAATCACGTGTTCATGTGCATGAGCCCCACCTTTGGGTTCTTTCTCTGCTCTGTCCATCAGATTGTGAGGGAGCCAACCATTGAGGCCCCTCATAGGGAGCAGTCTTAGATGGTCTAGCTACTCACCACTGTTAGTTTAGTGGCAGATCACAGTCTACCACTGTGAACCTGATAGCAAATATCCCCTGAGGAATAGCGCCTATGTGCTAAGAATCGTATCGGGAGGAAGGGAAAGTACAGCGTAAGATATAAGGGTCAGAACGGGTACTGCTCTTGTGATCAGGGGTACCATGCAGGGAAGGATAAGGGAGAGATACAATCCTCGTGCATGTGAACCCTACAGATGAATTGGCACCTTTAAATCTCTTATGTACCTGAGACCCATTGAGACATACTGTATGTGGACCTGACCTCTGATGGCTAAACATCTTGATATAGAAGTCTGGTAAGACCGAACCGATTTATATCTATACGCACTGATGTTGTAAAGATACTGTATGTTGTTGGTCCAGAATTTAGATATGTGTTCACACTGCACTTTGTCGTCATTTTTTGGCATTTTAGCTGTGGTATTAAAAGTTATATTTTACTTATTTATATCACTGTTGCTGTTTGGTATGCATTTGTTCAATGGGCGAAGCACCTGTGAAAGCCATACTTCCAATGTCGGATTTATGTTAGATAACTGCATCCATCTAACCTCTAATTGAGGCATCTTGTCTTGGCTGTTTGAGTCAAAAGCAGAATAAGGGTACACGAGGTGGAAAGTGAACAGGAATATGAGGCGGATTCACCTTCCTCTCTACTTTCTGGCCTTTCTGCGTCTTTAATCTCTGATTATTCTCACATGTATGGGGCTAGTCGTCGGGGTGGCTTGTACCGCGGGTTCTGTGGCTGGTTCCAGTATTACCATTGCAAATCTGTGTTGCAAAATAAATGATTATTCTTTGACCAAAAAAATGTCGGCCATGATGCTTTATAGCTGAATTTGACTTTTTACAATCCGTTCCCCTTCATATTAAACCTGCTTCTCAGAACTTGACTGTCCATCATAGACTTACAGGTGCATCTCAATAAATTAGAATATCTTTGAAACTTTATTCCCCTTACGTCCGACAGCAGCACAATATGGGGTATCTCTGCCCCTGTGTGTTGTTTAGGACAGGTGGAACCTTTAATTAGCACCAAAAAGGTGCCTCCTACTAGCCCTATAAGAGGGCACAAGAGACCTCCCTCCACTGTGTTTTTTTCTGTCCTGTGTGGAACAGGTGGACGGAGGTCTCTTGTGACCTCCCGTTGATAGGGGTTTTATTTACTCCTGGCTTACCTTTTTGGGGTACCTCGGTCCCAAAGAGAAAACCTCCGGTCCTTCGGGCCTTCGGGCCTTCGCACCGCAGCGCAGCGTTATCCGGCATCCATCTGCAGGCAGCGCGATCCCGGAAGTAAGCGGGGAACCTCCTCGGCCGGAACTTTTCTCCGGTCCCGTGTTCCCAGGGGAAGGAAGCCTTTGCGCACCACCGTGCCCTACTTCCGGTTTTCTCGGAAAAAGTGCGGTAAGTTTGGAAATTTAAAATTTAAAGGCAAAATATAGAATTGATTTTTGCTGCTTGTATTTTGAGCCTCTGGCTTAGGCTTATGCTCCTCTATGTTCCATTATGGCGTTTGACTTGTTTTGGTGCTGTATAAATGTTTCTTTGCTGGCTTCCTCCCCTCGCTGCTGGATTACATTTAAAAGGTCTGAATGCAGTCCTTTATTTGTTGAGTTAGTGGTTTCTAGCTCCTCTGCTGCGGGTTGCGGTGGCTGGTTTTTTTCTCTGACGGTTTTTTTCTCTCTTCAAGTGACCGATTCAAAAAAAAAAAAAAAAAAAAAAAAAAAGTACCCCTTGGGTTTTTATGCAATGCTTGGCGATCTTCCCTGTTTCAGTGTCACGTGGCTGTTTGATGTTTCAGATGTCATCTTCTGCATCACGTAATGGCGATGCGCTTAGGAGGAAAAATTCCTCTAAACTTGAAACACCTAATGTGTTTGGATTGCAATACCCCTTTACCTGACGGCTATGATTTTACCCGCTGTCACCAGTGTCGCGGACCTCCGCCGGAAGTACCTTCTATAAGAGGTTGTTACTTGGGTAAAGGACTTTATGAGGAGTCTCTTAAAGGAGATTCGTTCTTCCATCGCCCAGATTGCCAAGAGACCGCAGATTGAGACACAATCTTCCTTACGGATCTCTGATGAAGATTATCAGATAGTGGACGAGACACTCTCATCTGACGATTCCACTGAAGATCCCAGCAGGCCATGCTTCCACTCGAAAAATTAAGCCGGCTGCTGAAGTCCATCCGGTCTAAGGATCGTGATGTTGACGGGGAAGCCTCCGCGTCCACCTATAGAGGGCCTAGGGTCTTCCAAGTGGACCAGACATTACAAAAATTAATGTCCTCAGAGTGGAGAAGTCCTGAAAAACCTCTTGTGGTTCCTAGGAGGTTCGGCGCTTTATTCCCAGTTGCTCAATGGGATCAATGGGGTCCTCCTCCCAAGGTGGATATGGCGGTGGTTAAACTGTCCTGCCGCACTAAGGTACCATCAGATGATGGAGGAAATCTGCACGACGCCATGGCAGGCGCTTCGACAATACCTTCAAGAAGGCTTATTCAGCTGCCTCGCCCAAGACCGCTGTGGCGGTTGCGTCCTGTGAAGTGTCAGCCAAATTATGTACTGACCTTGTCCACCTCGAAAGTGACCGACTCTGGAAGTCTCCAGAGACGAGCTGCTAGGGTTTCTAGGCTCAGTTTCCCTAGCAGCTGAATATTTAACGGAAGCCTCCCACCATCAATTAAGGCTGGCGGCCAAATCCCTGGCACTTACCAAGAACACTGCAGCAGGAAGACCTCTATGGTTAAAACCTTGGAGAGCTGTGTTCCCCTCAAAGTATAATTTGTGCGCATTACCCTTTGAGCCGGGTATAGTCTTTGGCTGTGCCCTAGACGAGATCCTAGAGGGCTTGGCCGACAAGAAGGGTAAAACTTTACCCCAGGCCTTCAGAGGTAGGTCTGGCTCTGGCCGTGGTAGAGGCTATCCGCCTCGTCGTGGAAGGCAGTCCAGAGAGGCTCTAGTTATTCCTCTAGAGACGCCGGCCGGAGATTCCGAAGTCTGATGATAAAAAAGTCAAGCCTAGCTTTTGACATCAGAAGCAGTTTTCCTGTGGCCGAGATTCTTGTCGGAGGTCGTGTCTCCCACTTTCTCAACTGCAGGCAGGGAAAAATTCGAGACCCATGGGTCCGGTAGGTAATCCAAAGAGGTTATGCAATCAAGTTCCTCCGTCCTCCTCAGGATCGGTTTGTGTTAACTCGCAGCCTCCCTACAATGCAGCAGACTACATTGGAATGCTCCATCCGAGAGTACATTCACAAGGGAGCCCTGGTGGAAGTCCCTTCTCTAGAAGAAGGATCCAGTGTCTATTCTCCCGTCTTCCTGATGCCAAAACAGGCAGACAAGTGGAGAATGATCATAGACTTAAGGTACCTCAACCGCTTCATCAAAAAGAAGCGCTTCCATAGGAAAACCATAAAGTCTGTCACCACCTTTCTCCTCTAAGGCGATGTTTTTTGTGACTTTGGATATAAAAGACGCCCATTTGCATATTTCTATTTACCTCCACACAGAAGGTTTTTTTCTAAGGATTGCCGTAGTAGTTTCCGGCCACAGGAAGCACTTTCAATTCACAGCACTACCCTTCGGGATCTCCTCTGCTTCCCACACCTTTACAAAGGTAGTGGCCCCCATAACGGCCGCCCTCAGGCTTCAGGGGATATTCTTGGTGCCTTATCTAGACGACTGGTTGATAAAGGCCCAGTCAGAGTCTGTTCTGCTCCAGTACCTACAGACAGCCTTCAGAGTCTGTGATGGCTTATAAATTGGGAGAAGTCAAAAACGATCCCTTCAACTCGAAGGAAGTTCCTCTGAGAAAACTACTTCCTAGATTCAGTCCACCTGCAAATCTCCTTGACACCAGCAAGGAAGGAGAAGCTGGTTGCGGCAGTCCGGCACCTCTTCAAAAAGCCGATAGCCTCCATCAGAACATTTATGAAGATCCTGGGCTTGATGTCTTCCTCAGTGGAGGCAGTCCCATGGGCCTTGTGGCACTTACGTCCCCTCCAGAAGGAGTTACTAGAGGCTTGGGATCGCTCCCTTCTTACATTCAGCAAGAAGATTCGACTCTCCCCCAGGACCCGTCTTTCCCTCAAGTGGTGGTTGCACCTGAAAGACGGAAGGTCCACGGTCCAACCTTCTTGGACCCTGTTGACTACAGATGCATCCCCCTCAGGATGGGGAGCCCATTGGACGAAAACTCCATAAAGGGAGTCTGGAGCGCTCCTGAAAAAAGGACCTCGTCCAACTGGAAGGAGCTCAGAGCCGTATATCGTGCCTTACTCTATTGCTTGCCTCTTCCCAGGGGAAGAGCAGTCAAAATCCGGTCAGACAACATGACCACAGTGCTGTACGTGAACAGACAGGGAGGCACCAGATCACCAACCCTCCTTAGAGAGGCAGATCTGATATTTACATGGGCAGAGAAAAATCTAACCCATTTATCCGCAGTTCACATCAAGGGCTCCCTGAACATAGTAGCGGATCGGTTGAGTCGGGGTTATGCCGTATCAGGAGAATGGTCACTCAATCCAGAAGTCTTTCATCAGATTACCCTGAACAGGGGTCTTGCAGAAATAGACCTCATGGCAACCCGACTCAACGCCAAGGTGGAGAAGTTCTGTTCCCTTTACCAGGAGGACAATCCCTTGGCAGTGGATGCCCTGTCCATCCCTTGGAGGTCCAGGCTGGCATACATCTTCCCTCCAATTCCAATAATACCAAAGGTATTAATGAAAATCAGACAGGACCAAGTCTCTGTGATAGCCATCATTCCATTCTGGCCAAAAAGAGCTTGGTTTTTCCCAACTCATGAAGATGAGTCGAGGGATATATTGGAGGCTTCCCCCCATCCAGAACCTGGTTTCCCAAGGATCTCTGAAGTGCCAGGATCTCTGGAGATTCAACCTGACAGCCTGGAGGTTGAGCAGTCCCTACAGCAGGATAGAGGACTGTCAGAGGCCGTCCTGAAGACCCTTTATTCTGCAAGAGCAGAATCTACCAATAAGAACTACCAGAAGACAGCCAAGATTTTCATGGAGTGGTGCTCCAAGAAGGGTATTAATAATCTAGAACCTTCAACGGCTGATATTTTCTTCAGGACAGTTTGGATAAGGGCCTTGCCCCTGCCACTTTGAAAGTGCAGATTGCGGCCCTCTCCGCTCATTTGAACAGACGTCTGTCTCAGGATCCTCTGGTTGCAAGGTTCCTTAAAGGGGCAATGAGGCTAAAGCTCTCAGTATCATCCCCAGTGGGACCTTGCGGTAGTCATTACAGGCCTGTGCGGTCCTCCATTTGGACCCTTGGAGACTACGGAGATAAAATATTTAGCCTACAAAACCACTTTTTTGTTGGCTATTATATCTGCCAAAGAGTAGGAGTGCTCCAGGCCCTCTCTTCTAGAGAACCGTACATTTTGTTTTTGCAGATAGGGTGCACCTTAGGTTTACCTGGGTTTATCCCTAAGGTCCCCTCATACTATAATAGCAATCAGCTAATTTCGTTACCTGTGTTTTTCCCCTCTCCAACCTCTGAGGAGGAAGAAAAGCTCAACACCTTAGATGTGGTAAGGTGTCTGTGGATTTACCTTTTCCACACTCAACCGCTTAAGAAGGCCGAAAGCCGACTAATTGATATGCAGGGTAAAAACAGAGGCCTCAAGGCTTCCAAGCCTACTCTATCCACATGGATCAAGGAGACAATTAAGTCTTCCTTTCTTATTCAGGAGTTATTCCCTCCAGTTTTTCTACGGCCACTCGACCTGGGTTGTCGACTTCTTTGGCTGAGTATCGGTCCTTACCATTGGACCAGATTTGTGCGGATGCATCATAGTCATCTCAGTTGACCTTTTGTTAAACATTATCATTGGACATCCGCAGTTTCCAGACAACTGCCTTTGGTCAGTCAGTCCTTGACATTGTAAAGCGAGGAAACCCTCCCTAGGGGAATTACTTGCTATCTCCCCATATTGTGCTGCTGTCGGACGTAAGGGGAATCGTTGATTGTAATGTCAATCTGTATTCCCTTAGTCCAGACAGCAGCACAAGGCTTCCCTCCCTAGAAGCTTGTTTCCTGTTACTTTATAATTTACACAGTGGAGGGAGGTCTCTTGTGCCCTCTTATAGGGCTAGTAGGAGGCACCTTTTTGGTGCTAATTAAAGGTTCCACCTGTCCTAAACAACACACAGGGGCAGAGATACCCCATATTGTGCTGCTGTCTGGACTAAGGGAATACAGATTGACATTACAATCAACGATTTATTTCAGTAATTAAATTAAAAATGACCTCCTATATTTTCTAGATTCTTTACACACAGAGTGTTCTATTTCAAGTGTTTTATTTCTGTAAATGTTGATTATGGATTACAGCTAATGAAAACCAAAATCTAAGAAAATTTGAATCTTGTAAAAAAGTTCAGTATTGTAAATTCAGTGTGTCACCTGCCAAGGTTTCCTAAGCCTTTAAATGGTCCCTGAGTCTGTTTCAGTAGGACACACAATCATGGAAGACGCTGAATTATTACTGAATTACTGAAATGAATGAATGTTTCAAAACTATTCTAATTTATTGAGATGCACCTGTAGATGTAAGAGAATATTCTGCAGTCTGCAACCCACACTATAGGGAGCATATTGCAAATTGTTTAACCCCCTTCCATGAGCCATTACATTTTTATCTTCTATCTCGACATGGTCATATGAGTGCTTGTTATTTGTCTTTTAATAATAAAAACGGGGTTAAATTTGTGGAGTTTAATGGAAAATGCATTTCCAACATTGTTTTTTGTGTTCTGCTTTTATGATATTCATTTTGTGGTAAAATGACATGTTCATTTTGTATGGCTGGTTAGTACAATTGTGACACTGCGTTTTTTTCTGTAGTGTTTTTCTATGTGTTTTTGCTGTGTTTTTTCCCTGCGTTTTTTTATTTCCTTAAATCTATAGGGAAAGCGTTTGCATTTCTGTAGATAAAATTAACATGCTGCGTTTTTCAATAAGGGAAAATAAGGCTGAGGTCCCACATTGCGGAAACGCAGCTTTTTTTGTTGCAGATTTTGCTGCCGTTTTTTGAGCCAAAGCCAGGAGTGGATTGAGCAGAAGGTAGAAGTATAAGAACTTCCTATATATTTCCTTGGCTTTGGCTCAAAAAAACCACTTCAAATTCTGCAACGAAAAAACTGTGTTTCCGCAACGTGGGGCCTAAACCTAAGGGAAGAAAAACCACAGGGAAAAAAGTGCAATGAAAAACACTGTGGAAAAAAAGCCATGATTTTTTTTGCTGCTTTTTCAGCAGCATTATATAGCTGTGGTTCACTACATGGGGCCTTAGCTCAAGGACAGGGCCCCATGATGCAAAAACGCAGCTTTTGGGCTGCAGCGAAAATGCCGAGGCAAAAAAACCAAAGCATTTTACAGTACCTGCAAAATGGGTGGGATTCTGGCTAATCCCATCCACACATTGCAGAAAAAAATCTGCAGGTGAAAAGCTGCATTTTCAAAAATCGCTGGGGGTCAATTATACCTATGGAAACGCTGACAGTTTCCATATAGATATAATAGGGGCAGAAAGTCTTCAGAGGAAAACTGTGAAAAACGCTGCGGAAAAAAACATGATGCATTTCTGCCGCGGTCTATTCTGCAGCGTTTTTTGACTGTATCTCGCTACTTGGGGCCTTAGCCTAAAAAGGGTTTTCAGGAGTTGAATAATAGGATTGGTCATCAATATCTGCCCTGTGGGGGACATAGCGCAATTTCAAAGGCCAGTGACATCACATTCATTCCTCTTGTGGCCTGTTTTCAATTCAGTCCTATTTAAGTGAATGGGATGAGCTGCAATACCAAGACAAGACCCTATGCAGTGTACGGTACTGTAGTATTCAATATAGAGGCCACAGTGCTCGCCTGAACCCTGCAGTCTCTTCAAACTAATTTTATCCAATTTATAAAAATTTTTTATACTGTTATACAATTCATATAATATGCAAATCATACAACATGTGAATCATATGTCAACTATTGATACCCCTCTAAATATTAAAAATCCAAGAAATTAAAAATAAAATATCCAAAAAGTAAAAAAAATTTGAAAATGAAGAATACACATATCATGATAAATGTACACAAACTCAAATATGTAAACCAATGCTCTGAATATGTATACTCATATAATGTGGAATAGTGAGAAAACAAGTGTAAACTATATTGAATATTATTCAAGGCCAATTAAAAGCAATAACAATCCATTACAATCGTATGTAAATAATAGATAAACAAACAAAACATCTGAATAAATGTGTGGCCAGAAAGCGATATCTCACACAGAATTTTTGCAACAATATTTGTCTTTGCCTCTCTTTATCCAAGAAAAGAACACTTTAGACTGGGGCCTCACGTGGCGTAAACACCGCGGTTTGGAAAAAAAAAAAAACAGCGTTTTACAGTCACTGCAAAGTGTATGGAATTCTGGCTAATCCCATCCACACCTTGAGAAAAAATACGCGCTACGGACATACTAAGATTTCTAAAACCATTGCGGTTTTGGAAATCGCAGCATGTCAATTATACCTATGGAAACGCCGGCGGATTCCCCATAGGTATAATGAAAGCAGAAAGTCCGCAGAGGAAACCATTTCTGTGAAAAGCGTTGCAGGAAAAACCGCTATGCGTTGCTGCCGTATTTTTTCCCTCAGCGCTTTTTTGCTGCAGCCCGCTACATGGGGTCTTAGCCTTAATGACAACCGCAGCCTAAAACAGGCACAATGCAAGCAGCAAAAACACCTCTACCTAAAACCCAACACAGGTTAATACAAATTAAATTCTATAATACAAAGACCAGAGACCTGAAAAAAAAAACATTTTAAGGATAGATTATCAAATATTAGAACTCTGGTAAACCCCTTTAAAAAATCATCTTTAAATAAAAACCTTATTTTTCAGTAAAAGAATATTTTTATTGCCTATCCCACAGTTTAACCTACTATCCCATGGTGTTTCCCATGTCAATTTGCCTTGTGTATTTTTTTTTCCCTCAGGGTTTAGTCAATTCCCCAGTACCTGATATATATTATGTATAGATATTAAGAAACAGAAAATCTACAGTCATTGATTACTAAGATAAGGAAATGAAAACTAAATATTATGTAGGAAAGAATATATATATATATATATATATATATATATATATATATATCCATGGCAACATAAAAAACCATTTGAGGTTGACATAAACTTTAAGCTTTTGATATATAATAGTTTCCCTACCAGTATTAGCCTCATTCGCCATCTGTGTGTGGCGCTTTACAGGCATACTAAGAGGAATACACTTTCTGCATTTGTTTCAGAAGCCTTGAGTATCCAGTATGTGGAGCTGAACACTCCTGGAGGCATCTGACAACTCCACCCTGACCCCTTACAAAACAATCAGTGGTGTCTGTGAGTGTGTGTTAGGCTGAGGCCCCACGTTTCAAGAACACAGCTTTTTTTGTTGCAGAGTTTGCTGCGGTGTTTAGATGAAAGCCAAGAATAGCTACAAAAGGAATGGGGAATAGGAGGCTCTTATACTTCTCCATCCTGCTTAGTCCACTCCTGGTTTTGGCTCCAATAACATCAGCAAAATCTGCAACAAAAAAGCTGTGTTTCCGCAATGTGGAGCCACAGCCTGAAGGTGGACTTTCCTAGAGCCATTCAGCAGTTCTATCCAGTGTTTGCAGGTTTACTGGGGTGTTACTAGGCAGGAGCAGAGAAATAGGCAGGGGGAGATCAGATGGATCATTCACAGTGATGATGGAGGTGATTGGCAGGAGGGAGCTTTGATGGATCGTTCATAGTGGTATGGTGGCTCAGTGATCAGCCTTGCAGCGCTGGAGTCCTGGGTTCATATCCTGCCGAAGACAACATCTGCAAGGAGTTTGTATGTTCTCTCTGTGTTAGCGTGGGTTTCCTTCCACACTCCAAAGACATACTGATAGGGAATGTAGATTGTGAACCCTATATGGGACAGTGACTGACTATATCTGGAAAGCGCTGCGGAATATGATGGCGCTATATAAGTAAGCATAATAATAGTGACGCTGGTTGGATAAGTATGGCAAATCTGACAGATCATTCACATTGATACAAACTCCTACCAGAACAAGAAAAGCACAATAACCCTGAGAAAATTACAATGGAGCATAATAATAATTAACATACTTTGTCATATAAAGCTATATCATATGATTAAAAACACATAAGGCACAAACAATACATGTATATTAAAGACATGAAAGAAGACACCAAGGGCAATAATATGTTCTAAATCACCATAAAACAATAACATATACACCAAGATATAATAAACCTATGTCACCAATTATGAGTATTGATCAAAAAATAGGGGATACTATTACAAAGAGAGCTATATTAAATATATTACAGTATATAAACTCACAGAGTTTATCTGGGTTCAGAAATGATCTTGCATTCTGCCACAAATGGAGCATACTCTTAAGATGGCTGGGAGTGCCCCATCTTTCTAAAAATTATCATGGGCATGCTTACCACAGGCAACTGACATATCCTCAACCATATCTCTCTCAGTGGATGCGGCTTGCAGCTTGTACTTGTCACTCTTTCGCTTTGGAAACCCTGTTATGGCTTCAACCCTTGGACAGACATCCAATATTGGCTCCAGTGCTGTCTCAGATGCTGGCCCTCTGTGACATGATCTGAAGAAAATACAAGCTGAAGTCACCCCATACTCCCTAGTGATGATTTGTTGCAATCCAGATATCAAGTTTGTGCTAGTTTTTGACTCCTATTGAACCACATACATGTTAGGGAACTTGTTGGAGGGGGGAGGATAGGCACAAATTCTAAGTATGATTATGAGAATTGTGTACAGCGCCGCCCCTCAATATCAATCATAATGGAGACATCCTCATGTGTTTGTGGCATGAGTAAAGGAAGTGCGAGAGCTGACCATCGCATCCTGAGGACACAGATAGCGTTGAAACTCCCTGCTTTTCCATTTACCATGTCAGTGGCTTGGACACAGGCAAAATTATGTTACTACATTGCACCTGCGTTTCCAAACTGCTGACAACAGATCAGAAGAGACCTGTTCCAGGGCAATGGGGTGAGGTGTGTTGTTAGTTTTTTTTGTAAAATAGCATAAAGGGGCATTATACTGTGAGGGGGGTGAAACTGTGTGCGCATTATACTATGTGGAGGCCACTAAGGAACATTATATTGTGTCAGAAAACTATTGGGAATTATACTGCATAGAAGCAATAATGGGGGCCATTACACTGTGTGGGGGACTAAGGGGGATTAGTGCTCCCTATCCACTACACCAGCTTCAAGCGTCTGTTGGAACAGCTGATCTATGCAGGTTTTGTGTGTCAGATCCCCACAGATCACATACTGATCATCAGTATGAAAGCTCCATTTGGTGCCAGAAAACCCCTTTAACCATTTACTATATATGTTACCGTTAAAGTGTGAAATCAGTGAATGTGCACATTACCTAGGTAATCTGCAGATTAACTGATTTGCTCCGTTAAAGTGCGGAATCAGGAGTTTTACGCACTTTACCTAGGTAATGTGCACATTCACGGCTTGCGGGTTGTTAAAGTCTGGAAGTTTGTTTACCTCGTAGTCCTGCTGTCCCTACTCCGTCCCCCTCTTCTCCCTCCTTTCGCTAGCTTTTTTTTTTTGGACACAAAGGACTTTGTGTTTCCGACGAAAAAACAAAAACCGGCTTTTCGCGGCGCAGAGGGTGTAAGCGTGCACACACACACCCACCCATTTGCTTTCAAATCCCATTCAAGTCCTGTCCCCGATCCTTGTTTTTTTTGTTTTGCCGGCATTACGTTCGCTGTAAGCCTACACAGCGACGTTGACATGTCGTTATCTGCACTTTAACGAGTGCCTAGTAGGTAATGTGCACATTAACTAGGTAATGTGAGAAATGAAAGAAGTTTTCTGCACTTTAATGGATCACCCTAGTTAATGTGCACATTACCTAGTTAATCTGCAGATTAACTGAATTCTGCACTTTAACGGTAACATATATACCCTTATTTGTTAATTTTAGATAAAGGACGCTGTTAGACATACCTAAAAATGCTTATAATGGCAAAACCACATGTATTAAGTTTTTGTCATGCAAAATTACCATCGGTTTCCTGTAAATTCTGTTACAGCCCCCTCCCCCCAATTATTTCTTATTTACTGGGTATTTACAGAGCATGTACAGCAATGACAGCAAGATCAAAGACATTATTTTATTTGGATTTTCAGACCTCCCACATTTTCGAGGTTTACTCTTCATGATATTTCTTTTAATCTACTTATTTATAGCTTTTGGTAATGTTCTCATATTAGTCTTGATCTTGCTGGAGCCCAGTCTCCAGGTACCTATGTACTTCTTCATTGGGTCTTTATCCTGTATAGAAATATGTTATACAGCTGTCACTATGCCTAAAATGTTGGCCGATCTACTGGCTGAGAAGAAGAATACATCTTTCAGTGGTTGCCTCTTACAAGCTTATTTCCTACATGTACTGGGAGTCGCAGAATGTTACATGCTCACAATAATGGCCTATGACCGGTATCTGGCCATCTGCAAGCCATTACGATATTCCACCATTATGACTACTGGTTTCTTTATAAAATTGATTGTTATGTGTCTTGTTTGGTCATTACATTGTCCAGTTATGGAGATGATTTTAATCTCTCGTCTTCCTTTCTGTGGTCGAAATCAAATTGAGAATTTTTTTTGTGACTTTCCTCCTCTCATTGATTTAGCATGTTCAGATACCAGACTACTTAAGATGGTGGAGTCTTCCCTCAGCTCAGCGATCATGTTGAATTTTGCGTGTGTTCTCTTTTCTTATATAAAGGTTTTACTTGATATTCTTAAGATTAAGTCTACAGTTGGACGGCAGAAAGCTTTCTCTACATGTGGAGCCCATCTTATTGTGGTTGTATTATTTTTTGGTAGCATTGGTTTTATGTACATACGTATAGCTAAATTCTATTCTCCAACCTACAACCGCATTGTCAGTATTATCTTTGCTGTCTTTATACCTTTAGCTAACCCTATGATATATGGCATGAGAAACCAGGAAATGAAAAAATCCTTTAAAAAAGTTTTCACTTGCTTTCGGTTGAAATACAGATAATGTCTAAGTTTGTTGAGAATGTAAAAGCTACATGATAATATAATACTAAGAAATATTCAACTAAATCTGATTTTAGGATCGGACCATAACACCTTTCAACAAATCACCAGATATAATCATTTAGTCTTGACCGGTCTTTTCCCAAATATAGAATGGATCTAGTCACTCAATGTTTTTCTATAGGAAACAATGTCACAAGTAACCACTGCAAATATCTGACTGGGTCAAACGTATTGTTGACCATAAGGCTTCCCTTGACCATGTCTCCATAGGGAAATAAGGAGTGGTATCATGGTCTTGATAATACTGCATATTTTGCTACTACTTGTGGACAACCAAATGTCACCATGTAGCCCAAGTTCTTCTCCAATTTAATGAAAAGGGCTAAACACTTGCTCTGGATACCTTAGTGCAAATGATGAACTAATGTGATATAATACAGATCAAGGCATCTAAAATCCACAGCGTAATTGCAGTGGCATGTGAGTTGCTATGGCAGCACTGGGCTTGACAATGGCCCCCATGGCTGTCATCTTACTACACCTATTAGGCCTTGCCAGAGGCAGGGCCTAATAGGTTGCCTAACAGCATTTTTGTCACAGGCATAATACAATGCAATGCATACACTGTTGAGAAAAAGGGTAACAATGTTTTGCTGGACCACTTTGTTGTCATCCTTTTTATACCTGTAGAACTTGAGTGTACAAAGTAACTCATCTTGTAGGATGCTCTCATATAGCTCAGCATTGAGACAATCATCGATCCTGGTCAAGTATTCAGCAACTTTGGCTGTGAAACAACCCCATATCATCAGGCTTCCTCCACTAAACTTGACAGTTCCTTCATCCTTTAGCTCCCTTTCCTCTTTCAGACCCATTTGCACCCATCAGAGCCAAATCTATTGACTTTTGTTTCATCGCTTCAAATCATCCTTTTCCAGTCTTTTACTGTCCACTTTCCATTCATTTTTGTAAACTGACACTTCTTATGACGATATCAAAGTTAGGGCTTCTGCAGGCCAACATTCCAGACTTGTGTAATGTGTAGCATGGACGTCTGTGATCTCACTACTACGAAGCATATGAGCCACCTCCACTGCTGCATGCCAGAACTGATAGACTTTGTGATGAGCCGGCTTGTTGACTCTGATATTTTGCCTGGATGTCTACCTCTTGGCTTTTGAATGGATGGACTTCATTTTAAATTTTTCCAACTGTCAGGGCACTCACATGATGCAGTTTGGCAATTTTCTTGGCAGAGAGACTGCTATCGATGAGACTGTGCTCTTTTTCTTGAGAAATCTTCTTCATGGCTGGTCCTCGATTTGAGCCAGTGACCTTTTGCTTGGGAATCAACCTAATAACACCCTGAGCTATTAGGGAATATGGGAACAGGTTGTAATTTGTAGTATACAAAAAGAAAAAGGTTTTTCCATCAGGAGTAAAATAGTAACAATGCAGTTACATGACAAGAATCTACACAACTACATTTATCACTTGTTTTGGTTATTATTTCTTCATTATGATGCATTTTTTGTTGTTTTGTTTCTGTATATTATTTTAAATGTATGTATGAGATAGCCAAGATGGTTGTCTATAAAATGATGGTAGTCTCACATTCGAAGGTGTAGTGGATGGTGAGATATGGAGCCTGAAAGTCACAAGTTCAAAACATTGTTACCCTTTTGCTTGTCAGAGTATGTATCATATGATCAAGTCCATAATGGTGAAGCACCCTAGGGTGCTGTGTTGTGAGTTTGATGGTGCTCAGAGTCTTACTCAGTCCATTAAAACGTTCTTTGAGTTGAATGGTGACTCCTCATCACTTCTAGTTATATGGAAGACTTTTACATCTTATTTTAGCGGACTACTACTTAAAAATGTAGCTATGTGTAAAAAACTAAGGTCCAAGAGGAACAGGCTTTTGCAAGTACAATGGTAAAAGCAGAGTGCCAATATATTGTTGATCCAACAGATACAAAAAGACAGGTATGGTTAAGGCACAGAAAGTCAAGAATTTAATTTTGGAAAAAAAGGTACAATCAAAAATCTTTTTATTTGATTAAACAGCATTCATTAATGGTTAAAGAGCTGGTAAAAAGCTGTATAATAAAACTAACATATACAGTTGTGCTAAAAAGTTTACATACCCCGGCAGATTTTTAGTTTTTTTTTTCCTTTTTTTTATAGAATATGAATGATAAGACAAAAACTTTTTCTCCACTCATGGTTAGTGGTTGGTTGAAGCCATTTATTTTCAAACTTCTGTGTTTTCTCTTTTTAAATCATAATGACAACCAAAAACATCAAAATGACCCTGTTCAAAAGTTCACATGCCCTGGTCATTTTGGCCAGATAACATGGCCAGAAATCAATCCATGGTCAGGTAGACCAACCAAAATTTCGTCCACAACTGTCCAGAAAATTTTTCGGGATGCAAAGAAAAACCCACACATAACATCAGCTGAAATACAGGACTCTCTGAAAACTATCGGTGTGGCTGTTTCAAGATGCACAATAAGGAGGCACTTGAAGAAAAATGGGCTGCATGGTCGAGTTGCCAGAAGAAAGCCATTACTGCGCAAATGCCACAAAGAATCTCGCCTTCAATACTCCAAACAGCACAGAGACAAGCCTCATAACTTCTGGAACAAAGTAATTTGGAGTGATGAGACAAAAATCGAACTTTTTGGCTACAACCATAAACGTTACATTTGGAGAGGTGTCAACAAGGCCTATGATGAAAGGAACACCATTCCTACTGTAAAGCACGGAGGTGGATCACTGATGATGTGGGGTTGTGTGAGCTTCAAAGGCACAGGAAATTTGGTCAAAGTTGAAGGAAAGATGAATGCAGCACGTTATCAGCAAATACTGGAGGCAAATTTACACTCATCAGCCAGGAAGCTGCGCATGGGACGTACTTGGACGTTCCAACATGACAACGATCCAAAACACAAGGACAAGTCGACCTGTCATTGGCTACAGCAGAAGAAAGTGAATGTTCTGGAGTGGCCATCTCAGTCTCCTGACCTCAATATCATTGAACCGCTCTGGGGAGATCTCAAGCGCGCAGTACGAGACTTTTTGCCAAGAAGAATGGACAGTTTTACCATCTGAAAAAATAAAGAGCCTCATCCACAACTACCACAAAAGACTTCAAGCTGTCATTGATGTTAGAGGGGGCAATATACGGTATTAAGAACTGGGATATGTGAACTTTTGAACAGGGTCATTACGATTTAAAAAGAGAAAACACAGAAGTTTGACAATAAATGGCTTCAACCAACCACTAACCATGAGTGGAGAAAAAGTTTTTGTGTTATCATTCATATTCTCCGAAAAAAGGCCAAAAAACCAAAAAATCTGCCGGGGTATGTAAACTTTTTAGCACAACTGTACACTATCAGATATAAATCATGGGCCTTATTCACTAACCCCAATATGATAACTTAACAATTTAGGAGCCATTACAAAAATCTATATACTTTGAAATTCTCCAGTAATGTGATAGAGGTTTGGATCATAATATATGACGGGAGGCAGATACCAGGCTTCTGCACTGATCAACTATTTGGAGCACTGCTGCATGGCTTGGTACTATACAGTGTACAGGGCCAGAATCATATGGCTCCCTACATTGCATAGTGCCCATGCGGCAGTACTGCAGTTCTGCTCCCATTGAAATAAAATGCACAGAGCCATCTGCTTCTGTCTGCATACACTGCAGTGGTGGAACCATTGCAATAGCAGTCCTACGGCTGCTTTTGTTAAATAGGCCATTACCTCCCGGATTACTCCAGCAGATAACAGCCCCTATGTGCTTACCAATCCCCGCTCCCGCCCACAGCATTTGATACTGTACTATATAAAAGTTTTGCACAGAAAATGAGACTGCTCGGACTGGAGGAAAATGTCTGAAAGTGGTCAGTGATAGAAAGCAGAGGATGGCACATAGACTGAGTCACTGTTACTTGTGGGGTTTCTCTAATATATTTAGAAATGATCTGACCTACGGTTTGCACAGTAAAATTCAGTTTTACAGATACAAAAAACTGATGCCAAAAACAGATATAATTGGATGGAAACTGATGACCATCTGTTTGCGGGCATTCACATTACATTTTACATCATCCACTCATCATCAGTAGAAATGGGCAAAACTTTCAGGATTCGTTTTGTTTGGGATCAAGTGGCTAGGGTCCAGGATTTGTTTCGGGTCGAACAAATTTAGTACAAACCCCACCTTAAATTGGCTTAAAACGTAGTGTAGAACACTCTCAGGGCCCAATGAAACCTAGCTATACAATTTCTAGCTCTCTAAGGAAAACACAGATGATGTTATATCAAAATGAACGTGACATGTATGACTATGGAAAAATGGATGATAAGCAGAGGATACAAGTTCAGAGTTTAACCATACACTGTGCTGAAATTCACTTTTATGCATTTTAACATTTGAAATTCTTCAAATATTACCCATAGTTATATTGCAAAAAGTAAAGGTTTTGCAGAAAAATTAGCCTGTACACCAACAGTGTGGTATAGTGGAATGTGATGGTGGACCAGGCCGCAGGAAATGTCAGAGTGGTAGGCATCTGTGGCAACATGTGTGGCAGAGCATAATATGATGGGTTGGGCCGCAGAACATGTCTGTCTGAGTGGTGGCAGTGCTGGTAGCGGTTTAGGAGTAGCAGGTAGCATCAGCAGCAGTACTGTAAATGTAACGTGATGATAAAGGGAGACAGGGACACCATTATTCAGAGGCATCAGTCTGAGTTGATTGAAAATCCTCATGGATCCATGCTTCATCTAATCTAGATTCATTTTGACAAGAGTTTTTTTTTTCCACGCTAACTGTAGACAATTTCATCCTTTTAGGTGTTACAAGACCTCTGAACACCCTTTCAACTATTACGCTTGAAGCCAGACAATATAAAACTCCCATGCCAAACTGGGCCAGCTCCTTCCACTGCTCTAAGCTATTGGCCTGGAATTCCATGGGTTCAGAGTTATCTGCTGGAATATAGGTGCACTCTAGGTAAGACTAGACCTGCTGGTGATTTATCAGCTTCCAGATACTGTACTGGGCCTGGCTGCTGCTGCTTTTACTCCTCCTGACACTTGGAGCTGTGGCACTGGCAGAGGAGGTGGAGCACTGGCTCCTGTCACCTGGTTACGCATGTGACTGGCAGTTGCAGTGGTCTCCCTAAAAGATGCTGTAAGCTGGGTATGCAGCCTACCCTATTAATATTCTATTTTTTCTTCCTTTCGGGAAGCAGGGAAAAAAATCCCCATTTTGTGTCAGTATCTGCGTCAGTTAAGAATGTGAAGGAAACATGGTTGACAGTCCAGAAAGGCCCTGTTGTAAATTAGACTGACTCAAGATCACATCACTCTCGGATGCAACATTCTCCTGTGACTGAGATGAGCAAGCTAAGTAACCAAAAACTTCATCTTCATTCTCAGAAAGTACAACAATCCTGTGGCTGCAGAACCACCAAAATGATTATTTTAGATTAGCTAAGACTGCAAATACTGTGAAAAACTGTTTAAGAAATTAATATTTTTTTTCAGGTTAACACTCTGTCACACTGTGTATTTGGTGAACAGAGCATAAAAAAACATTAAATAAGATTTTTTTTTTCAGATTAGCACAGGCTAATCTGGGTGAACACCAACCCCTTCCTGCTCTGCCCAGTACTATTACGTTGCGCTGAGCGTATAGTTAACGCTCAGCACCGTGATAGTATGGCTCTGTAATGGCGCGGGCACCAAAGCTGTGTCTGCAGCAATACTTCCGGCACTCGGCTGTGTTACAACCCCATCCAAAAGTTAATATTCCCCCTTAGGGGTGGTCCTGGGGGAAGGACTGAAATGCTATTAACTACATGATCAGGGGTGTAACTTAAGGCTTTCTGGCCCTAGTGCAAAAGCATAGCTTGCACACAAGCTTACCATCCCCTGTCGGTATGCCCACATAGTAATCATGCCCCCTTTTGTGCCACAGCCTCCCCTACAGAATTCCTCCTTGACTATATGCTACTAACCAACTGCTATTTTTCCGCCAATAAAGGGTTACTTATCTCCTTTCTGACAGTGAAAGGCTGTGAATCATAAATCTTCTGATTCATGTGCGCCAGAGGACAGAGGTCACAATTTTACCAGCACAGACTGTCAGTTATCAAAAGATGTGAGAAAGGAGATCAAAGAAGTTTATCCAGCCCTAGTGTGTTGTGGATGACCTGTGTCGCCAATCAGGCCCACAGTGTTGAGACATGTTTGACCTGTCCTGTGGATAGGGAATACATGTCTATAATGGGACAACCCCTTTTATGACAACAAGTGACATATGTTCAGTCCTCCATTGTATAAAAATTAGCCTGAGCCAAGTTATTACTCAACCCTTATAGGTTGTCCCTTGTTATCAATTCTTCCCTTTCTCCTCCATCTGCTTCTACTCACTCCACTTTTAAGGTTTATGTTCTGGGCACCTGCTGTTGACACCACTTTTACTTTGTTCATATTTTTCTTGGAGGAATAACAGAGGACTTTCACTGGAAAGTTCTAACAAATTTTGAATTCAATCTTACTTATTGTCCTTTATTAGGAAAAATGGAAAATTCCATTTGTTACACTACATTTACATGTATTCTTTATGAAGTCCTTAGTGCCAGATGACTTTTCACAGAACTTATTCTTATGATTGACCAGTAGGGAATTAACACCAGCCTTTATACTTAGGCATTCACAATTAATCCCAGTATCCCACAAGCAAATCTGAAGGGAAGAGAGATCAATTATGTGCACATTATTTTATGTATCATTATCTGAAGTTATGATCACATCACACTTCTGGTCTACATGCAGCATATATGCCAAGAATGCTCCCAGCACATACTCCAAATGTAGCTTGTTCAAAGGATATACCTTCCGCCTTAAGAACTGGATAAGACCTATGAAAGGAACATGACATGAGGAAGGTCCTCCAAACAAGGTTGAATCTTGGGAACAAGTATTCCTTTATGTTTGATCACTCCTAAACTTATTAAACATGAGGACAAACTCCTCAGCCGGATCCACATATTTCATTCTTGTGGGTTTCTCGGATTATATACCACACCAAGCCATCCTTTTTCCAGTCTTTCTGACAGTATATGTGTCATCAATTGTGGGCAATTGTCTACTGCTTTTATTGACAATGTTCATGTCTCAGCTTCACTTGCCAATGTACTTTTTCCTTAGTAATCTCTCCTTTGTAGACCTGTGTTTGACATCAGTGGTGGTTCCACGCCTTATTTCAACTTTATTCAACCATAATGTTATTTCCTTCACTGAGTGCATTTCCCAGTTATATTTCTTTATTGCCTTTGCTGGGGTGGAATGTTTTATTCTTACCGTAATGGCCTATGACAGATATGTTGCTGTGTGCCAGCCCTTGCATTATGTAACAATAATGAGCAGGAGAATGTGTCTTCAGCTGACACTGGTTTCTTGGATCATCAACTTCATCAATTCCATTCTTCACACTTTCCTTGTTTCTCGGCTCTCTTTTTGTGGACCTCGTCTCATCCAACATTTCTTTTGTGACTTAATTCCACTCTTTAAACTGTCCTGTTCTGACACCTCATTCAATGAGCTGGTCGTCTTCACAGAAGGGTTCTTGGTGGTTGCTTTACCATTTTTGGTGACCTCAATCTCTTACTTTCATATAGTATGGACCATCCTGAAAATACCCTCGATCTCAGGGAAGAAGACTGCCTTTTCCACTTGTTCAGCTCACTTGGCAGTGGTGACTTTGTTTTATGGGACAATGATTGTTGTGTATTTTCGGCCATCTTCAGCATATTCTGTTAGTCATGATAAGTTTGCATCAGTTCTGTACACAGTCTTCACACCAATGCTGAATCCATTTATTTACAGCTTGAGAAATAAAGGTGTCAAGGAAGCTTTCAAAAAATTCATTGTTTCCAAAAAAGTTGTCAAGTAAGCTTGGCTGCCACTGAGGTATTGCCCTATCTTGACTTATACATTTTCCTAATTAATACTGTCTTTAGAATAAACCCAGTATGTACTTATTTTATTTCAGTTAGATTTACTACCATGCAAGTAGTGGGATGATGGTTGAAAGGGGAACCTCTCAGGTGAATTTAGCTCACTAAGACACTAGCAGATTATTATAGTGTTTTAATGTTCTAAATATGCCTATAGTAAGGTTGTCCGTCCCAGGGTTTTCAATAAAATACCCTAATACTTACTGTGAGATAAGTCCAATGTACTATTGCTCATGTCGCATTCGCATTTCTCTATTGAAGCGCTATTGAGGTGTAAGCTCCTCCAGATTATATGGGAAATGAGCCAAGATTACTACTATCGGTAAGTAAAAATGTGTTTTATTATGCAGTTCTGGGGTGAACAAGCTTACTATAGGCATATTTGAGATGCTAAATCACCGTTCCAAAAGGGCCTGTTGGTGGATTAGTGTCTCCAATTCTCCTGACAGGAGAGAAACCTACTCCTCTCAAATGTGTATGGCCAGATATATTTATCATTGCCCTGTGCATAGATCTTAACTCTACAAATAATGAACAATTGCTGACGCTAATGAACGATCATTTCACCAATGCAGTCATACACATTTTAGCCTATGTTGGCTGTCATAAAAGTTCACACTGACCATACATTGACACTAGAAGATAGATGAATTTTCCAGGAACGTTCTTTATATAAAAGATTGTGTTGTAACAATGAACAATTTTTAGTATGACCACCTCTACAGTAGACATAAGTCAATTGTCAGATCAGTGACCATTCACTAACTCAAGCAAGCATATTTTTTTAATAGAGAGGGGGGGGGGAAAGGATAAGGCATCTCTGGCACAGCCCCTATCCAGGAAACTGAACACAGTGGGAGAGATTTATGAATCCCTTTATCCAGTTTTTTGGTATAGAGAGATGCTATTGTGGTGCACATTTGGCCCAAGGCCCTTTCTTGAAACAAACGTGTGCCACAACCCCCGTTCCACACCATGCTTGTCACATTGCTTTCTGACATGCGTTATAATGGAAATTTACACCAGCCCCTAAGTGGCGTAGATATCCATTGTAGTGCTGGGACATATGGGTGACTTATGAAAAGGCCAGAGCTTCGTCATAAATCACTCCTTCCCTGTGCCAGTCGGACAAAGACTGACATGCGCTATCCCAATCCTAATAAATCTGTCCCACTAGTTTCCACATAGAGCATGATCATGATACTGAAAATAGGGGAAGCTAAGCACAAATAGTTGAGTATGAAATCACTACACTTAGAGGTTGTGCACCCAACTTTTTTACCTTTTTTTTTTTTTTTTGCAAAGGTTACTAGCAAATACACAATGTTTGCTTACTGAAAGAACATTCAGGCTTTGTGAATCATACCTCAGCCAAGCAAAAGTAAAGATTTTTAAAGAATAGCATGTGTTCTCAAGATTAGGAATTATCACCCCGCAAAAAAATTCCTGATTAGTAGAATATTTGCTTCTCCTCAGACTTTTAGAATGACCTGAATTCTTTGAGTCATGGACACTCTAATGTTAAACAGATCGGCTCTTTAGGATGGAACCTCAAGGACCAGTTTTTCTAACTTTAATAGTCAGATTGTGACCCAGAATATTTGCTAGTCATGTCATTGAGTTGGCATATTTTTCCTTAAGAGTTCTTTGCTCTTTCGCTCCAAATTAATTTCAATAGATGGAAATGTGTCCAAAATTTCTACTGTATGTACATCTGTTCATTGGCAATATATTTTACCTGATATACAACCCCACATCATCATTACTGGAGTATTTTCTATACAAATATTTTGTGAGTTCCATTAGAACTGCATCTACTTAGCGAGTCATCGCTGAATATCCTCCACTCATCCACATGATTGCTTTTCTTTAGTTCACCATAAATTTGATTCTTTTTTTCCATCCATTTGTTTCCAGTGGTTTTGTTGTCCATTTTTGTATTTTTCAAGGCGTATTGCATGAAGTTTAATCCTGATGCTTAAATATCTTCTTTGGTTCTATCCATGTCTGACTGGAAAAAAAAAACAACCAACTCCATGATTCTATAATTTTCTATAATCTACATGATCTGGACAAACATGGCATTTATTAAAATAATTATCTTACTTTTCTATATTTGACCAAATCCATAAAGTTCAGCTATTAAACATTGTTTTGTGTCATATGTATGATTTGTGAAGAATTTATGAAGTATAAAAGTTGTGTGAACAACATCTTGAAAATGTGGCGATTGTCATTTTTGACACAAGTTGTACATAGTGCTATAGAGAATATTAAACTTCTCACTATGCAAAGAGCTGTCCCATGCTTGGTAATTTTTGTCAATGCATGGAGTGGACAGAGCAAGCTCTTTTTCAATCTCCCTGTTCCAAAAATCCATTTAATAAATGGTCCACAATATAGGGGACGTATCAGATATTAAACTGATAAGAACAGATTTTTTTTTTTTTGAAAGAAAGTGTGAACATTACAAAGTTTTAGTAACCTATTTTCAAAAACACAACAGCAGTCATTTGAGCAGTTACACAAAGAAAAAAAAACAGAAAATTTGTTTCGTAAAAACAGCTGGTTATCGTTGTTTTTGGAAGAGGTTTCATCTGATGCTTCCTCTGATGTAGACCTGCTCAAGTGGTGCCACTCTGCCATCTCTGTAAGTCACAGTAATGTTTGACATCTGGAAGTTCATGTTATTCTCAGCCTCAATCAGCTTCCCTCTGTACACCTCACCAGTATTTGTTTCACAGGTGAGGATATGCCCTTCTGCTTCGTGCAGTACTTTGATGGGCACGCCGATAGACATGGTGACTTACACTCTCCTACTTGTGCATTTATTTATTTATTCATTAACAATCAGTCGTCAACTATAATACATATGTACTGCGACGCAGCGCAAAACTGAGTTACAATACACAATAAATATATAACATTCATCCCCCACAGCATACAGTGAAACATACAGCAAGGAAATAAAATACATCCTACACTATATACAACACCATACCCTATGCTAGCATACCATAAACTATTAGTACAAAAAATAAATAGAAGAAAGACATTCCAACATGTGATGGGATGGGGGACGGGAAAGAGGCATAGCGAAGGGGGTAATCACAGGCCCAAAGTTTTATTGATATACAACAACACACATGAGGAGAGGGTAGGGAAGGGGAGGGGTATTAGTTTTCTTCTTCCTCTTCGCCATTCAGGCTATCCAAGATGGAATAGTCCCTTTGCAGACTGTGAAACAGCCTGTAATAATCTTGGATGGAGACGCTCTCTCTTCGCAAAATGAGTCTATTTCTGGCGAACCAGATATTTTCCTTAAAACAGTTGATAAGGCGCCAGGCTTCCAGAATCTTGCTATCGTAATGAATCCCAGGGAACAGTCCATAAAATACAGAGTGGTATGAAAGGCTCCTCCTGGGTACTGAGTCCTCGAGATCGTCTTCCAGTGCATCCAACAGGCCCTGAGCAAAAGGGCATTCCCAGAAGAGGTGCAGCGATGTTTCGTCCCGGAGGGGGCATTTAGGGCAGTACCTTGTCTTGCACAGGTTGTGGGCATGCATGAACGACCCCCCTGAATGGCCATCCACGACATATCCTTGTGCCTGTTGGTCAGCAGATTTGAAGAAATGTTCTTCCAAATGATCTTCGTAGAATCTGCTGTAAGTCTGGCTGCACAGCAAACGGAAAGGGGGCAGAGGAGGCCGGTTGCCTGTCCCCAAGAGTATAGCTTCTGACTTCCCACAGTTGACTTTGACCCCTGAAGCTTGTCCGAACTTCTCGCAGGTCTGGACAAGTGTAGTCACCGAACGTTGGTCAGCACAGAAGTGTCCTGGTCCTGGTGCGAGGAATCCTCTGATCCCTCCATTCTGCCAGATAGACTCAGCGAAGAGCTCTATAATACAAACAAAAAGGAGAGGTGAAAAAGGAGAGGTGAAAGAGGACAGCCTTGTCTGACTCCAGAGTGGAGCAGGAAGGGATCAGTCTTCCAGCCGTTCACCAACACCGTGCTGTGAATCAAAGTACAAAGTACCCATACCAAGTCGGTGGAGGGCCTTTGCCGTGAAGTTGTGGGAGACACGATCGAAGGCCCTCTCCTGATCAAGGCTGATCATGGCTGCATGTGCACGGCGATCTCCGATGTAGTGCAATGTGTCTATCACCATGGCAAGGCTGTCCACAATCCTGCGGCCAGGAATGCCGCAGGTGTGGTCCGGATGGATGACTCTGCCGATGACAACCTTCAGTCTTGATGCCATGATCTTTGCTAGAGTCTTGTAGTCCACATTGAGCAGCGAGATGGGGCGCCAGTTCTTCAGCTCACATCTCTCTCCCTTCCGCTTGTACAAGATGGTGACCATTCCTTCCTGCAGTGACGGTGGCATCGTACCCTTCACCACTATCTCCTCATAGAGGTCCCTCAGGTCCGGACCGATCAGATCCCCCAGAGCTACATATAGCTCAGCTGGGAGACCGTCACTTCCCAGGGTCCTTCTGGTTCTAAAGGATTTAGCGGCAGAAAGAACCTCATCCACCATCAAAGGGGCATCCAGAGCCTCAGCATCTGTAGGATCAAGGGTGTTAGTGATACCTGACAGAAACTCTTTGGCTGCTTCTTCATCAGTGGATTTCCGGGAGTAGAGGTTGTGGTAGTAGTCACGGACGACTTCCATCACTTCCTGCTTTCCCCTTCTCATGTTGCCGTCTTCATCCTTCATTTCTGTTACAGGAGTGTGGCCTGATTGGAGTTTCCAGAAAAAGAATGAGTTACATTTCTCACCCTTCTCCAGATGCTCCACCTTGGAATGGAAGATAATCTGCTGAGATTCTTCCTCAAAGTGCCTCTTGAGACCCTTCTTGGCTTCCTCCAGCATCTCTCTGACGTCCCAGCCGTAGAATTCGAAGTCTTGAAGGGAATGCAGCTGACGCTGCATCTCCTTTAAGTCCCTCTTACATTGGGATGCCTGTTGGCGTCCTTTCCCCTGAAAGAAACAATGGATGTTAACTTTATCATATCCCACCATTCTGACATTTTCCTGAAAGAGAATTTGTCATTACGCCGACACAAAAAAGCATCTCTAATCTCCTCCATTGACTTCTCATCTTCCAGCAGGGCGCAGTTCAGCTTCCAGGTGCCTGAGCCAGGTGGGAAACTATGGCCCAGAACGACCTCAAAAAGAATGCCCCTGTGGTCAGAGTAGAGGCATGGGATCATAGAGTGTTTAACCTGTGTGACTGACTGAGAGGTGAACATGATGTCGATCCTGGAACGAAGTGAGCCACCCAGGTGACACCAAGTATAATTCATGTATGCTGGCCCTATGGAACCCACAGCATCCCTGAGGGATGCTTCAGTTACCATCTTTATCAGCAGCTTAGATGTGACATACAGCTTGGCACTTGCAGATGAGCTCCGTCCGTCCTCTTCCACAGGGAAGTTGAAATCCCCGGCCAAAACCACTGCCCTGGTGGTGGCGAACTGAGTCCGTGGGATCTCCAGTTGCTCGGCCTTCATAGGGGAAGCGTACACGTTGATGAGCCTAAGTGACTCGCCTGCCCAGGAGCCGTCTATAACTACAATGCGGCCACAGATGAACTCCTGGACAGATTCAACAGTGAAGGTGTTCCCCCTAATGAGGACAGTCACCTCCACCCGACCAGTAGGATGGACCATGGCTGTTCTGACTCAATAGCTTGGCTGCAAGTGTGAGGTTGTGAGAGTGTCCTGTAGTCTCTATGCTAACCAGCAATTTACACCAAGATATCTATCAGATAGTGTTCAACTCAACTGAGGAGGCGTAGATAAGATTCCAGATGCTTTAATCCAAGTAAATCTTGTAGAACCTCATACAGCAGTAGGTGAAAAATGATGAAATACCAGGAGCTGAGCAGACATGTTGCTTACAAAGAAGTGAAACTAAACTGAGGGACAGAGAGGAGGAGCTACAGCATCACAGCTAAGGATACAGAGAGAGAAAAAAGGACAAACTACAAAGACAAACAGTATCACAGATACATGTCAGTGAATTAAACCAAGTCCTGGGACATGACACTCCCCGCCTGAAATCTTTAGATTTCAATGAAAACAAACATTAAATGTCCTGAGATGTCCATAAAGTCCTCTTCAAACCTGAAAAACAAAAAAGAAACATGCACAACAAACAATAATCAACAGTTAGTCCAAATAAACCAATCTTCAGGTCGGGAAGCCGCAATTTGCCAACACCTCCACCGACCCACACTGTAATCCACAAGAACACGGTTTTAGTTCATGGAAGGAAGCTCCCCGCCATGAGCTGTGAATGGTGTCCTTATCTTCTTTTATGTGACATCTCCTCTTGGAAGAAGAAGCACCAGTTCATTAATTGGGCGGAAGAAAACTCGCACTGAGCCTCCCTTGGTTACCTTGACCTCCACTTTCCGAGTCTTCCCATCATCACTAGGGACAACTTTAGTGATGAGACCCATAAGCCATTCATTCCGATGGACTTCTTTATCCCTTAGAAGGACGAGGTCACCCACCTGTAGATTAGGTTTTGAGGTCTGCCATTTGTGACGGCTCTGTAGCATGTGGAGGTACTCTGTTTTCCAGCGGTGCCAGAACACATTGGACAGGTGTTGAACTTGTTTCCATTGGCGTCTGTAAATGTCACTGTGATCTAAGGTACGTGGAGAGGTAGCAGCAGTACCAATTTTCTGAGTAAGAAGCGTTGCTGGGGTTAAGATAATTGGAGATTCAGGGTCTGAAGATACTGGGACAAGTGGCCTTGCATTGATTATCGCAGACACTTCAGCAAGAAAGGTTATTAACGTCTCATGGGTAAGCAGTGTCGACTTGTGGTCCATCAACATAGAGTCAAGGATTCTGCGTGTGATCCCAATCATACGTTCCCAGGAACCTCCCATATGGGATGAATGTGGAGGGTTAAACGTCCAAGTGCACCCATTGTTGGATAAGAAGTTGTCTAACTGCAGTTCTTTGCAGGCTCCAACGAAGTTAGTGCCACAGTCAGACCTCAGTTGTTTCTCAGAAGGCAGTGGAGTGTCCCAGTCCATGTTCTCAGTGGTAAGCTGTCTTAGTAGTAGCTTGCCTTGAATGGTGATGGGAGCAATGAAACCAAGAGGATCATAAATACTGTTCACAACAGATAAAACTCCTCGTTTGGTGAAAGGTTTGTCACAAGAAGACACTTGGAATGTGAATGTGTCTTGTTCAGTGTTCCATAGCAATCCTAGGCTGCGTTGCATAGGAGGAGTATCAGAACTGAGATCAAGATCCTTCAAGTTGATTGCATGATCATCAGAGGGAAATGCCTTCATTACCTCCATATTGTTGGAGATGATCTTGTGAAGTCTGAGGTTAGCTACAGACAGCATTTCCTGTGTTCTAGAGAGGAGATCGATCACTTCTTCACTTGCAGGTAAGGATTTAAGACCATCATCAACATAGAAGTTCCTCTCAACAAACTGACGAGCATCAGAGCCATACTCTTTCTCACCTTCATGGGCGGTCCTTCTCAGTGCATAGATCGCTACTGCAGGAGATGGGCTATTGCCAAAGACATGTACCTTCATCCGGTAATCTATGACTTCATTGTTGACATCATTGTCCTTATGCCATAGGAACCTGAGATAGTTTCTGTCATCATCCTTAACAATGAAGCAATGAAACATCTGTTGGATGTCGGCCATCACTGCAACTGGTTCCTGTCTGAAACGGATTAAGACTCCTATGAGGCTGTTGTTTAGGTTAGGACCAGTGAGGAGCAGGTTGTTGAGAGAGACGCCTTCATACTGAGCACTAGAATCGAACACGACCCTGATTTGGTCAGGTTTGCGAGGGTGATACACGCCAAATGATGGAAGGTACCAGAATTCTTCTCCTTCCTTTAGTGGAGGTGCAGGTTCTGCATGATCTCTCTCAAATACCTTCTGCATGAAACCTACAAAGTGTTTCTCCATCTCTGGTTTCCTCTTGAGGGTACGTTTTAAAGAGGAAAATCTAGAAACTGCTTGCTTCAGATTGTTTGGTAGTTTTGATCTCGGGGAGCGGAAAGGTAAGGGTGCTACCCAGCTGTTGGAATCATCTTGAATGAATTCCTTGTCCATAAGTTTGAGAAATTCTTTATCAGCTATAGCCGGTGCCAGCTTGTTGTCATCACTTGTTGTATTGAACACTGTTAATCCAAGGGTGTCGTCCCCAGGCAGGAAAGTATTCACATTGTCTCGGTGATTATGCAACCACTTACTGTTGCTTATCTTCTCTTTCACTTGGTAGTGATGTGGACATGGCTGAAAACAAGTGCTGCGACCATTTGGTAACATATGCGTCTTAAATGAAGAAATATTGGTGGGCCTTTTCATCCTACCTATGCAGACGTTGCCAATGATTACCCATCCTAGATCGAGGCGCTGGGCAAATGGTGCATCATGTGGTCCATTAATTTGCTGGCGTATTTTGTGCAGTCTGAGAATGTCTCTACCTAGCAGAAGTAGAATGTCTGCATTTTTGTCAAGGGATGGTATTTCACTGGCTATAGCCCTTAGATGAGGGTGCTGGAAAGCCGCCTCTGGTGTGGGTATCTCTTCTCTGTTTGATGGTATCTGGTTGCACTCAACAAGTGTGGGCAAAGGTATCTCCAAATTGCCCTTGAGAGAAGCTATTACGAGACCGCTGGCCCTTCTTCCAGAAACCTCTGATATGCCACTACAAGTACCCAAGGTATACGGATAAGTATCACCCTTTAAGTTAAACAGATCAAAGAGTTCTGACCTTGCAAGTGAGTGGTTGCTCTGGTCGTCCAAAACGGCGTACACCCTCAGAGCCCTTTCTGGTTGGCCCTTGGGGTATATATTGACTAGGCATATCCTTGCACAGGACTTGTCACAAAGGTCTTCTCCGCAGACTTCTGTACATGAGGAAGATACTGTGGTAGTATTTGCTGATTGATCTGTGTTCTCCCCGCCATGCTTAGTTGGGGAAGGGGAACCTCTAGGTGGTGTGGCATTAGGCTGGGATGGATGAAGAGCTTGTACATGGTTCTCACTGCCACACTCTATATACTTAATAGCAATTTTACAGTCTCTAGCAACATGTTCAGTAGAGGCACAACATTTGAAACATATCCCTAGTTTCTTTAGAAGCTCTTTACGTTCCTGGATTGGTTTCCTCCTGAAGCCAATACACTTCTTGAGGGGATGAGGCTTCTTGTGAATAGGACACAGACGGTTAGGATTTTCTACCTTTTCGTCTTGGTTGCTGTTGCAACTGCTTTCTTCTGGTGCTGATGTAGGAATAGGAAGAATATCAGTCTTTTTCACTGAAACTGGGCCTCTGCGGTTTCTGTAGTTAGAATATGAGCTGTCATACTTAATAGGAGGTGAACCAGGAACACTGGGATCCCCATAGGAAAAGCTTGGGTCATTCTTGGATTCTGCAATGTTCTTGATAAACTCACAGAAGTAGGAAAATGGAGGAAAGGAGACTTGATTCTCATTTTTGTATCTTGACCCAACTGTGGTCCACCTTTCTTGAATATTATATGGCAACTTGGTGACTATCGGGTTTACCCCACGAGCAGTGTCCAGGTAACTGAGGCCCGGTAGGAGAGTGTCCGCCTTAGCCAGTAGGAGCTCCATGAGTAGGTCACTAAGTTCTTGAAATTTCTGATGATCCTTACCAGATATCTTTGGAAACCCTTGCAACCGTTTGAACAGAGCATTCTCTATTGCTTCAGGACTGCCATAGGTTTTCTCCAGTCTTTCCCAAGCAGCGGTAAGGCCTGCTATGGGGTTGTAAATGTGGACGGATCTGAGTCTTTTAGCACGTTCTGTGGACTGTGGGCCAAGCCACCGGATAAGCAAATCTAATTCTTCAGCTGCAGTAATGCCAAGGTCACTGATTGCAGTTTTGAAGGCACATTTCCAGCCTCTGTAGTTCTCAGGTTGGTCATCGAACCTTGTGAGTCCAGTCTTAGTAAGCTCACGGCGAACCATGTACCTTGCAAACTCTGACATGTCTGTTCTCTCTGACTTTAAATATTGAGTTGCTGGCTGAGTAGCGGTGATTACGTTGTTAGTGGGGTTCTGGTTAACAGAGGTAGGTAGTGTAGGGGCTGCGTAGGCATTCAGCCTAGGAGCCAGCTTAAAGTCCATAGGTTTAGCCACATATGGATGTGAGACTGGACGGTTGTTTGCAGTCTGGTAGTATGGTGTCACATTGGTGTTTACCTGAGTATCAGTATATTGCATTTGCTGAGGTGCAAGGCTTTGGGAATCCATGAAGGAAGAAGAAACTGGATGCTGGACAGGCAGGGCATTGTACTGACCTTGAATGCGGTGTGCTGCAGAAGATACTGTGCCCTGTTGCTCTGGAGAAATGTTGTCCCTGACAGGAACATTTGTGGCAAATAGGGATTCACTGCTTTGGCTTAGTACATAGTCTCTTGTGCGCTTGAGGGGATCCTCTGCTTCCACATCACACAAACTGGTGCTGTCACTTTCACTTCCACTGATGGCCTGTTCTAAAATGCTTAACCTTGCCATGGCTGCAGCGTGCTCATTCTGTTTCTCTAGAGCCACTAGTTCTGCCCTTTTTTGAGCTGCATTAGCTTCCATTGCTGCTGCATTAGCTTCCATTTCTGCTTTCTGTTGAGCTGCCTTAGCTTCCATCGCTGCTTTCTGTTGAGCTACCTTAGCTTCCATCTCTGCTTTCTGTTGTGCAAAGGCTGCCTGTATCTTAGTAGCTTCCGCCTCTGCACGTGCTTTTATAAGTTGCTCACTGAGTGTGGAAGATTTTGAGGAACGTGACTTAGATGTACGCTTTGAACGCTTGGTAGACTCAGAAACATGGGATGCCATTTCCTGCAGTTGCGCAATTCTTGCCTCTGTCCTTAACTTAGTTTCATGTACTAAGCTGTCTCGTTCTGAATTGAGATGCTGGAAGCTTTGCAATTCAACTAAGGAATCGTTTGTATGAAGTTTCCTCAATATGCTTTCATACTCCTCAGCTTTCATTTTATAATGTCCATGCATAGAACAAAGCTGTCGCAGAGCTCCCTCTAGTGGTGATATATGGTATGCAGGCAAGCACATGGCAGATATCTTAGTCTGTATTTCCTGCCACCATTTTGAGAGTTCACAGGAAAGTTCATGCTTTAAACCTTCTAGATTGTCTCTAACCTGTTTAATTGAGCGTCTAGCCTTCTCACTGGGCTGCAGACTGAGGTCCATGCTACCTTGTGCTTCAGGGTGCCCTTCAGCCATGATGCAACTCAAACAGGATAAATATAACTTTGCTGGAGTAAGATGGCTGCTTGCTAGAATCTTCTTATGCTGAGGGAGTCTGAGCTGCGAATGCAACTTACACAATGCTGATTCCTTCTGGCTTCAGGTAACTTGCTGTGACTGACTGTATGTCAGAAGTTGGTGAACTGTCTTACAGCCGTATCTGGCAGTCTTTATGCGTCATTTTTCACTGTTCTGACTCAATAGCTTGGCTGCAAGTGTGAGGTTGTGAGAGTGTCCTGTAGTCTCTATGCTAACCAGCAATTTACACCAAGATATCTATCAGATAGTGTTCAACTCAACTGAGGAGGCGTAGATAAGATTCCAGATGCTTTAATCCAAGTAAATCTTGTAGAACCTCATACAGCAGTAGGTGAAAAATGATGAAATACCAGGAGCTGAGCAGACATGTTGCTTACAAAGAAGTGAAACTAAACTGAGGGACAGAGAGGAGGAGCTACAGCATCACAGCTAAGGATACAGAGAGAGAAAAAGGGACAAACTACAAAGACAAACAGTATCACAGATACATGTCAGTGAATTAAACCAAGTCCTGGGACATGACAATGGCTCCACTCCCTGTTGATGTGATGGTATGACCTGAAAGAAGGAAGGCAGCACTCCTGCAACATAATGACATTCACGTTAGTGTAAGAATGAGTAAAAGACAACACCGCCTGACGTCTTTTCTTTTATGCTCTGCACATTGATGGAGAAGAATGTTGATCCTAGCCATTGTGAGGGATAAAAGGTTTATCCATTGTGAGTTAACAATCAAACAGTACAGTCTAGTTACCACTTCTGTCTGAGGGGTCTTCTTCTTTTATGTCTGTCGACTCCATGAGTTCTAGCAGACATTCTTCCAGTTCTTCCAGTTGCTGGAGGGAAGAGGAATTCATGGCTTCTCCCCGCCCATTTCCCTCACCGAGATCTAGGACCTCTGTAAAGTCAACAGGCGTGGGATCCGCCACCAGCTCCTCCACCATCTGCTCCAATTCTTCATCCCCAGGGATGGTGTCCCTGAGGACCTCCACAGCTATCTTCTTGGATGAGTCAGCGCCGTGGCTGTCTCTTCCCTTCCTCTTCCTTTGTTGAGGACCTGCAACGAAAAGATGGCAAGGGAGGGGGGGAATTTCTTCAAAAAGGGGACCTCAGCAGCTGGAGGGGGAAAAGGCAAAGGGAGGGGCGTCATCCTTTTACCATCTTGGACCTTCTTTTTCTTTCTTTTCCTTTTTCTTATTGTTGTCTGTCTTGGGCTTTATTTCTGGTTTCTCTGCCACAACCGGAGCTGGGACCAGAGGGGCGAGGTCTATGGCCGACCTTCCGGAGACAACAGAGGCCCAGGACCTGGATCTCTACGGGCAGTCCTTGTACACGTGGGCTGCCTCCCCACAGAGGTTGCATGACTTCCATGTGGGGCAATCCTGGGTCTCATGCCCCACCACACGACAATTCCTGCAGGCGTACTCCTTGCAGTGCTTCACTTCATGGCCCTGCTTGCCACATCTTCTGCAGAAGTGTGGCGTGTCTGGGTAGTAGACCAGGCCGCAGGAGTTGCCCAAAGAAAAAGACTGTGACAGGTGCTTGAGGCCATCTGGAGAGGAAGAGACTCTGTGCAGCTTGACGACCAACGACCACTTGCTGGTCCAGAATCCCAGTTTGTTCAGTATGTGAGAGGGCTCTCTCACCACTGTGCAAAACTAGCTCAGGAACAGGATGACGTCCTTACCTGGGGTGTGCGGGTTCCTCATTGACACCGTGATTTTCCTCTCTTCTCTCTGGACCGGGCAGTTGGCCAGAAATCTGGTGAGGGGAGTTCCCCATGCCGCTGACTTGACCACTTCCCAATAGCGGTGGCAGATGTCCATGCTGGCAAAGGTTATAAGGAAGATCCCTGTGACGAAGGTGTGGATGCTGAGAATCTCTGCCTTGAAGAAGCCCTCCTCCAACACCATCTTCTGACAGAAGACATCTACAATCATGGGCGGCTGTCTCCCTTCCACCTCCCTCAGCTTCAGGGTGACCATCTGCTGCATCCAGGACTCCAAGGTTAGAGGCCCCTGGTTTGGCTTCTGGCCGCCGTTCAGTCCAGGGGAGGCTTCAGGGGTGATGGCTGCAGGTGGCTGGGTCTTCTTCTTGGGGATGGCTCCTTGTGCTGCTGTAGAGGAAGCCATCTTGCTGCTGTAGTCTTTGGTGCTTGCCCTCGTAGATTCCTCCTGGAGAGTCGTCGTCGGGGGCAGATTTTTTAAAATACTTTTTATTACCAATAATTATCAATTTTATCAGGCAAGACCAAGGTAGCACCAGAAACACTCGGTCTTCAGCATACGCTGCTTCGAGTAGACATAACTTGTAGAACTCAATAGCATATCATCATTTAACCGATCATATTCTTATATAAAAAACAATTATTTATTTACTATATACAGTGGGGAAAAAAAAGTATTTAGTCAGCCACCAATTGTGCAAGTTCTCCCACTTAAAAAGATGAGAGAGGCCTGTAATTGACATCATAGGTAGACCTCAACTATGAGAGACAAAATGAGAAAACAAATCCAGAAAATCACATTGTCTGAATTTTAAAGAATTTATTTGCAAATGATGGAGGAAAATAAGTATTTGGTCAATAACAAAAGTTCATCTCAATACTTTGTTATATATCCTTTGTTGGCAGTGACAGAGGTCAAACGTTTTCTGTAAGTCTTCACAAGGTTGGCACATACTGTTGCTGGTATGTTGGCCCATTCCTCCATGCAGATCTCCTCTAGAGCAGTGATGTTTTGGGGCTGTCGCTGGGCAACACGGACTTTCAACTCCCTCCAAAGGTTTTCTATGGGTTGAGATCTGGAGACTGGCTAGGCCACGCCAGGACCTTGAAATGCTTCTTACGAAGCCACTCCTTCGTTGCCCTGGCGGTGTGCTTGGGATCATTGTCTTGCTGAAAGACCCAGCCATGTTTCATCTTCAATGCCCTTGCTGATGGAAGGAGGTTTGCACTCAAAATCTCACGATACATGGCCCCATTCATTCTTTCATGTACACAGATCAGTCGTCCTGGTCCCTTTGCAGAGAAACAGCCCCAAAGCATGATGTTGCCACCCCCATGCTTCACAGTAGGTATGGTGTTCTTTGGATGCAACTCAGCATTCACTCTCCTCCAAACACGACAAGTTGTGTTTCTACCAAACAGTTCTACTTTGGTTTCATTTGACTATATTACATTCTCCCAATACTCTTCTGGAACATCCAAATGCTCTCTAGCAAACTTCAGACGGGCCCGGATATGTACTGCTTTAAGCAGGGGACACGTCTGGCACTGCAGGATCTGAGTCCCTGGCGGCGTAGTGTGTTACTGACAATAGCCTTTGTTACGTTAGTCCCAGCTTTCTGCAGGTCATTCACTAGGTCCCTCCGTGTGGTTCTGGGATTTTTGCTCACCGTTCTTGTGATCATTTTGACCCCACGGGGTGAGATCTTGCGTGGAGCCCCTGATCGAGGGAGATTATCAGTGGTCTTGTATGTCTTCCATTTTCTAATTATTGCTCCCACAGTTGATTTCTTCACACCAAGCTGCTTGCCTATTGCAGATTCAGTCTTCCCAGCCTGGTGCAGGTCCACAATTTTGTTTCTGGTGTCCTTCCACAGCTCTTTGGTCTTCACCATAGTGGAGTTTGGAGTGTGACTGTTTGAGGTTGTGGACAGGTGTCTTTTATACTGATAACAATGTCAAACAGGAGCCATTACTACAGGTAATGAGTGGAGCACAGAGGAGCCTCTTAAGAAGTTACAGGTCTGTGAGAGCCAGAAATCTTGCTTGTTTGTAGGTGACCAAATACTTATTTTCCACCATCATTTGCAAATAAATTCTTTACAAATCAGACAATGTGATTTTCTGGATTTGTTTTCTCATTTTGTCTCTCATAGTTGAGGTCTACCTATGATGACAATTACAGGCCGGCCTCATCTTTTGAAGTGGGAGAACTTGCACAATTGGTGGCTGACTAAATACTTTTTTTCCCCACTGTAAAAGAAGAAAAACATATTATACATATTATTAACTATATTATCTATTATTATTCTACTAATTCTACATATTACTTTTATAGACTCACATTATTTAACTTTTACTTAAATTCCTATTTATTAACTCTATTACTCTTCCAATCCTTCCGAGAGAGAAAAATTTTTCCTGAAAAATGGATCATCCATAGATACCTTGTCCGTGACTCCGGAGGTCCGCCCGTCGTACCACTCCAGGTAGGCCTCTGAACACAGGTCTTCATTCTTGAATGTTACATCAAAGGATCCTCTGGCATAGTTTCCTTGCATACATAAGACATCATCAGATTTTTAATTTTTATAAATTTTTATTGAAAAATTTTTCATTAACAAGGAATAAAGAAAAAGAAATGATCAAACAAGCAGGAAGCAATGAGGTAGGTAGAAGCTATCCGCTTCTTCTCCCTTAAGCAATATACATTCAAATTAGACAGTAAACAAGGGAGGGGGGAATGAAGGGGTTAAGAAGACAAGGGTAGAACCAGAGGGAAGGGGGGAGGGGGAGGAGAGGACTAGAGATCAGAGACCCTGTGATGTACAATACATGTCCCAGGGCGCCCAGATAGCCCCAAAGGCCTCCCGTGAATTATCTAGGCCAGCGGTCAGGTATTCAAGACTCCTCACATCCTTCATTCTAGCCACAAGCTCAAGACTAGATGGGGGACTCACTTTCTTCCAGTTTCTAGCTATGAGAGTTTTAGCTGCTGTACAAAGATGCAAGAAAAGCCTGGATGACTTATTGCTCAGGTGTCTGGGGGGGAAGGTTCAGGAGATAAACAAGAGGGTCAAGAGGAACCTCTTGCAAAAAGAGAGCAGTCGTCAGAGTCCTGACCTCCCTCCAGAAACCTAGGATGAGAGGGCACGTCCAAAAGATGTGGTGCAGGGTACCCACCACAGCTCCACAGCGCCAGCACCATGGGGGAACCAATGGGTTTAAAGCATGGAGGAGAGCTGGAGTATGATACCAATGCATCAACAGCTTATACTGCGCTTCCCTAAATGTAATGCACTGAGATGATTTCTGGGCCTGAGACCATACAATCCGCCACTGTTCCTGGGAGATGGGTTTACCCACCGCCTCCTCCCATTTAAGCATATAGCGGTGGCTAACAGGAGAGCCTGTAGTTTGTGAGGTAAGGAGTTGGTAAATAGAGGATATAAAGCCCCTAGTGGACGTGCCTGCACGGCAAATCTTTTCAAAAGCGGTGGGGAGTGACACCTTAAGGGACCCATGGAGGGAGCGGACAAAGTGAACCACCTGCAAGTAATGGAACCATTCAGTATCTGGCAGGTTTTGATTAGCTGTAAGGTAAGCAAAGGACCTGAGTTCCAAGGTTCCAGGGTCACCCATGTCAGCAATCCGGTAAAGGCCAGCTTTAGACCACACCTTAAACATGGCAGAGGTCAGGCTTTCTGGGAGAAGGGGGTTGTATAGTATGGAGACCATAGATGAGCGCGGGGACATCAGGGAGAATCTAGTATGACAGGTAGACCAGATAGATCTAGTAAACCGAATGGGGCCCAGCAGATACGAGGCAGGGGGAGTGGGGGGGGAAGCCGACCCACAGAAGCGCGTTAGCATGCATGGGTGCCAACCAGAGCTTCTCTATCTGCACCCATCTGGTATATGCTGGCATAGCCGCCCAGAATGGGATATGGCGCAAGTGGGCCGCCCAGTAATAATGTAACAGATGTGGGACAGCCATACCCCCAGACCCCCTATCCGCCAGCATAACAGATCTGGGTATTCGGTGTCGTTTTGCTTGCCAGATAAACTGAAAAATAGCTTTCTGCAGGTTCCGTAATTCTCCCCGAGGTATCGCAACCGGAAGTGTCTCGAAAAAATACAGTAGCTTCGGGAGGAGAGTCATCTTGACCGCAGTAATTCTCCCTAAAAGGGAGATAGGTAAGGGTTGCCATTTGTCCAATAGGGCTCTTAGCTCACGAAACAAACGCGGGTAGTTTGGCGAGTAGAGGGTCGCATAGGAGGTGGATATATGAACTCCCAGGTAGCGGATAGAGGACTCCCGCCACTGGAAATCGTAATTACTGCGGAGGAGAAGGAGAAGGTCCCGTGGGATGTTGAGTGGGAGTGCCTCAGTCTTTGCAGGGTTCACCTTGTATCCTGAGAGATCGCCATAGGTCTCCAGCGAGCGCAACAAGTTTGGAAGGGTTGTATGAGGGGAAGTGAGAGTGAGGAGTACATCATCTGCGAAAAGAGAAACCTTAAATTCCTTATCTTGAACCATGATCCCCTTGATATTAGGGTCTTGCCTAATCTTGGCCGCTAGCGGTTCAATGCAGAGGGCAAATATGATGGGTGACAGGGGGCAACCCTGCCTAGTGCCATTTCGAATAGGGAAGGAGGGTGAAGATGCATGGGGAAGCTTGATTGCTGCTGAGGGTAGGGAATAGAGGGCCTGGATAGCTGTGAGAAAAGGTTCCGTGAGCCCGAACGCCTTGAGCATAGCATGCATAAACGACCAATCTATGCGGTCAAAAGCCTTTTCAGCGTCCAGGCTCAAGAGAAGGGCCGGGGTAGAATAATGATTGGCCACCTCCACCAAATCCACAGACCTCCTGGTGTTGTCACCACCCTGAAGACAGGGGATGAATCCCACCTGGTCCTTATGGACAAGCAGAGGTAGCCAAGCATTTAGCCTATTGGCTAGGAGTTTGGTAAAAAGTTTCAGGTCCGTGTTCAGCAAAGCAATCGGTCGGTAGTTAGCACAGTCCTGCAAGTCCTTACCCGGTTTAGGGACCAATGTGAGCAGTGAGGAGAGCATAGTCGGGGGTATGGGGGAGCCTGAAAGGAAGGAATTGAAGAGGGACAATAGATGAGCAGAAAGTTCACCCTGGAAAACCTTATAATAATTGTAAGTGAACCCATCTGGGCCTGGGGCTTTCCCATTTGGGAGGTCCCTCAGGACCCCTTCTAGTTCCTCCTTGGGGATGGGAGTGTTCAGGGAGGTCAAGGCCTCAGGAGGAAGGCGTGGGAGACAACAATCCTTTAAATAGTCTTCTAGCAGTGTTGAGTCATCCACAGGGAGTATTGCTCGTGGAGGGGGTAAGTTATACAGCTTAGAGTAGTAAGAGTGGAACACCAATGCCACAGCATCAGGGTGGTGTTGAAGAGTACTCGTGGGGTCACGGACAGAGCGTGGTGTGGAAGAGGCCCGATGATCCCTGAGGGTTCTTGCCAGGAGGGTGTGAGATTTATTACCTCGTTCAAAAAACCTCTGACGGGTATAAAGGAGAAGTTGTTCCACATGGCGGGTCTCCAAATCACAGAGGTCCGCCCGGGCCAAGACCAAACGGCAAAGAACCCCCAGGGATGGATGTGCTGCCAAAGTTGTCGTAAGGGACCGAATATGGGCTTGGAGGAGCTGTTCCTGGGCCTGTCTGTCCCTTTTAAGCCTAGAAGTCAATGTGATACAGTATCCTCTCATGACCGCCTTATGGGCTTCCCAGAGAATGGCAAGAGAGTCTACCAAACCTAAGTTGTCCCTGAAATAATCTATCAAGTGTGTGCGCAGGGTCTCGAGGGAGGTCGGTGATTTGAGCAGTGTTTCGTTAAGATGCCAATGACATTGGCGAGTAGGCACTGGAGTCGTAGATAGAGTAACCACGACTGGGGCATGATCAGACCAGGTGAGAGGGCCAATGTTCGTGTCACCGGGACCCCACCCCGCCCCACTCCGCTAAAAACAATCCAATAATAAACATAATAGATGAGACCCGTAGACCTAAAAAAGGAAAAAGAGAAGCAAACATAACATTAAGGCTTGCAGATTTCAAAGCACTATTGAGAAAAGGGAGAACGTCTCAAGGGGGAGCAGCCTCCTCAGGAACCAGTCTCCAGCCGGGGCCTCCGAGTGGTCACCGCCGCGGAGGGTGCATGACGTCGTCTGGGCTCCAATCGATGCCAAACCGGTGGTGGGGGAGGGGGTGGAGAGATTAGCTCCCAGTCTGTTAAATCCGGCAGGGGGACATCCAGCAGGTCACAGAAGAGAGGTAAGTCCGAAAAGGAGCGAAGCGTAGCGGAACGACTATCCCTACGAGCAATGAGAGCAAACGGAAAACCCCACCGGTAAGGAATTTGGTGTTCCTGAAGAATCTGGAGGAGGGGTCGGAGATGACGGCGTTTCTGGAGGGTGATTAGCGAAAGATCCTGATAAAATTGTAGTTGAGCTCCCTCAAATTCGAAGTCTTTGAGTTTGCGCACCTTGCTCATTATGGCCTCTTTAAGGGTGAAGTTGTGGAGGCAGCAGATGACATCACGGGGTGCGGCGGAAGATCCTCTGGGTCGAAGGGCTCGATGCGCCCTATCAAACTTAATTTTGTGGGATGGGGGCTCCTGCAGTATAGTGTTGAAGACAGCCTCCAGCAGAGCAGGCAGATCCTCAGATTGGTCAGCCTCTGGGAGTCCCTTGACGCGTATATTGTTGCGCCGGCCCCTGTTGTCAAGATCCTCCAAGTGACGTTGCATGTCCCGTATAGCTGAACCCTGGTCATTGGAAGTATCATGCAGTGAGGCAACATAGGCCCTGGTAGTGTCATGGTCATTCTCCAGTGTATCCATTCGATTAGCAATAGAGTGTAAATCAGTGCGGAGGGTAGCAATTTCAGATCGGAAGGATGCTGTGATTTCCGCAACCATACTTTTAAGGTCTTGTTTAGTAGTTAGCTGAGGAAGGAGGTCCGCCATGGGTGGTGATGCTGAAGATGGGCCTGGAATGCAGCTCTGGGGGTACAGGACTGGAGGAGAGGAGGATGGGAAGCCATAATCCTTTGGAGTGTGGGGCAGAGGAGCCCCTACGCCAGTGTCCTCCACTGTGTCATCCCCCTCTGAGCTATGGAGGGGGGGCGATGGGGGGAGATAGTAGCCGGGGGGCCACAGAGACCAGCTCTGTGGCCACAGGCTGCAACTCATCAGCGGTGTGGGAGGGAGCAGAGCCACTGACCTCAGAACTCCTTGAGGAGTTGGAGACATCCGGGGTCCTCTCATGCCGCTCTGCTAGGAGTGCTGGTGAAGCAAAGTGTAGTTGCTGACACATCCCAGGGTGAGGAGACTGTGGGGGTACTCGTGCTGGAGAAGCTCTGGGTTGCCCAGGCGCCGACATGGATCCCTGCTGGAGCGGTGCTCCGCTGGCTGACAGGGGGAGCGCGGGAGGAGAGAAGCTGCGTGGGACCCCTGTGCCTGGAGAGCGGAGGAAATCCAAGATGGCCGCCCCGCAGCAGCCTGGCCCGGCAGAGAAGGCTGCTGAGCGAAAAAGCCGTCCAGGGTGGCTCTCCCAGACCTCTCCACGGGCGCTGGAGTGCCCGGGGCCACCTTCCTCGGTAAGCGCTTGCCCATAATTTATACGCTGGACGGTCCACGGGTCTCAATTGCGAGCGGTGGAGCGGAGAAGGTCCTGCCCGCGTCCTACTCCATGCGCGTCCAGGCCACGCCCCCCAACTCCTGGTTTTAATGGCTTGTGTACCAGGATTCTGTGAAATGCAATTCCATTAGGACTATATCTGAGAACTGTTGCATCCTGGGGTGGGGGATACAGGAGAGGTAGTAGTTGGTCATGGGTCCTCTGTTCCCCCTGAACATCAATATTTTTTTCTTTTTTTTTCCTTTATCTTTCTGCTTCTGTCCATACCTATTCATCTTAAAGCCTCATGCACAAGACTGTAGTTTTTATCTGCAATTTCAGATAATAGTACGGTCCCATTCATTTCTATGGGTCCAAACACAGAGCTGCAATTTCTGCACCTGTGTGTTTGTGAGTAGGGAATATACAAGATCCGTGATTGCTATGTGGACGTGTATTTTTGTGGATTGCAGATCAGTACTTACAAACAGTAAATCCACTATGGTAGTGTGCAAGAGACCTAACTCTCTTGGAATTGTCAATGTGGGGCCTTGACCTTGTTTTCATGTTATTTTTTGTTTTGCTATCACTTCTGGGCTTCCGCCCCCATATCAAAGCATGATATTCTTTGTTTGCTTCCTATATTTCAAAATGTCCATAATAATATAATAAATATTAGCCAAAATAGCAGACTATGAAAAGGGTGTGTGGAATAAAAATCAGGAGACTTCTCTGAATGCTTTGACCAGCTCTATGGAATATGTAGATAGCAGGAAACTGTTACGAATAGCTGGGTTATATCTTTTGTTTCATCATCTTCTCTCTATTGACCTGCTGCTGGGGCAGTTGTTCTGCTTTGGTGATCCATCAGGGTAGGTGAGGTGTTCACATTAATGCAGTTACCTGATTGCTTAGCTTCTTATCAAGAACTTTCAGCAATTTAGTGTTAGTTATAGCGTATGCTAGATGTGTTTATCCTGTCCTTGTCTATATACTTCCAATCCAGTTCGTGCTTCTAGTTTTTTATTTATTCCAGTTTCCCTTAATGTATTGATTCCCTGTCCAGTTGGTTTTTGGCTAGTGTTCTCCTGTTGTCAAGTTAGAGACAATGGGGGACTTGATCTACAAATCTACGCCAGTTTTCTAGCATAGATGGAGGATAACTTGGTGCATCTTTGGAGGAAGGCACCAAAAACCATGTACCCCGTTCTGTGTTTGCAGAAAGTGGGTGGAGAGCCAGTAGGCTGGGTTGACCTCAGCCTAATATATTTATTATAATGGACACCAGTTTTCTGGCACGAGTTATACCTGAAATCTACACCAGTTGCCAATTGGCTTAGAGTTTTATTTTGTGTGTCTGATTTATGAAGAGGCTGGAACAGCTTCATAAATCAGGTCTGGCACACACCAGGTGTATGAAACACCAGTCTTAATGTCCTAATGTCTGTAGGTTAGGGTTTTCATTAGGGATATGTTTAGGGACAGTGGGGGTTAGTGGTGTTTCTTGTTAGGGTCAGCATTTAAGGATAGATCTAGGGAACGATTCTTGACTAAGAAGTTAGGGTCAGTTTATTATCCAACTGCCATCTTCTGTTTACCAATGCTATTATCATTTCACTACCTAACCCAGTGATTCCCTACAAGGGGTGCTTGGACACCTGCCAGGAGGCCACAACACTCTGGGTGGGAAGATGACTGCACAATAGCCTGTGGAGCACAGGAAAGGAACTACACACTGCTGACTAAGTGGTGTAGGTGTTCAGCTCCCCTGCACTGAATATTGCCATCAGTCCCAGAATACTGCTGGAGATTTGGAATAGAGAAGGGGGACAATGCTGCATGCATGGTGGGACTGCTCCAAACTATGACCTTTTTGGTACAGTGTTCCATATCTACAGACAGGTCAGCGGTTGTGAGCCTTCTGTCTCTCCACATGCTGCCCTCCTTTCTATTCTTCCCAACTCCTTCTCTACGGTTAAAAACTTATCCTATGGCACTTATTCCCCTTCCATTAGAGGAGGATCCATCCACCTAGCCTGGTAAAGTGGATCTAGGAAATTAATCACATATATCGCATGGAGGAGTGCATTACTGCAGTCAGTAGACCCTCAGATCTCAGAGAAATGCCACATAAATGTGGAGCTCTTGGACCATCTTCCAGATACCTATGAATTCTGGAGACTACTGAAGTAGAAAGCACCTGACACTTTTCACCCGCTACCCTTTGTCCGGATCCCTTTATGTTTCTTCTACCCTATACTAACCCTTTCCTTCTTACTTCTCCCCCCATCCACTTTTCCTCCTTATTCTCTCTCCTTCACCCCCCCCCCCCTCCCCAGTAGGACATCTGTCGCCCCCTTTCTTCTCCTGCAGTTTCTTACATCTAGGGTTGTGTAGTTTGTGATATTTTAATTGTTAATATTGTATTCTTTGTATGTTTCACAGTTTTCTAAAAAAACAAAAACGAAAAAAAAAACCCCAATAAAATTGATTAAACATAAATCCCTTTCCTGTCTGTATGCGGCCGGGTCCACCTCTACCCTTTGCATCCTGGTCCTGCTCAGAGATGCTGCGCAACCAGGCTGTCTGGGGTTGGTTATTGAGGCAGCCACAGATTGGTGCAACAGCCATTTCCATGCATTTCCTGTGTCAAGAAGGACCAGAATACACTGGAGAACCGGACCACTGGTGGAAGTGGTGAGGGCAAGCATTACTGTTTTTAGAACACTCTGATCATTATTTCCAGGGCTGTGGAGTCGGAGTTGGAGTCAGAGTCAGCACCAATTTTGATTGGTGTCGGAAAAAAGTTACAGACTGCGGCTTCAAAATAAAATGATTATTTTAAATTTTATTATACAAATATTGATATTAAATAATAATTAGATGCAACGTTTGTTACCTATTTAAGTTCATAGGAATTCAATCACTGGCTTTTTAAAGAATTAGAGGAATTTTACGGCTTTTTTGGGAGCAGGAGTCAAACTATGGGGAAAAAAAAAAAAAGTATTCAGCGTCAGTAGTTTGGCCTACCAACTCCACAGCCCTGATTATTTAACTCAATTTTTCCCTTCAGAAAGCTTCTTTAGGCTGAGGCCCCACATTGCGGAAACGCAGCTTTTTTGTTGCAGGTTTTGTTGCATTTTTTTGAGCCAAAGCCAAGAGTGGATTGAGCAGAAGGGAGAAGTATAAGAGCTTCCTATATATTTTCCCTTCCTTTTGTGGCCATTCTTGGCTTTGGCTCAAAAAAACGCAGCAAAATCTGCAACAAAAAAAGCTGCGATTCTGCAACGTGGGGCCTCAGTCTTAAGACCAAAACTACCCTCAGGAAGATCACGCAAAAAATGGGTATGCTTCACAGTATTTTAGACTTCCAAATCCTATACTAAAAAAAAAAGTCAACACCTTTAAATTAAAAAGTTTATTACTTATAAAGCTTATTATGTATAATCCAATCTCATATATTCTAGTAATATACAAACAACACACAAAATCTCAACCTCTAAAGGGAAAAAAAAAATCTGTGTAAGCCAATAGTTGTCCCTTTTCTTAAAGAAACAAGTAACTTAAGGATGTTCTTCTGGCCCCTGATCGACTTTTCATAACGATGACCTATGTAGGTCATCAGTAGATGTTCTGTGGGCGTCTGACAACCAGACCCAGCACAGATCAGGTGTAGCAGTAGCCTCCGGTTACCGAAAACTGTTATTGGACGGGCAGGGCACACAGTGCAGCTCCTATTTAAGCAATAGAAGTGTTGTAGCAGCCCTGTTCATTGCATTGCGGTGGTTCCGGGGAATTACATGCACTGCCTGTCCACTAGCAGTCTCTGGGGGCTGCTAGAACAGCTGCATTGTGACGGGTCCAGGAGTTGTACCCCCAAAGATCACATATTGATGACCTATCCTTTGGTTAGCTCATCAGTATGAAAAATCGATTTACGGACATGAACAATTTACAAATTTAATATAGATCTATTTCTGGATACATGACAATATTGAAATTTCTCTGCTATTGAGCTCAGTGTAATACATTAAAAGACCTGACTTTGTAGCTAGAATTGGTTACTTTTTTGCAGAGTTCTTCCACAGGAAGAAACAATAGAGATTTATATGTGTAGAAAAGTTAGCAATTAATCTATAATAAACACCAGATTCTGCTACATCACCTGCATTTTCTACACTTTCTTTACTTTTAGCACTTCAACATTTCTGAAAAAAAAACCTTCAGGGACACTCTTAGTAAATGTTAGTCCATAGAACAGCTAAGCCTGTAGGTGTATGCATAGAAAGCCATTTGTCATCAAGCTTATATAGAACATTTTAATTTTGTGTTGCATCGTTGCAGCTACTTTAATATATTAGTAGAATGCTTCCACAGTTCCTTCTGGGGTCCCCATGTTGCCAGGTGAGGCCATCTCATCCAGGTGGAAACAATGTTCAGGTCTTTGGGAACTGCTAAAACAGGCATCAGAGAACCTATTTCCTGGGTATGTGCCATAAATGTCCATGTGGCAGTCTTCATACAATGAATAGCATTGTAGGCTGTGGCTGCAACCCAAGAGGATGTGGTCGCCAGGACATTCAGAATTACCAGGGAAATTATCTGGGCTTCATGAATCCATCTGAGCTATAGGATTGTTATCCAACACCAGGCTCTAAGGGCTCAAGGACAGATAACCTACAAAGTGCCAATTGACACTGGTTTGCTTCCGCTACATAGAGCTATCAGTCATACATCCCTATACAGTTTCAATGTCAGCAGCACAGCCAGTTTACATAAGGGATGTTCCCCTGGCAATGATATCATATGGCACTAGATATGTTTAAAGGGAACAAGTCTTCAGATTTTTCATCTGTAAGCTGCATACTGCTGTAGGGCTTGAAAACTGCCTTTGTACCATGCAGATGTTAAGATCCTCAGTTACAGTTTGCAAGAAAAATTAAGTATAATAGCGACAGTGGAGTATACTGGTGTCACAGTTCACAGGGTTGGTGCAGGTGCTGTGCAGTCATGGCTGTTCTCACTTTTCTCCATGCTTGACATCCACTTGGGTGTGGTTTTAGCACCAGCTACACAGAAACCACACCCAGGCTGATGTCAATAAAGAAGGAATGGTGGCAGTAACAACCATATTGTCATGATTCTGCACAACACCTACACCACCCATGTGACTCCAGTATGCACTGGACGGCACTTCCGCAATAACATTCTATATGAGCCAAAGGAAGAGCATTTTTAGCCATTTCCTTATATCTCTTTCATTGCACCTTTTAATTTTAAGTCCAAAATTCTGTGCAAATAACACTATATGACAACAGCTGACTGAGACATTTAGTGTATATCATCAATATGAGATCCCTAGCAAATGAATGGGAGCTGAGCTGCAACAGCAATAGCACAGCCACTGTACAGAGCTACCTGCCTGTATACTGTGCAGATACCATCTCTGACTGGTGGGGGGTGTCGGATTCTCTCAATCTCATATTGATGACCTATCCTAGGGATAGGTCATTGTTATGTGGTTTTTCACAACTCCTTTCAGTTTTTTGGAGATCAGTTTTGTTCATTAAGAGCTCCAAATCATCTTCTTTGCATTATATAACCATTAAGAATATATGCTCATAGATTACGCTTTAAAGGGTCGTCCCATTATAGACACTTATCCCCAGGACCGGATAATGTCATACTGTTGTCCCCAAGTGGTCAGAGGACTGAAAGTGCCCCTGCACCCTCCCTGTGAATTAAGTGTGCTTGGCAATTGGTGCTCCATTCACTTCTATAGGGCTGCCACAGAATGCAGCACCAGCAGCCCCATAGCAGCAATTAGAACACCGGTAACACAAGTGGACTGGAGCTTCACTCACAGGAAGGAAGCAGGGGCACTTTGAGACCGCCATTCTCCTGATCACTGGTGGCCAAGCAGTCGAGAGTGCAGCGATCTGCCTATGCTGTGGATGACACAACCTGTATAACTTTACAGCACTAGACAATGGAGTCCTACAGCACTTCTTATTGTCACACTGAAAATCCAGCAACTTAAAGAATTGAAATGCCCTTTAAATGATAAAATTCTGGAGGACTGCACCTTCTATGGGATATGGATTTACACATAACCTATAAAACTCTATCTGCATACAGCACAGCTCCACCTCGGGGTAGCTTGAGGCAGTTAACATTCTATCATTTTATGGAATGAAAGGAAAGCAGAGGATTTGGAACAAACTTTTGGAACCAGAAATTATATTGTGTTAAGGGTAGAAGTTCATTGCCCTGCAATAAGCTGTAATTGTGTTAGTAAACATGATAGGTTCACCAAGCTAAATGCACCAGTTTGGTCTTACTTTGTGCCTGTTGTGCACCACATTTGTCATGTGTTTTTTTTTTCCCCCTGTCTGGCTTACCTGGAAAGGAGTGTGATCTGTAGGATAGACGGAGTAGCTTGAAGGGGTTGTCCAAAACCCCATGTCTTTTAGATACTAGTCTAATTCTATTGCACAATTTTATGCATATTGTTGTATTTTAAAGATCCTCTGAGTTTTGGATACTGATAACTTGTCTACAGGATAGGTCTTCACTATCTGATCGGTGGGGTCCAAGACTCAGACCATGCACTGATCGGCTGCTGGAAGCTGTATACATCCGGAAGCAGCTCTCATCCTATTTAAATGAATCAAAGCAGGTCCGCAGTTCTGTGGCACAACCACTCCAGAGCACACTGCAGCATTGATGCCAGTGAACTGCGGCTCTGCTCCCATTCACTTGGATAGGAGCACAGCAGCTACGGAATACACTATATACAGATTCTGGCCTCTGGACTAGCTGACCATCACATGGTCTGAGCGTTAGACCTCACTGATCAGATACCAATGACCAATCCTGTAGATAGGTCATCAGTATCCAAATCACATCAAAATCTTGTGCTGCAATGAAAAGCAACTAATAGGTGCCATAAACCTAGACTATACAGTCTAAGAAACAGCTGGAGCTGATCACTGCAACTGCTCTCCACTCTGGCTAACAGAACGGACTTCCCATTAATGTCCACATGTCCTAACTAGGACAATCCCTTTAAGCATGGCAGAGGCTGTGTGTCTATGCACTGCTGTGAGATGGAGGTGAGCTTCAACCCCATCTCACCAGCATGTAAAATTGTGAATACTCTGTAACCAAAGTAACTTTAAAAGTAGAGCTGCATTTAACAAGAACTATACATACTCAAGACCTTAAGCATTGACTACAGCTAGCTATAAGGAATAGCCTGAATCAAGATTTCTTCAGCTATCCCTGTATTAACACAAAACTGTATACAACTCCTGAACTTTCAGGATCGTCTGTAGATTGGTTGACAATCTGTCCACACTTAGTCACTCAACAGGAATGAATTCATCAGCAAAACAAAAATAAATAAAAAGAGCAGAGACACAGAGATCGTGTACGTAAAAACGGAAATAAAATCAGAAATGAACCCTGCAAGTGGTAAAAATAAACTACAGATGACCAATAGTAAATGCATGGTGAAGGCAAGGCGCTATCAGCTTTGAGTTCTCTGCGTCACTCCTGAGACGGCATCTCCACATATAAGTGTGACTGTTCCATCAAATAAATCCTCCATGCTGACGGCCACTAGTTCTGTGTTAGCAGATTGGCTTGTCTGAGAGTCTGGTAACGCCACAATCACTTGAGAACCTGTCAGTTGTGACTCATCTAAGGTTATTACTTGCTCTCCTGTTGTTACTTGAGCCTGCGCCTGGATAACCTACAGAGGACAGAAGGTAGATGGTGAGTTACCTTTCAGTACAAACAAACACTAAATGCAGAAGAAATTATAAAAAAAAAAAAAAAAAAAAAAAAAAAAAGCCTAACAACTTATTTCTGAAGAATCTCTCATCTTTCTAAAACTACAATCTAAACAATTTACCAGAAACACTGGCCCATTCTATGAAAGATTAGATCACACGTGTTTGGCTGTAAGACCACTGGCTGCAGCAGGAGCCCTGCCCCACAGCTCTATATCTGTATCAGTGTATTATAAAGGGTTTTGCTATGGTTTTCGGTATGGATCTTTAAAAGTGAAAAAAAGGTACAAACAAATGTGCTTTGCTTAAAAAACACAACTGCATTGAAAACAAATTGGGAAAAGAATGCATGTAACTGCACCATTTAAAAATTTCCTACATAGCCTACAGTTAGCCTAAGCTGCACCTTAGTAGCCATCTTCCTGATGAAAATTGAAGAGACCAGACAGGAAGAAACTAACATCAATGTTTTCTGAAAAGATTCCACAAGCCTATTTGTTACTAGAGCTACAGCCTGACAAAACCCATAGACAAGTTTTTCATCCATTCACATTCATCATACACTTACAGATGTAGTTTTTTGCTTTTAAAGTTGGTTCCACATTAAAGGGAGTCTGTCAGATCCAAAATGACTCCCAACCCAATAGTATTGCTGTGTATGGGGCTTTCAGGAGGAGCAAAATCATGTCACTGTGGCCACGAGCCAATGAAGAAATGCAGAGATGATCATCTTTTTATGGCTATGCACATCAGCCTCAAATGTACAGAGTACAGGGTCTGATTTCCCAGATTGGCTTACAGACAGTTGTTTTGCAGTCAGAGGCTGAAAACATCTCTTACAACTAAAGGGGTGACTTTGGACAGCAATTTTAGAAGACATTCACTACACTTGTGACTTTCCGTAGGCAAATCTAGCAAATCAGCCCCCAGATGCACTTGCAGTCTGACTTACAAGATCACAAAGAAAGTTTTACCTCGCCATTACTTCAGCAGTTTATAGCCACAAAGGTATGTTCCTGCTCTTATTTAAAGCCCCTACATGGCATTGTTATTGGTTTGGGAGGCATTTTGGACCTGACAGACTCCCTTTAATGCTATTTTTCAGGATAGCGAATATGTTTCAGATTAGTGTGGTCCAACCAATGTTACCCCCATGACCATGAGAATGGAGGTGCCTTGCCCCCTATGCTGAATGGAGCTGAGGTTTCACAGATTTGCTGTCGTTCTATTGCTTTTTTATGGGACTGTTGGAGACAGCCTAATACTGCATTTCATCTATCTCAGACAATCTCATAAAAAATGAACAGAGCAGAAGCACATCTGCCTGTCTACAGCTCCATTCAGACTGGGGTGCGAAGCACCCTATTCTCGTGATCAGTTGGGGTCCCACTAGTTGGACTCACACCCGTCTGTACTTATCGCCTATCCTGCACTGGTAGGCAAAATCCTTTAATACAAAAACCGCATTAGGCCTGTATCACCTCTTCCCTTATTAGAAACAGCCAGCTCTTCACATCCATACATACATCCTAGACACAGATATGGATATTCAGATACCAGACTGAATATGCCGCTGTTCTACTATTCTTCTCAGGAGCTGATGCAAAGACCACTGTCAATTTGGATGGGTAACTACAATACACTCCAGTAACTGGTGATCGATCAATTACATATCCTGTGCAAAAGGTCAAAAAGGTACCTGCACAACTTGAGTATTTGCTGCCTGGGTTTCCGCCAGTACTATGTCAGGATGATCCATTTCATAGTGTTTCTCTAGCTGAGTCTGTGACGTGAAGAGCTCCCCACATAGTTCACAACCAAATGTGTTCTCCGTCTCATTGAAATGGTCTGTGGAAACATGATGCTGCAGAGCGCCTGGGAACTGGAAACACTCGCTGCAGTAAAGACACTGGAATGGCTGGGTCCCTAATAATGGAAAGTATGCTTAGAAACATATGTATCATAGAAAACAAGCAGCCAGCAAACCTGTATCACAATCTACACCACGTTTTCACAGGAAGAGCCACAATTTAATAAAGTAGATTTCAAGATTTATTACTGACACAAAAGCTGCCAGAAACATCAAAAGTTTAGATACGCTTTACATTAGAACATCTGCCATAGAAATGCTGGTATACAGCGATATTAAAGTTATAGCGGTAATATCACCATTATCAGAACGAGACCCAGGTACAACCCATATTTTCAGGTTCATTGATAGAAAATAAAACGTCAATAAGGCCATATCACACCGCTCAGTGCGGCTGTATTACATGGACACGGTGTACTGCCAAACCATGGGAAAAGTAGGGAAAAGGCACTCAGGATAGCATTGGAGCACCTTCATAAATGAAGCACTCACCCATGTAATGACACTTACCTGAGTGCTTGCACTTAATATGCACTTGCAATGCGGCCGGTGATGGGTATGTCTGCTTACATTTTTCACATTCATAAATCTTATTGTCTGAAAGGGACAAGAGCCAGAGACTTAATGTTACTCTGAATATATCATATGTGAATATACTTTACAAAGTATATCTCATGGGGAATTTGAAAGTCCCAGTAAACTTCTTAGGACATTTACAAATGGGACAGAATTGGTGTCAAACTTAACATGTTAAGGGAGAATTTCAAGAGAAAGGATTTATATCTCCCGACATGTCTTTTTTATTAATACTTGAAAACCCCATTAAATACCAGCGCTGAAGAATTCTTTGTGCCATTTCTCAGTTCTTCTAGGTGGAAAAAACTGATAATTGGGTGTTACCCTTCCCCTTGTCATTAAGTATTTTCAGGGAAACTAATTAAACCTACTGAGGGATGGGCATGGGCTAAAGTAAAAAATAGACGTGACACTAGTCTACCAATTTTTCTCTGTTCTGGCAGTGGGTTCACCATTCCATTCCGTGACTGTACTGGATGGAATATAAGTGGAGCGGGTCAGGTGACCGCTGCAGCCAGTCATATGTTGGGTACCGATGAAGTTAAAGGGGCTGTCCCGTTATGGACACTTATCCACTATCCACAGGACAAGGGATAAAGTGTCCAATAGCTGGGGGACCATGATCGCTGGGTCCCCAAGTAATCAGGAGGATGAGGGTCCGAGAGTCCCCTTAAGACCTCCTTGTGAATGGAGCAACAGTGCACTTGCCTGACTAGCGCTCCATTCACTTCTATGGGGCTGTGAGTGTTGGAGATTACAGTCCCGGCAGCCCCAAAGAAGTGGATATGAGTTAAGTGTCCATAACAGAACAACCCCTTTAACTTACCACTACCCAACACGTGATCACAACAATCACCTGAGTTGCTTCACATCCAGCTCAGTCAATGCGGGCATGGAATGGAACAGGGGACCCATCAGCAGAACAAAGAATCGAGGTGACTTTTATTTTTTATTTTAATTTTTTTTTTTTTAGCCCCCCCACCCTGGGATCTCCATTTTTGCCTGGAAAAACTCTTTAATATAATCTATAATACATTTACTTGCACCATTCACACACTCACCGGGATGTTCTAACTTTGTGTGCTTCTGGAGAGTAGATGAGTTGGAAAAGACCTGCTCACAGGAACTGCACTGAGCAGAAGAGAACTTGGAAGAACGATGATTCTGAGCAGCAAACAGATCTGGATGATGAGTGCGGTTGTGGTACCAAAGGCCTGAAAGTTGCTGTGGAAGATTAGGTGGCAACATTACACAAAGGAACCTAGGCACTAGTTTCAGGAACTTGGTAAAAGTCTTGTTTTACTAACCTGGTATGCTTTGTCACAGATCTCACAGTTGTAAGGCTTTCCTCCTACATGGGTGACTATGTGGCGCTCTAGCAGAGAAGGGGCACTAAAAATCTTCTCACAGGAAGGGCATGGATGGTATTCCTTGGAATGTACAACTTGAATGTGCTGCCTGTTCTCTTCTAGCGTTGGAAAACTCATTCTGCATTTCTGACAGTCATAGGGATCTTCAATGTCTAAGGATATTAATTTATCAAATGTCAAGATGTGTCAATTTTGTACAATAAAGGCAAAAGAAGTCTATTTTACAATAGCAAAAGATATTCATTGAAACTTACTATGGAAGGTCCGTAGGTGTATACTAAGTCCATTAGCTTGGCTGAAACCTTTCCCACATTCTCGACAGACATACGGCTTGTCTCCTGTGTGAGTCCTCACATGTCTAGTCAGCTCAATAGACTGTGCAAATACAGCATCACAATACTGGCAGACATACATTTTACCTGGAATAGTAGAAAATGGGAAAAAAGCAGGTGAATTTGTTATTTGTGTCTTTATTTGCACATTATTTCTGAGGTGTATTTTCATGTGCCTAATTTACTAAGAAAGGGTGAGTTTTTAATAAATCTTGCACAAATTCATGTCAGGGAATTTTTTTCTTTTAATGCATGTCACAGATGCATTGTAAAATGTTACTGCAGACCCATGCTCATTTGTGTAAAATCCTTCTATATAGACACAAACACATAATCTTGTGCGCACAGCCCCCCGCCAAAAAAAAACACAACAAAAAACCTTAAAAAAGACAGAATTAGAAGAAATAGGTGCATGAAGCTTAATAAATGCCCCCTTTAAACTGGTACAACACACCTTTAACCACAGTTAGCAGCACCACCTAGTTAAACACTGTAACTGCAGGAATCAGTGCAGAAAACACAGAAACAAAAATTGTAGTTATACGTATGACTAGGCCAGACAGTACCTTCAGAATGCTTCTTTTTAGTGTGGTAGGAGAGTGCAGCAGCCTGGGTGAAAGTCATGTGACAGTGCTTGCACACAAAGGGGCGCTCTCCTGTGTGCAGACGCTGATGATTCTTCAGAGTGGAGTTTGCTGCAAACTTGGCGCCACACTCCTCACAGGAGAACGGCTTCTCATCAAAATGTTCTGTTCGCTTATGGTACTGTAGTCCTGGGAAACAGCAAGTTACCATTTAGCATGAATAAAAAATAATGAAAACACCACGTCCTTGCATTGTCCTCTGGGGTTAAGATAGAGATATAAACCCTATTCAGGTGTTTCCTAGTTATGCCCATTTGTAAAAAAAATAAATAAAAACAAAGCTATGTAACCACCACTACGCTACCATAAAGTTTTCATCCAGCTTTTCCAGAAAAATTGACAGCAAAACTTCTTAGATAGGCAGTGATACATTACCAAGTACTGTTGTACTGCATAGTATGGAAAATGTAATGTGCAGGACTATATAAAAGCAGGGTGACAGTACATGTGGATTGTGTAATGTCTCCCAGCGTCGTTTTCCAGCTTCAAATCGAGTTTTCATACTAATAGGTCATCAGTATGTGACCTGTCAGGGTCTGACACCCAGACCCCACACAGATCAGCTGTTGCAACAGGCTACGGAAGCTGCTAGTGAACAGAATTAAGTAACAGGAGTGGTGAAGCAACACCATCATCCACTGCATAGTATTGATTCTGGGAAACTGCAGATAGGTAATCTCCATTTGGGAAAACCCCATCAAAATCCAGTGCTATTAAGATGAGAGCAATGGACTTTACAATCAGAAAGGTGAACTTTCCAGCTTTCCCAAGCAGTCTACATAATAAAGTTCACTCTTCACTCAATTTTTGTGTACAGAAATCAAGTTACATTTGATTTTCTTCTCTTCTCACAGCTAAAGCTAAATTCTGCTACCAGAGACTACTGCATTGTGGCAGCAGAGATAAGTTATTGGAATTGTCTGAGATACTCTTTGTATAAAGATGAATAAGTCTGACACATACTATCACAAATGATAAAGACAAAGAGTACCTGACGGATGAGCAAATTCTTTCCCACAAATGTCACAGGTCACCAGCATTTTCTTTTTCCCTTTGCTATTACGAGAGATTAGATATCCGTGCACTTCTTCTCGGTGCTGGTCTAACTCCTTCTTAGAGGCCTGCACCACGTTGCAGTCTTTGCATTGAAGGGGATTTCTTTTCGCCATTCGGCAGCGCTTCATGTGCACCTCCAGTCGACAGCGGAACAGGAAGATCTTGTCGCAAGATTTGCAGATGAAATTCTTTTTTGAGCCCTTTTCTTGTGCAAGTTCTGCTCTCTCTTTTTCAGAATCCACATCTTCATTTTCATCATCTTTCCCTTCTTCGTCTTCCTCGTTTCTATCTCCAACTTCTTCAATAACATCAAGCTGGCACTCAGTGTTAACTGCCCACTTGACTGAACTTTGGAAGTTGCATTTGCCATCCACCAGTAAACCTAGAAATACCAAAAGGGGTAAATTAAAGGGAGACTATGTTTGAGACAATCAAACTATGGCTGCTTTCTTCCAGAAATAGTGCCACTGTTATCCATTGAACTGGTTTGGTATTACATTTCAGCCCTATACACTTTTATAGAGCTGAGATGCCAGACTTGTCCCATAGACAGTGCTGTTTTTGGAAGAAAGCAGCCATGTTTGTTCTTTTTGCCACATAAAACATCCTTAAAAATGAATGTCAACTAAAACTGACATCTCTACATAACCATGGTAGGTTAGATCATTTAACAGAAACCACTTGTCTAACCAAGTCCACAACCCAGGCCTGCCACCTATTTTATATGTGGCAGTCAATGCCAGAAATGTTGGTGCTTTGTGCTGCATGAATATACGCACTGCTAGTACTTCAACTACAAAAGGCTGACTGTCCTAAATCTGCACAAGACCACCAGACCGTACGTCACATCTTATGAAACTACACTTTAGCCGTTCTGTCCATTGCTTAGTAAATAACCCAAATAAGAAATAATTAAAAGTGAAAATTACTGATCAATATGAAAAATCAATCTTTGGATGATACAAAAATCGGGCTTAACTCTGAATTTGAGGTTCTTTTTTTGCTTGGCAAGCAACAAATACACATCAAGCACTTACCAAGTTCTTCTAGCTCCTTCATTAATGGCTGTAAGTCAGGTGCAGAGTCTTGCAGGCTACACAGTAGTTGGCCGAACTTCAGTACAGGCACAGTGTGCTGCAGAGCAGAACTCAGGAGCAGCTTAGCAGGCAAATCCCCATTTTCATTCTGTTGTGGGATGTTTAAAATCTAAAAGAAAGTGAAAATGAAATGACATTTTCCCAGATATATACCTTCAACATATCCCACAGTGGAATATCTTGCTTGTGAACCTCATACTATGAAGTGTATGTTGGATGCCTCTGAATAGTGTAGTTAACTATGTTATGCCTGACATGACACTTTTGGCCTCTGTAAGGTGAATGGTGGCCTACGCATATGTTTGATATATACCTAGAAGCATAAAATAAATGTACAGAGAAAGTGCAGAATGAATGCTGCCTAATCTCTACTTCCTATATATCACATTAAAATAAGCAGAAAGTGAATCAGTTATGTTACTAAACACTGGATTAGCACAGCGAGACAAAGACCTGCGCAGCATATAATCACTTGTGTCAAATCTGACTCCCAACAACTGTGGGGTGCCTTCCCATTTGACAGGCATTGGTACAGTCAACCCTATTAGAGCTAAACACAGCTGCATAAAACTATGTTCACATTAGCATCATAACTACAGTTCATAATGGAGCCATTTCTTACCAAATCAATAAGGTCTATCCGATTTTTTAAGCAAGAACTGTGCTGCAGACTATGCCTTCAGAAATACGAAAAACCACTGACAGAAAGGCAACGCAAATGTGAACAGAGCCAAAAATCTTTCTATAGTCTTGATAGTCTGCACCTAGTGTGCTCACCTGTTTCACCAAGTTGCTCAGAGCTTCGTCGTCAGGTGACACTAAACTGAGCACATCGCAGTGTCTGAAAGCCTGTGCAATTGACTCGCTGTGGCGCACCAGGATCTCAGCCACTTCATTCTCTCTGTTCATCACTTACAAGGGAAAAATAAAAGTTTCATGTTAAACGTGATTTGGATCACGATGAGCAATTTATATGGCAAACGTAGAACAAAAAAAATTAAAAAAGAAAGATTGAATTTATTCCATAGTGACCAATCAGGTGCCAGTATTTTACAGATTAAAGTAGACACCATATTGACTACTATGAAAATGTAATATTATAAACTACAAATCAAACTCTTCATACCACTCTGGAAGAAAACATCAGCTCCTGGTTCTTTACGGATTTCATCCATCAGAGACCTCACGGCTGGGTTTAACTCTTGCATTGCTAGCAGCAGCTGCCAGACTGCCACAGCAGCTAAGGTTTGCTCTTCAAATACACAAGACACCAGTATGCTGAAGATACGAGTGCTGCAGTTCTTTCTCACAATATTCTCCACAACCTGAAACAAAAGATGTGCCCAATAATGGTCTATACTGTCATTACAATGAAGGTTCCCACTTTTGTCTGGGCTAAAACTTGTGGAATTATAATTGCGGAATTGAATGAACATAGGCTGGTTCAATAGCATAAAATTATATCACTTGTGAATCAGCCTTGAAAAGCATCCCCATCATTTAAACAATCCTCTAGCTAAGTCTACATTATGACTACAATATACTCTTTTTGGCTTTCAGCTGACTTTTCAAATAAGTTGTGAGAGTATGTGAGAAGTAACATATAACTTAAAGGGAATCTGTCAGGTCAATCTGGGACACTAAACCACTCACAGGTACTTATAGACCTGGGGTTTAGTGTCCCAAATCGCCCTGTTGTAATGCAAACCACCGGCGCATTAAAATAAAAAACCTTTATACTTACCTAGAGAAGGGTCCGATGAGCACTGTTCGGCCGAGAACAGTCCGGCTTATTCATGAGCTTCTTCGTTGGCACACCTCCCAGCGCCTGCGATGTTCTTCAGTGAAGCCGAAGATGGACACCCACCTCCGGCAATTGCGCAGTGTATTCCTCTGGCTTCATTGATGAACTGCGCAGGCGCGAGGAGTAGAGTAGCAGGGTGAGTATAAAGCTTTTTTATTTTCAATGCGGCCATGGATTGCGTGATAACAGGGTGATTTGGGACACTAACGCCATGGTCCATATGACTGTTTAGTGTCCCAAATTGCACTGACAGATTCCCTTTAAATATTTCTGTCTTAAACAGTTTTCCACTCTGCAGGCTCTCTCTCTAGCTTGTAGTTTCCTCTGAGCTGGCAACTGTAGACTTGCTGCCATACAGTGCTGTCTCTCTCGCAGTCAAAAATGGTCCCACGATCTTGCAGAATATCTATGTATATGAGTACTAACCCGTACTGAGGTGAATGAGTTTCTATCACAGCACATTTAGCTGCTTTCAGTCTCTGTGTGTTACTCCCAACTCCCTCAGCTCCTGCTCACTCCTCCTCCTTCCCCTCTCCATAGACTTTAATATACATGTGTAATGTGATACATGTGACCTGCAGTATGTCTTGAAACAGCAGAGACTTTAGAATGAAAGTCAGCTTAGGAGGGAGGGCAGAAAAACAGCATTAAAGAAAGAAAAAAAAAAAAAAAACATCTTTCTATAAGATGAGATCTATTACCAAGCTGCATATATTGATATTCTACTGATTTCTGCAAAGGATGCACTGTGACCATTTAAGAACATTACCGCTTCTATCCAACATCTTTATTGTATAAATGAGTGCATGCAGGACGTAACCCTGGTAAGTAAATGTCACATGTTACCTCTGGCTATTCCTCCCTATCAGAAGTTATAGAACTGTAGTGAAAAAGACCATTTGAAACTGGGTGCAGGCCAACATGCTAAGAAGTCTAAACCACAAGTGAGGCTGCAGATTGCACAGCAGCACATAGCATGTCACACGCAGCGTGAAAACTCCAGCTGGAAGGGACATAGCTACTGAAACCAAGAAGCTATGTAATAGTAACCCAGATCATTAATGGACATTTGCTATGCAACGGCCAGGGACACTTTGCCTGATTTTATTATTTAAAAACCTACCAGAGATCAGTAACAAAGTGGTCCATCCCAGTGAGCAGTGAGTACATACCTCTTTTTCATGATCTGTTAGGTTAGTTGCTGATGAAAGTCCACCAAGAACCAAGTCGGCGTCATTCACAACTTCGGATAAATTTTCCTGATATTGTTTTAGCAACTCTGCCCCGTAATCTGCCATGCTCATCTTTCCTGAAATTAATAGAATGTAATACTTCATCAAGGCTACTGCAGTAGTCAAACCAGCACCTATATAGTCTATAAGCAGTGGTTCACAACATGTACCGCACCAGCTGCTGGGGGACTACATATATGAACTCAAATTTGGCCAGGTTCGCACAGCTGTTATTCTAAGGTAATCTACCGTTATTCTAACCTTTACATAGGGGTTGACAACATTCATTATTGCATGGCACACAGAGTACCTCATCCTTGATTATTTATGTAAGGTTGCCTGATCTAACCCATTCAGATAGATGATTATAATGATCTGGACACATTTCCTTAAAAGTGTCTGCTGGGACCCTCACCAATTTTGAGAGACATGAACTATAGCTCTCTAACCCTCTATACTGGCACTTTATGTTTAGGGAGGAAGTACATGGAGTAGTGGATGACTATGCATTGGCTGTGTCCATACCTACTACAGAGGTATATAAAGTGGCAGCACACATAAGCTTGACCATTGCTCCCTACAGAAATTGTGTGTCTGGGTTGGAGGCCTAAGTTCCCCAGCTATAGCCACTGGTGGGCGTCCAACTATTGAGTTAGGAATAAATGGAGTACTCTGTTAAGCTGTCATACCTTTAATGGTGGATTTTTTACTGTGTGGCTCTAGAATATCAAGTAGAGTGTGCAGATCAGGGAAGGCTTCTCTCACAGCTTGCAGAAGTTTGACCAGACTGTCAGGGCTCAGTGTTTTGGTTTCAGATGCTTTCCTCAAGAGCTTGTCCATAGCTTCCTTATGTGATCCGCCTTCACAGCAGTCAGTTATCACCTGATGATATCATTGGGATATGCGTCATTGGGAGTGATAAAACATCATCATCAGTTACTCAACCCATAAAATCGCAAAGCTCCACCAGTGTAAAACAACATACCTTTTTCTCAATATTGGTTAGAAAGCCCTCTTCTGCTGTATCCAGACACTCAATGATGGGGCTGAGCTCAGTAATACACTGTATCAGTTCTTCTCTGCGTTCCATCAGGAGATCAAACAATGTTTTCTCTTTTACCACTGAAGCTGAAGAAGTGGAGACAGAATCCCATGGGACAATAGTAAGCACTTACTATACAAATACTTGGCTGTGACTGAGCAAGACCGTCCACCAGCACTCCGTTCATTAGGTGAACATGCACACTAAGTATATGTCATAACTCATCACGATCATTTTTAATAGTATGTACATGGCAATCTTCATTTTTTTATGATCTATACAATGAATTTGACATTTAATGTTGGGGAAATCCCTTTAAGCTGGCAAAACTAGGAAACCTTAACACATCCTACTCCACAGTGTTCTTACCAGTCTCTTCTGACTGTTCCTCCTCAGAGTCTTTATCTTGTGGCTCTTTCTCACGCAATGCTTCATTTACACTTGGATTGGTGTCTCTGCACAACTTGAGTAAAGCCAGAACAGTCTCCACAACAATACTCTGCCCATCTTTAACTTTCTCCAGTAGTTTGGCAAATGTGGAGCTCCCCTCTTCAGCTTGACAACATTCCACCACAACCTTTAGTACAAAACACACAAGTAAGACCGTATTCTGTTCTTTCATGTACGTGTTCTGTCATTGTTTTCCCACTGACAACACAGAGAGGTCTTGATTTGATGGTCACGTTATGTCAGTGGTTCACATGATTCTCACACCATGACACCCATATACTGAGCATCGTAGCAAGTTCTATCTCTCACTCAATACCCCTCACAGCAACACAGATGTAATCGGAGCTTTCCCCCGCCTCCTCCTGAGCAACAAGATCTTGCCGTGGTGCTCAGCCGCCCCAGCCCTGATGCAACCTTAGAACATTTGCAAAGGAAGGAAAAGCAGCTTTTCGTCAAAATGAAGCGGCCATTCTACAAACAAATTATAGCACTGTGTGCACGGCTATGAGCATGATAAGGTACTGGGGCTAGTTTAATAACATTCTTGGCGCTGATAGACTCCTTTTATTGGGCGTCTGCGAGCTGGAAAATGGACTAAAACACAGCAAGTATACACTTTTATTTTTATGAATTCACACTCCGTAAATAAAGGCAGAAGTGAACAATTACACGAAAAACAATAGGTCATATTTACCAATCTATATACAACAGACTTCTGTCATATTTTGCCCCTAAAAATGATCAGTGTAATTATATAAACATAATTATGAAGGAAATCCACCAAAAAGAATGGATTTGACAGACTCAACACTTTACAAAAAAACAAAAACACAGGTGCAAAAGGGAGTGTGGCCAAGTTTTGTCGGGATTTTCTTGTACCCCCAGAAACAGAATAATGCCTCTTCATTGCCCTACACACAGTAGAATGCCATTTTTGGCCAACAAATGTTACAATGGTCCCTTAAATATCCCCACGCCAAGACACAGTATAATAACTGTTCTTGATTCCCACACGCTATAATGCCCTGTTATGTCCACCCCACACAGTATGAATGCCCCCACTGGTAAAATGCTGATTATTTAACCAGTAAATAGCCCACCATCATATAACTCTTGTCTTCACATTACCAAGAGTTAACCTAAAGCAGCCAGATTGCAGGGATTCCTGAAGTCTGACTAGTTTACAAGGCGTTATGCCTGGTCTTCAAAGGATCATGAGTAAGCAATAGAGGACACAAATGCCACAAATATGTCAATGGTCCCTTAAGCCGATTAGCAGACACTTTTTTTCTGCCACATTTATATATGTCATATTTATTTGCTGTGGAAAAGCTTTATAAGTATGTCTAAGTTCTAGGTGATGTTCACACTGTGTCCATCCCCCTGACTCTAATGTAAACAACAGGACAGAACACATACATAAAAAACAGACGTGTGGTCTTGCCTCTTTCCTTCTATTTGCATTTTCCAATTCAGTTGCCTCCAATGTTTTCCCCGTCTACTCCACTGCTCTCCAGCAGCTCTTCTGTTCCTGTGGAGGGTCCCCCCCCTCTTCCTTCTATTTTCCCCCTATTCTTTGGGTTACTGACTTATCAATGTTCATCTCGTTATGACAATTGGCTTTGATTACATGTTTGACTTTGTTGCGCTAGAGTTTATTCCTACCCTTGCACCTTTGTTCTCCCCCTCTACCTCCCCAGTAGTTGACCTTCACCCGATTCTCCTTTGTATCCCTCCTTTACCCTCCCTTCACCCCCTGATTTGTACTGTTTTATTTTATAGGTAAAAAAACTTAATAAAAAAAACAAAAAACAGACGTATGAATAGGACCTAAAAGAAAAACCTTATGGACTGCTGACATATCTTTACTGTGCAAATCCCAAGGACTGGCGTTCTCTACCACAGCTAGTACAGTGCAACACTGGTTAGAAAATAAACTGCTGTGGTTGTACATAAATCTTCCAGAAAGAAAATTTCCCTTGGCAACCCCCCCAAAAAATACGATGAATACGAACAATGTGAAAAACTGTGTGAATTGCACTCATCTTGGCAGTGCCTTTCACTATCACAGGGGCACTGTGTCATCTCTGTGTGCGCAGCACATGGACTATGGAAGCTCTTACCTGCTTCTCCGCCTCATTGATTTCTTCACACTTGTTGAGGTTTTCTAGGACACTTTGTGGATCTGACAGAGCCTCGCTGAAGATACTTTCATAACGGATAAGAAAATCCAACTCACCCGAGGTTTTCTCACTTTCTAAATATAAAACACGACCATATTAATAAAGGATCAACCATACTAATGATCAAGAAAATGATTACCTCCATGTTATAAAACAAATAAAATACATTCATGTTACTATTAAAAGGGTTACACAGGATTAGAAAAACATGGCTGCTTTTCAAAGGTTATGTCTGGTACTGCAGCTCAGCAGCATTTACTTCAATAAACTAAAGCTGCAGGAGTGGTACTGTTTACATAAGAAGGTAGCCACGCTTTTCTAATATTGTACATTCCCTTTAATGCAACTTTTTATACCTTTATTCTAATGAAAAAAAATAATTATACCCCGATATTCATACACATCCTTTTCCCTAAGCAGGGCACTCCATGCTCAAACCTATAAACTAACTTGCAAAACCGTAGCGAAGTGTAATACTGTAGCAAAGTCATATTTCAATCGACCCCTGCTCACTTTTCACTACAGGATTAAAAGGGTTAACTCCATAAAACAAGGCCTGTCAACACGTATTATAAGGCATATGGACATTAAAGATAGGGAATCCGGCTTGGGATGCCCTCTCCTATTAACCACAGCACAGAGAGTCCCTAACAAATAACATGGACAGCCATTCATTTGAATGGCCCAGCATACTTCTAGCAGGACCAGCTACAACGCCAGCCACAAGATGTAGCCAACTATAGAAAATCTCCTAACCAATGAAAGGTCAGGTTGTGTATTATTAAAAGGGTTATCCAGGGGCTTCTTAAAACTTACTTCCTCCAGGGTTATTTTACTTCAGAACCCAGAGTTTTGTGCTGGTTCGAACTTAGGGTCATGTAATTGGAACTAGAACCTGCCACCAAGTCGCTCCACCTCCTCTCCCATGTTTACTGGTATTACTCTTACTATGGGGGCTGACTTTACTACCCTGCCAGTCTCCATAGTACAGATAATTCCTGTGAATAAGATGGAGTGACTTGGATGCTGGTTCCAATCATGTGACAGAGTCAGAAACCCAAGGTTCTGAAGAAAAAGAATTCAGTTTTCAAAAATCCCTGAATAATCCTTGTACATCCTCACGCAGGAACCAGGGCAAATATATCCTAAATACGTAAAGGGCAATAAATGTGACATAAAATTACCAGTATCATCAAGTCTTCTTTTCTTGGCAGCAGGCTCGGCAGTCTCCTCTGCTACAGCCGCATTACCATCTTGTGCTGAGGTGCAGGATGTAGCTTCGGTACCTGCCGCTACAGAGTCAAACTCCATTTCTTTATCAACAGCCTCTTGTTCTGACGATTGCTGCTGTTGACAGATTTCATCTACAGGGGAGGCACATAAAGTAGTCGCAGTTTTTACAGGACTTGAAATGTTATCAGATTCTTCCAAAACTGGCGCAGTATTTGCCAGTGCTGGGGTTAGAGCACTTTCTGCACTAGAAAATCCCATCCCATTTTCCTCCTTCCTTTCAACTGCCTTGTGATCGTGCAAACCTTGTTCTGTAGATCCATCAGACAAAGAAGGGTTTGTGAGCTGCAGATTGCCATTAGTGTCCAACTTCTTGGTAAGTAAAGAAGGGCTTAGAGTTTTGTTAATTTGTAGTTGCTCAGGAGCGGGCAGGACAGAGGAACCAACCACACTCATGGGGGTCAACATCTTTTCCACAGCGAAGGTTTCACTCACTACATTACTCCTGGGGACAACAGGCTTTATATCAGTTTTAATAAAGGTCAATGGCTGGACTGGGACTTCTTTCTTCTGGCTCGGGGTGGAGTGATTCATCAGTTCGGTCAGGAGGTTCTTACAGCTTACAGCTACATCAAACATCTGAAGACTGTCTGCCACAGAGATAATTTTGGTCAAGTTGTGCTTCCCTGGCGGCAACTTTCCTGAGTACATGATCTCTAGGAGCAGTGAGAACTCATCGGGGCTGACGACAGAGGCATCTATGGAAATGGTTTCAGTAGTTTCTAGCAAAGACTTAAAGAGCAAGCTTGCAGCAGAAAGAACAAGCTTGTGAGCTCGGAAGTGTAAAGAGCCAACAAATATGGTGCAGTCACAAAACTGCTGCTCTTTGCACAAGGTGTAGACCTGCTGTAAGAGCTGTCTGCTGTAATTTGGTAGCTCCATGGCCTAAAAGAAAATCCCGCACCAAGGAATAATCGAATAGTCCGTACAGAAGAACCTAAAAAAAACAAAAACCATATCAGATTTATGATGGAAGTGTAGGATATTTTGCTGTATTAATATTAATTTGCATCAATGTTAATTGTTCCTATGTATCAGGCAGAAATAATTCAACTTAAAGCTAAGGCCACGTGTAGCGAATTGCAGCTGAAAAACACTGATGAAAAAAACGCAGCAAAAAAGCAAACACAGAAACGCTTGCATATTTCATTTCCGCTGCAGTTTGCATCTTTGCCTTGCTCCATAACAAAAATTACCATACCGGGTTTTTTTTTTTTTGGTTTTTTTTTTTAAACACTGCATTTTCTGTTTTATCCAACAATGTGGGGAAGAGATTAAATTAAATCTCATTCACTTTATTCTGCTGCGCTCACAGCACTTGACTTGAATGGGACTGAGCCACTGATGTACCATGTGACTGATGAATGTGATGGCACTGGCACAGGGAAGAAGCCCAGCACTCATGATCACAACAGTCTCTTCAAACAGCTGATCAGCAGGGGTTCCAGGTGTTGGACCCCCACTGATCACATATTCATTAGCACTTCTAAGGATAAGTAACCAGTATGCAAGTCCTGGATGGGATAGGGAGTGTCCCACTCAGAAACCCCCTCTAGGAGCTAGAGTGGAGACCTGTTAAGTATCAGTAGCTTGCACTTTGAAACATATAACATTTTAATGGCTGCCTTGTAAGGTTGGATTTATTGTGGTTGTTAATATAGGATTAAGATAAATGGACACAGCTCTATTTTCCATAGTCAACAAAGAGTTAATGTACAGATTCAAACCTCCATCTTTGTTCTAACTAGGGGTCATGAAAATGGGGTGTTCATAGGAACGAGTAGGACAGTAGTACCCATTAAGAAACAACTCCTTTAATAAACTTATGAAGTAAATGCATAGCTGACAATTAGCAAATGTTTTCTCATCATCTCTCTACATCAGGGATCAGCAACCTTCGGCACTCCAGCTGCTGTGAAACTACAACTCCCAACATGCTCCATTCACTTCCATGGGAGTTCCAAGAACAGCAGAGAAAGTATGAATGCTGGGAGTTTTACAACAGCTGGTGTGCCTAAGGTTGCCTATCCCTGGTCTACATCCTGATTGCATATTTACTCTTGTGTCTATACAGATGCAAATGATCCATTGCATAGAATCCTCTGTGAGACAAATACAACCTAGCAAACAATAAGGACAGGTGATACAATTGCAAATGCATATAGCTTAAAGGGGTTGTCCAGGATAAGCGTATTTTTTTGCAAGGGGGCAGGGGAAGGTGAAAAAAACAAACAAAACAAAACAAAACACAAGAACCCATACCCACCTGTCCCTGATGTCTGACATGGAGGTCCGGTCCTACTGCTCCAGGGTCTTGTTTTGGCAGAAGCCCCTGCCACACGTGACCGCTGAGGCCAATCAGCGGCCCAAGCAAAGGACACTGGACGTCACTACCTGAAAAACCACTTATGCTGTACAACCCCTTTAAGTATGCAAGGTAGTTTGTACGTTAATGCTCTGCGACTTTTTTCATATTTTCCTTCCCTGCCTTCCAAAATTCATAACTTTTTTTTTTCCTCTGTAGAAATAGGTGTGAGCACTTATTCTTTGCGTGACAAGTTGTACTTTCCTTTGGCACCATTTTGGGGTACATATATTATTTTGATTAGCTTTTATAAACTTTTTTTGGGGGGTCCATGTGGGGTCACCGTATTCTGACGCCTATAACTTTTTTTTTTTTTACTGTTTCGTTGACGGAAATGTGTAAGGGTTCTTTATTTGCAGGGCAAGTTATATTATTTTTTTTATTGGTACCAATTTTTGGTATGTATGACTTTTTGATCACTTTTTATGGATTTTTTATGGTGTTCAATGTATGGAATAAATAACACTATTTTTGGATAGAGCGGACTTAAACAAACATGTTAGGGTGGATTCACACTTGCGCTTGAGTCCGTCTGCTACCAATCCGAGTGAAAATCTCGGGAAACTGGATAGGCACTGGATAGCGACAGATACAGATCATTTGAATGGGTTTTTAAAGCAATGCGTGGGTGTTCGATTGCACCCTCTGCGCTGCGAAGCCGGTTTTTTTGTCAGACACAAAGTCCTGCATGTCCGACTTTGTTTCCGACGAAAAAACTGGATTCGCGACGCAGATGGTGCAATTGGACACCCGCACATTGCTTTAAAAACCCATTCAAATGGCGCAACATAATAGTACGGTGCAGAGCGGGAAGGGGTTAACAGGAGAAAAAAAAAGATATCTTTGTGATCAAAAACCAATAAAGCTACACAGAAATAATCAATTGTTTATGGATATGCCAGTTATGTTTCCAGATAGCTGTGATGTACACTGAGACTGGAAATGTTAAAGGCTAAATGGGAGAGTAGTCATGGATTCCAGAGGAGAGCTGGCCCATTTGCCGTCTATAGGCAAATCTGGCAATTCAGGCCCCGCCTCCCAGTGCATTTGCAGGCTGCTTTGCATAGTTAAGATAAGATGGTTTGTTATCTCTGCATTGCTTCCTTGGTTTGTGGCCACACAAAGATGTGTCTGTTTCTATTAAAAATCCCTACGCAGCCCAGTTATTTGTTGAGGAAGCATTTTAGGCCTCACAGACTCCCTGTAAATAGAGTGTCAGTGGCACTGACGTTCCATTCAGGCTAGGTTCACATCTGTATTGGAGTCTCCACCACAGATTCCGCCTAAAATCAATGGAGAGAAAAGTCCTGCAAGGAGGTCTTTTCTCTTTGCCGGTTTCAGTATTATAGTCTATGGGGATCCACAGGTAACCGCTTTTTAAGCAGACAGTCTCTCCATCGTTTGGGTCCCCATGTGGATCCGAATACTAGTGTGAACCTAGCGTCAATTCTTTGGGACTGTTGGAGATGGGAGAGCACTGTACTCTGCTTCTTATCATCAGACCCACAGAGATGAATGGAACAGCAGCAAACAAGCTTGACTGCTGCTCTGCTCTTGAGATCGGTGGGGGGTCCAATGCTCAGACTCCAAGGAACCAAACACTTATCACCTATCCTGCAGAGAAGGGATAAGATTTTATCAAAAATCTTTCCATTCCCTGACATCAAACAGATCTTGAAAATACTGATAATTGAAATAAAGAGTGCCATTTAATTCAGCGTTTAGCTTCTGTTCACACTGCCATTGAAAGCTCATATGCAATTCTGCCACATTTGATGGTAATAATAGTGCAACATGAAATGCCATTCTTCACTGCATTTTCTTCACTTTAAATGGGTGGAGTTGGGATCTGTCATGCAACAGCTTCAGCACAGATACGGACAGAGCCCTACCTAAAATCCAACATGCCTGATCCTTTTTTTTTTCCAAAATAATATAAGATCATTGGCAGATCATGTCAAAATCAGCAAGTTTGTAATTGCTTTACCTAGGGTATGTTACTAGATCACACACAGGATATATCCCTGGGGCTTCTGTCACTGGTCAGCATGCTGATCAGCTTCATTCAATAGAGGTAATCGGTGTATGGGGACATGAGCTGAAAGTGCAAGATAGGGCAGGACGACTCTTGTCAGTGCCCTGAAAAAATGTTGGTTACCAATTCCCATTGAAAACAATGAGAGGCAGATTTAAAAAAAAAAAAAATTTCCATCCTGATCACAGTCTGCAACGAAGACATGTTGTCTATACTGATGTCACCACTGGGATTGGGCGCTGTGGTCATGTGATGTTACCTGAAACATTGTAGCATTGCAGATAAACAATATGCTAATTGTAGATTGTAGGTAAGCAATATGTGGAGGGCAGACCATGGTAATGTACTGAAAGACATACTGATAAGTAATGTAGATTGTGAGCCCTATATGGGACAGTGACTGGCAATGTCTGTAAAGCCCTGCAGAATATGATGGGTCTATATAAATAAGAGAAATAAATAAATAAAATTATACATGTGTAGGGGTTTCCTGGACTCCCTATCAGTAATCCTATTGAACAGCACTACAGCCTGCCTCTCTCCACTCTGACATGGATGACAACAGAGAACAATAGTGTGCATTCATCTGTACAGCAGTGAGGATAGACTTTAGGTATAGTGATTCAGAGACTTCTGCAAGTCATATTATTAATATAGCATATCCACATCCCAGGCACACATGCCAGTACCAGGGGGATGCGGTTCCCAGAAGACGCAGCATAAAACATTACCGAAACACAAACACCAATCAGGACTCTTCTTCCATTTTCCAACCTGCTTTAGAAATATAAAAGCAGCGATCTGATTGGTCGCCTCAGACAACATATCATCTCCCTCACATTACATACAGTACGTGAGCAGTCCTTACATCCCATTTATGATATTAGCGGGGAGACAGTAACCAGTACCCAGGTCCCCCTCACCCCCCTCCGACATGGCACAAATTGCCTCCTCCGCCGGGCACTCACCAGCCGTCTACTCCTTAGCGAACCTCTCTCTACAATCTTGCTAGTTTGACATCTCCTTCATATTGAACCACAGGCCCGGATACTCCTTCGTTTCCCTTCGACCCCGTCCAGACGTACGTACAGCGTCACTACGTACAGCGCATGTCCCGGATACACAAGCTAAGAGTGTTTGTCCGCGGCGTTGCCATTAAAGTTGTTGAAAAAAAAAAGGCGTAGTTGTGAGAGATTTACTAGGGTCGTGACTAGAGTGGAGTTGCTCCTGGTAGGTATGATGTCACAGGAAGGGGCGGAGCCTCTCCGATGAGGGCGGGGTCTCTGCTATCATAACGCTGTGCTGTATAGAGGAAGCAGGAGTGGAGCTCGTGTAGATGGAGAACAGAAAGCTGTGAGGACTGTTTTGTGGGGCTGCATGATGGAAGGGGAGTGATAGGATTGTTTTGCATGGGACTGCATGTTGGTGGAGGCTGAGAGGAGGGAGTGATGTATTTACATGGGACTGTAAGTTGAGGGGCTGAAAAGAGACTGATGTTTTACATGAGGCTGTATCCTGGAGAGTCTGGGGGATTGGATTGATGTTTAGGGTGGTATAGGAGTTCCTGGGGTGCCATTGGCATCGAGGGAGACAGGGGCTTTTGGGTGCTGCTCTCATCTGAGGGAGAGCAGGGGTCCTTGTTGTGCTGCTGGCATGTAAGGGGGGGATGCTGCTGGCATGGATGGGGGGCAGGGGTCCCTGGTGTGCTGCTGGCAACTAAAGGGGGTGGAGACATGGGTCTCTGGGGGCTGAGGTGGTCCTGTCCCCTGGGGGGCTGCCGCCTCTGGGCTGAGGGGGGGGGGGCGCGCTCTGGTCCTTGGGGGCTGCCACCTGTATGCTAGGGTCTCCGGTACCTGGGGAGCTGCTGCTTGTGTGCTGTTGTGATCCAGACCCTGGGAGGCTGCTGCCTGTGTGCTAGGGGGGGTCCAGTCCTGGGGGCTTGTCGTCTGTGTGTGTGGTTCTGGTCCCTAGAGGCTGCCATCTGTGCTTTGGGAAGGGGAGTCCCTGAGAGGCTGCTGCCTGTGTGGGGTGCTGACTTCATGTAAGTGGGGGGTCTCTGGGGGTGCTGCCTGTGTGTGAGGGTAGGCTGTGGGGGTCCCTGGGCGGGCTGCTGTCAGTGTGCGTGTGGGGGATCCATGAGGGACTGCCGTCTGTGTAGTGGCATAACTAGGAATGGCTGTGCCCCAAGGCGAACATTTGGGGACCCCCACACACAAACCGCATTCCTGTGCAAACTATAATGCCCCATAGCGGCCCCTGCACCTGGTATAATGCCCCATTGTGGACCACCCATGAATAATTATTATACTCTGGGGAGTTTTTTCAGACCCCAGAGTATAATGATCGGAGACCAGGGGAGGATACAAACCAAAAAAAAAAAAAAAAAAAAACTATGTCACTTACCTCTTTCTGGCTCCGGCACACTCCCCCTACTTCGGCCATTTTCTATGTTGGACCGGATCCCTCGTGAGTCGGGCCGACATCGCGACGCACAATGACGCAGGCCCGGCCCACGTAACGTCACCAAACAGGCCCGAAGCCTTTGGAGCATAGGAGAGGTAAGTAATGTTGTTTTTATGTTCCCTCACCTCCCCTGGCCCTCCGATCATTATTCTCTGGGGTCATGTCAGACCCCAAAGTATAATGATAGCAGTGTTTGTGGGTTTTGGCTTGCGGCCTCACTTACCGCTCCTGCTCACAGTCATCTCCACTTCCGCAGGAGCGGGGATTGGTAAGTATATAGGTCCCGTTACCTGCTGGGGTTACTTCAGAAGGTAACAAGCCTATTAAAAGAAAAAAAAAAATAATACCCTCCAGGTCTCCAGATGTCCTGGGCCCTGTGGCAGCTGCTACCGCTGGTACCCCGGTAGTTACATCCCTGCATCTGTGTGTTGTCGGGGGGGGGGTTGCCTCTGTGTGTTGGTGTCCCTGCATGTGTGGAGGAGGTGGTTGTGGGGGTCCTGGAGGAGGGGGGCTGCTTGTGTGTACGCAGGGTTTTGCGGCAGTGTAAATCATGTGGTTCTGGTTACATAGCACAGGGACGCTGGAGGTATAACATACAGTAGTGCCCTCCTGTGCCCCTATGCTAAATGTATTCCCACTCCTCCTGCATTATAAATAGAATGGCCACCACAGCCTAATGCATCACCCTTTCATAACCAGGGTGTGAGCTGTATGCATAAACACTTTCCAACCCTGCAATGATTGCTGGCACCAAACTGACACTCATTGCTGCATAAAGAGGTTACCCACAATGTAGGGACTCCTTCAGAGCAGGAGGAGTCCCTAAATTAGAAGGGGCGAATCCAAGACATAACTTGTCTGTGTTTCTTGACCAAGTGTAAACCCTTGACCGTGACTAACCCCTGCACTTAGGTTTAGTTGTGGTCAAGTTATGACTGCAATTAACCCATTCTAGTGCATGAGTTAGTAACTCTAACAAATGTTAACGTCACTATAATCTTTCTGTATAGCAGGGAGGGATTTTATTTGGCTTTGATAGACTACGTTGATAACCAGGGGAGGTGGGTTTTAAAAAAAATAAATAAATAAATAAAATGGTTAATGAGGGTTGTGCAGGGGGTTTTATTTCAATCAAATATATTTTTTAAAATGTCGATGTTGTTTGTTTTATTAATATCACTGTATGGGGAGCTTAGTGTAAGATATAGACCCCATACTGACCAACCTGTACAGAATACACCGAGACCATGAACCTACCTGCAGCAACCCCATTCTAGTCAGGTCAGTAGTGAGACAGGTGGAATGGAATTGTAGTAAGGAGGACCTACCTATAGCAACTACAGAATACACCGAGACTATGAACCTACCTGCAGCAACTCCATTCTAGTCAGTTCTGTAGTGAGACAGCTAGAATGGAGTTGCTGTAAGGAGGACCTACCTGCAGCAACTACAGAATACACCGAGACTATGAACCTACCTATAGTAACTACAGAATACACCCAGACCATGAACCTACCTGCAGTAACTACAGAATACACCCAGACCATGAACCTACCTATAGTAACTACATAATACACCGAGACCATGAACCTACCTGCAGCAACTCCATTTTAGTCAATTCTGTAGTGAGACAGCTAGAATGGAGTTGCTGTAAGGAGAACCTACCTATAGCAACTACAGAATATACTGAGACTATGAACCTACCTGCAACAACTCCATTCTAGTCAGTTCTGTTGTGAGACAGCCAGAATGGAGTATTGTAAGGAGGACCTACCTATAGCAACTATAGAATATAATGAGAATATGAACCTACCTGCAGCAACTCCATTCTAGTCAATTCTGTTGTGAGACAGCTAGAATGGAGTTGCTGTAAGGAGGACCTACATATAACAACTATAGAATATAATGAGAATATGAACCTACCTGCAGCAACTCCATTCTCGTCAGTTCTGTTGTGAGACAGCTAGAATGGAGTTATTGTATGGAGGACCTACCTATAGCAACTACAGAATACTCCGAGACTATGGACCTACCTGCAGCAACTCCATTCTAGTCAGTTCTGTAGTGAGACAGATAGAATGGAGTTGCTGTAAGGAGGACCTACCTATAGCAACTACAGAATACACTGACACCATGAACCTACCTGCAGTAACTATATACTTATAAATCAGACGCACAGCGATACATCAGAATTTAGATCTATGTCAGCTATGAATTGCCATATATTTCCATTATCACTTACAACAAGAAAGTGGCGCGGGATATAATAAACACGTCAGGCCGAGGCGTCACCACCCTTTTCAGACCATATCCGGACAATGTTTCAGAACTGGTCTGGTCAAATTATATATACATATGGCACTCATAAATGATATGCATATATATATATATTTTATTTATGAGAGCCATATGTACATATATATACAGGAATGTGTTTTTCCTCCTTTCCTATTGATAATCATATAATATATATTATATATATATATATATATATAATGTCCCTCTTGGCCAGTTCTGACTCCAGGATCCTCCCTATAGAAACTCCACTCTAGCTTGTCCTGTAGTGAGGTAACTAGATTGGAGTTTCTGACGGCAGCTCCTGTAAGCAACTCCATTCTAGTCACCTCAGTAAAGAACTGTCTACATTGGAGTTGGTTCTAGCAGGTCCTCCCTCCAGCAACTCCAATCTAGTCACCTCAGTAATGAATTGTCTAGAATGGAGTTGCTCTTGGTAGGTCCTCCCTCCAGCAACTCCATTCTAGATCGTTCACTAGTGAGGTGACTAGATTGGAGTTGCTGGAGGGAGGACCTACCAGGAGCAACTCCATTCTAGCCGCAACCGATTTACTAGCAATGTGCAGGACTAGGAGTCCGAGCAAGTCCTTTAATTCTTCGTGGTGTGTGCCTGTTCATATACTATGGATCTGTATACACGTATATAACATATATATATGTATAAATATATAGTAATTTATATCTAAATATACTTGTATAAGTGTTATTTTTTTCATTTGGGATATTGAAATAATTTTTGGGCTTTATTTTATCTTATTTTTATTTTTTTTTAATATACAGGAAAATGTAAACAATGTTTTTCTGACATTTTTCACGTCTTCTTTTAATAGCAAAGTGCTACTAAAAAGACATTTTAAAATAGTTTTCCATTTCCTTTACGGTAATTCTTATGTAGTGTTGTGTTGCCGGAGGTGGGTGTGGTTTTTAACTTTTTTATTATTATTGTACTTTAATTTTTTTAGATTTTATTTTACTTTTTTTTACATTTTGTTTTCCATAAGGTCATAATACATACAAACGTACAGGTACGTCCCTGCGGAGTTAAGAGTCTATATTGTCTATGGGCAGTCCGGAACTGTTTAAAGGGGTTGTCCAGATTCAGCAAATAAATGTTATTGTTTGTATTAGGAAAAGTTATACAATTTTCCAATATACTTTCTGTATCAATTCCTCACGGTTCTCTAGATCTCTGCTTCTTGTCATTTCCTTTATTTACTTCCAGAGGAAAAAAACAGTCCATGGTCATGTGATGTACAGTTCATGGTCATGTGATATACAGTCCATGGTCATGTAATGGACACACAGGTGCACAGCTCCTTACCAGGCAGATGTCTGATTACTGTGCTGTGACTAAAAACAAGCTATTCACCTGTGTGTCCATCTCATGATCATGGACTGTATATCACAGGACTATGGACTGTATATCACATGACCACAGACTGATTTGTATCCACTTGAAGTAAACAAAGAAGGACAGCAAGCAGAGATAAAGGAAACCCTGAGAAAGTATATTGGAAAACTGTATAACTTTTCATTACACAAATAACATATATTTGCTGAAACTGGACAACCCCTTTAAGGCATTTTTTTTTAACCATAACGTGATGGGAGTCTCTAAATCTGTGCCAATGATGGTCAGGATGTGGTTTTTAACCATAATAATGCTTTAAAAAACACACGCTATACAGAGAATGGGCCATTTACACAACGGCATATATTGAAAACAGCGAGCCTGTGGTATGAGCGTTTTGGTAAATGGATTTTGGTGCAGAAGAGAGCACCAAAATCATGACAACTCTGTGTGAACATATGGCCATGTTCACACAGCAGCATTTGGTATTTTGTAAAAGTATTTGCAAGATAAAACTATGAGAGGAACGTATAGAAGAACGATGCTCATGGAAAGATTTTTGCATATTTCGGACCCTCTCCTAGTCTGATGCAATACACACTTGCCAACTGTCCAGAATTTGTTTGGATTATCTTGAAATTCCAGTCACAATCCAGGCAGTTTTGTTGTATCAAAGTCTGAAAAGGGGTGGTCTTTATATAAACTGGGGCAGATTTATTAAGACTTGCATTTGTACGTTGTGAACGAGGCACAGAACGGGTTGGGGGGGACTTGTTGGCTTAAATGTGTGTTGATGACTACCCCTACTCTGTCCAAAAGCAAGCAGATCCAGGGGTTTTGGGGGCAGAATGTAAGCCATGACAGGGGTGGGCTCCCCAGAATACAGCGGTCAAAGACGAGAAGGATGACTCAATACCAATTCAGCTAAAACGTACTTTACTAAGACCACAGTAAAGGAACCACACAGAATTTCACACACACTGAACTGGAGAGCCGAGACCCCTGTGTTGCATAACCTGGTAGGCTCTATGTTCAAACTACCTCACTATAGTTTGCCTACCGACAGGCCCGTCTAGGACGGCCGCCCAATTACCCATTAATACTTCTGATAAAGAAGGGAGACTTTTGTGTGTAAAGCTGGCTTACCGGTGATGCAGCACAGGGGCTAACAAACTTATAGGGAACTCTAAACCCAGACCTCCCTGTTCCCCCCTAGTGAATATCAGAATCCAGAGTCCTTAGCAATTGGAAACAGGGAATTTGATGAACCTGGTAATATTTCAGAAATGCACAGGATCCTCTGAGCTTAGGTTGCAACAGGTGAAGAATCCAGAGTCCTTAATAATGCCAATAATAATTAAGTGAAGATGCTGTCTTTGACTAATAGCAAGAGGCCTAACTGAGTGTCAATAGAAAGTCTTAACACCCTAATCCTATACCAAAGCTAACTGTTGTTGTGTGCACGTTGTAGACCACTGCCGCGCAGCTGACCTGAGCTCAGGCTTACCGACCCATGTCATGGACCTTTCCAGCTGAAATAGCTGCTGATGATGCAGGATCTTCTCCACATACGTTCAGTCGCAGTTCCCAATGTGGCTCCTCACAAGGCCCGGCTTTCGTTGCTCCCCAGTGGTGCTCTCCTGCGTGATCTTCTCCCATCTAAGGTGAGAAGAGGTTGTCTATGTTCATCCAGCGCTACTCTCATTTCCGGCAGAAAATTCTCCAGCGCGGATGACGACAGATCCTATCCCAGCATCTCTGCCTTTCACAAACACTTGGAGACTAACTAACTCAAAATGGCCACATCAGAGCTTCCTGTGAAGCACTTATCCTACCTATCCTACCATCTTGTGACCAAAGGGCAATATTGCAGACATTCGTCCATACAATATAATGTAATCAGCATACAATGTGCAACTATATACAACTGTACAGCTCATCACAAACTCCAGGGTACTCATTCAGAATGTATAGGTTGTCAAACATGGGCAAGTGTGGTGTATTTGCCTGCCTCTCACAAGAACTTAAAGTGGACCTTTCATGTCCTTTAAGATAGGGCATACGATATACCGTTTCCCACAATGAGATGCAATCAGGGCCGGTTTTAGACAAAGTGGGGCCCTGGGCAAAATTAAAAGCAGGGCCCCAAATGCTGATATGCAAACAACACCATTGTCTTCCAGTGACAACCCCTATAATAACGTCTCCTTTCTGCCAACAAAAAAGTAATAACAAGCCCCATTTTAGCATACACAATTCAAATGAGCACCTTTGTACCACCTAATAGATTTTTGCACCCAGTCATCAGTTATTATAGCGCCTCCTTATAAATAATAGTCTCTGCTTATAAATAATATTACACCTTTATCAGTAATAGTGCCCTTATAAATGATAAATAGTGCCCTGTATCAGTAATATTCCCCCTTATCAGTAACAGACACCCCGTAAAAATAATACTGCTCCCTTATAAATAATAGCCCCCTCATAAATAATAGTTACCCTTATAAATAATAGTCCCCATTATCACTAATAGCCCCCTTTATACAGTCATATGAAAAAGTTTGGGCACCCCTATTAATCTTAATCATTTTTAGTTCTAAATATTTGGGTGTTTGCAACAGCCATTTCAATTTGATATATCTAATAACTGATGGACACAGTAATATTTCAGGATTGAAATGAGGTTTATTGTACTAACAGAAAATGTGCAATATGCATTAAACCAAAATTTGACCGGTGCAAAAATTTGGGTACCCTTATCATTTTATTGATTTGAATACTCCTAACTACTTTTTACTGACTTACTGAAGCACAAAATTGGTTTTGTAACCTCACTGAGCTTTGAACTTCATAGCCAGGTGTATCCAATCATGAGAAAAGGTATTTAAGGTGGCCAATTGCAAGTTGTTCTCCTATTTGAATCTCCTCTGAAGAGTGGCGTCATGGGCTCCTCAAAACAACTCTCAAATGATCTGAAAACAAAGATTGTTCAACATAGTTGTTCAGGGGAAGGATACAAAAAGTTGTCTCAGAGATTTAACCTGTCAGTTTCCACTGTGAGGAACATAGTAAGGAAATGGAAGACCACAGGGACAGTTCTTGTTAAGCCCAGAAGTGGCAGGCCAAGAAAAATATCAGAAAGGCAGAGAAGAAGAATGGTGAGAATAGTCAAGGACAATCCACAGACCACCTCCAAAGAGCTGCAGCATCATCTTGCTGCAGATGGTGTCACTGTGCATCGGTCAACAATACAGCACACTTTGCACAAGGAGAAGCTGTATGGGAGAGTGATGCGAAAGAAGCCGTTTCTGAAAGCACGCCACAAACAGAGTCGCCTGAGGTATGCAAAAGCACATTTGGACAAGCCAGCTTCATTTTGGAAGAAGGTCCTATGGACTGATGAAACAAAGATTGAGTTGTTTGGTCATACAAAAAGGCGTTATGCATGGCATCCAAAAAACACAGCATTCCAAGAAAAACACTTGCTACCCACTGTAAAATTTGGTGGAGGTTCCATCATGCTTTGGGGCTGTGTGGCCAATGCCGACACCGGGAATCTTGTTAAAGTTGAGGGTCGCATGGATTCAACTCAGTATCAGCAGATTCTTGAGAATAATGGACAAGAATCAGTGACGAATTTGAAGTTACGCCGGGGATGGATATTTCAGCAAGACAATGATCCAAAACACAGCTCCAAATCTACTCAGGCATTCATGCAGAGGAACAATTACAATGTTCTGGAATGACCATCCCAGTCCCCAGACCTGAATATCATTGAACATCTGTGGGATAATTTGAAGCGGGCTGTCCATGCTCGGCGACCATCAAACTTAACTGAACTGGAATTGTTTTGTAAAGAGGAATGGTCAAAAATACCTTCATCCAGGATCCAGGAACTGATTAAAAGCTACAGGAAGCGACTAGAGGCTGTTATTTTTGCAAAAGGAGGATCTACTAAATATTAATGTCACTTTTCTGTTGAGGTGCCCATACTTTTGCACCGGTCAAATTTTGGTTTAATGCATATTGCTCATTTTCTGTTAGTACAATAAACCTCATTTCAATCCTGAAATATTACTGTGTCCATCAGTTATTAGATATATCAAATTGAAATGGCTGTTGCAAACACCCAAATATTTAGAACTAAAAATGATTACGATTAATAGGGGTGCCCAAACATTTTCATATGACTGTAAATAAGCCCACTTAACAATTATACCCCCCCTTATAAAAAGTTCCCCTCTTATAAATAATAGATCCCCCCTTATAATGGATGCCTTATATATAATAGTTCCCCCGTTATAAATAATAGCCCATCTTATAAATAATAGTTCCCCCTTATAATAGCCCCCTCATACTTAAGTTTCCCAATTATATATAGTAACCCACCCTTATATATAATAGTTCTCCGTTATACAGTGTCGGACTGAAGGGCCTTAGGCCCACCAGAGGAACTTGTTCTGGGGCCCCACCCAACAGCTTCCTGCTAGCCTACACCACGGCTCCTTCACTGAAGTCTTACATATGTGCTGACTATCTGGTGTTACTGAGTATGTTCCCAGTATAGTCAGCCCCTATAATACTGTGCAGGCCCCAATAACTCCATGGCCAGTTCATGCATAGTACTGTATGGGTAATGATATGGCCATGGGGCACTACACGTATGTGCAAGATTATAGTGAGGGAGCTGTGATGCAGACATAGCACACAGGGCTGCCAGCAGGAATTGTGAGCTCCCCCCCCACAGTATAATGCTCCACATGGTATATAATGCTCCACAGTATAAAATGCTCTCCTGAGCCCTCCAGTTTCCCCACATGGTATATAATGCTCCACAGTGATCCCACACAGTATAAAATGCTCCCCTGAGCCCCCCATAGTGGCCCCACATAGTATGTAAGGCTCCACACAGTATAATACTCCACAGTGATCCACACAGTATACTACCCCTTAGTGGCCCCAGACAGTGCAATATGCTCCCCAGCAGCCCCACACAATATAATATGCTCATAACAGTATAATATGCACCCCACAATGCCCCCCCAGTATAATGCTCCAGTGGCCTAACACAGTATAACATGCTCCATAATGACCTCCACACAGTATAATATGTTCCCCACAGTCCCCCACAGTATAATGCTCTACAATGGCCCCACAGGGTATCATATGCTCCCGAAAAGCCCCACACAATATAATACACTCCACAGTGGCCCCACACAGTATAACAGGCTCCCCACACTGTCCCTTCCCCCAGTATAAAGCTCCACAGTGGCCCATAGTATAATATGCTCCCCAGAGGGCCCCCGCTAGTATAATGCTCCACAGTGCCCCCTCCAGTATTTTGCTCCACAGTGTCCCCACGCAATATATTATGCTCCCCAGAGGGCCCCCTAGTATAATGCTCATTAGTCCCCCCCCGAATAATGCCCCACAGTGGCGCCACGCAATATAATATGCTCTGCTGATGGCCCCCAGAATAATGCTCCACAGTGACCCCACTCAGTATAACATGCTCCAGAAATGGCCTCCACACAGTATAATATACTGCCCAGAGAGGTTTCCCCAGTATAATACTCCACAGTGGCCCAAAACAGTATAATATGCTCTCCAGAGCACCCCCCAGTATAATGCTCCACAGTGGCCCAAAACAGTATAACATGCTCTCCAGAGCCCCCCCCCAGTATAATGCTCCACAGTGGACCCGCACAGTATAATATACTGGGGGGCCCCTCTGTAGAGCATATTATACTGTGTGGGGAAACCGTGCAGCATTATACTGGCGGGGGCTCTGGAGAGCATATTATACTGTGTGGGGCCACTGTGGAGCATTATACTGGGGAGGGGGCCCTCTGGAGAACATGTTATATTTTATGGGGCCTCTATGGAGTATTATAAAGTGGTGGGGCTCTGGAGAGCATGTTATATTCTGTGGGGCCACTTTGGAGCATTATACTGGGGGGCCCCTCTGGAGAGCATATTATACTGTGTGGGGCCCCTCTGGAGAGCAAAATGCTCCAAAGTAGCCCCACATAATATAACATTATCTCCAGAGCCCCCCCCCACATTATAATTTTCTACAGAAGCCCCACAGAATATAACATGCTATCCAGAGGGCCCCTTCCCCAGTATAATGCTCCACAGTGGCCCCAAACAGTATACAGTGCTGGCCAAAAGTATTGGCACCCCTGCAATTCTGTCAGATAATACTCAATTTCTTCCAGAAAATGATTGCAATCACAAATGCTTTGGTAATAATATCTTCATTTAATTTGTTGTCAATGGAAAACCACAAAAAGAATTGTCAAAAAGCCAAATTGGATATAATTCCACACCAAACATAAAAAAGGGGGTGGACAAAAGTATTGGCACCCTTTGAAAAATCATGTGATGCTTCTCTAATTTGTGTAATTAACAGCACCTGTTACTTACCTGTGGCACATAACAGGTGGTGGCAATAACTAAATCACACTTGCAGCCAGTTGAAATGGATTAAAGTTGACTCAACCTCTGTCCTGTGTCCTTGTGTGTACCACATTGAGCATGGAGAAAAGAAAGAAGACCAAAGAACTGTCTGAGGACTTGAGAAGCAACATTGTGAGGAAGCATGAGCAATCTCAAGGCTACAAGTCCATCTCCAAAGACCTGAATGTTCCTGTGTCTACCGTGCGCAGTGTCATCAAGAAGTTTAAAGCCCATAGCACTGTGGCTAACCTCCCTAGATGTGGACGGAAAAGAAAAATTGACGAGAGATTTCAACGAAAGATTGTGCGGATGGTGGCTAAAGAACCTCGACTAACATCCAAACAAGTTCTAGCTGCCCTGCAGTCCGAGGGTACAACAGTGTCAACCCGTACTATTCGTCGGCGTCTGAATGAAAAGGGACTCTATGGTAGGATATCCAGGAAGACCCCACTTCTGACCCAGAGACATAAAAAAGCCAGGCTGGAGTTTGCCAAAACTTACCTGAGAAAGCCAAAAACTTTTTGGAAGAATGTTCTCTGGTCAGATGAGACAAAAGTAGAGCTTTTTGGGAAAAGGCATCAACATAGAGTTTACAGGAAAAAAAAAGAGGCCTTCAAAGAAAAGAACACGGTCCCTACAGTCAAACATGGCGGAGGTTCCCTGATGTTTTGGGGTTGCTTTGCTGCCTCTGGCACTGGACTGCTTGACCGTGTGCATGGCATTATGAAGTCTGAAGACTACCAACAAATTTGGCAGCATAATGTAGGGCCCAGTGTGAGAAAGCTGGGTCTCCCTCAGAGGTCATGGGTCTTCCAGCAGGACAATGACCCAAAACACACTTCAAAAAGCACTAGAAAATGGTTTGAGAGAAAGCACTGGAGACTTCTAAAGTGGCCAGCAATGAGTCCAGACCTGAATCCCATAGAACACCTGTGGAGAGATCTCAAAATGGCAGTTTGGAGAAGGCACCCTTCAAATCTCAGGGACCTGGAGAAATTTGCCAAAGAAGAATGGTCTAAAATTCCAGCAGAGCATTGTAAGAAACTCATTGATGGTTATCGGAAGCGGTTGTTCGCAGTTATTTTGTCTAAAGGTTGTGCTACCAAGTATTAGGCTGAGGGTGCCAATACTTTTGTCCGGCCTATTTTTGGAGTTTTGTGTAAAATGATCAATGATCTGACTTTTTTTTCATTCTCTTTTGTGTTTTTTCATTGCAAGCAAAATAAATGAAGATATTATTACCAAAGCATTTGTGATTGCAATCATTTTCTGGAAGAAATTGAGTATTATCTGACAGAATTGCAGGGGTGTCAATACTTTTGGCCAGCACTGTAATATGCTATCCACAGGGGCTCTACAGTGCTATTATTATATTATATTCTGGGGTCTCTTCAGACCCCAGAGTATAATAATCGAAGGCCCGGGGGAGGTGAGGGAAAATAACAAACAGTTATACTCACCTTGTCTTACCTCTGCTGGGCCTCCTCACGCTGCTCCGTTATCCCCGCCGGCGCCGGCTTCTTCTCTGCGGCTGACGTCACGCGTTGTGGACATCACCACTGAGGCCTGTGACTGGGCCTCAGCGATTACGTGAGGCACGCTGTCAGCACGCCCCACGTCATCGCTAAGGCTGAGGCCTGGCCTCAGTGGTGATGTCCGGAACGCCAGAAGATGACGTCGGACGCAAGGACAGGTGAGTAAAAATGTTTGTTATTTTTACTCACCTCGGAAAGGGGCCCTGCGGTCCCTTTCTGTTATTGATTTGTCCGGGCCTGACTCCGGGATCCGGAGTCATCAGGTTCTGGATCCCGGGGGCCCCTTTGGGGACAGGGCCCTGGGCAATTGCCCAGTTTGCCTCCCCCTAACGCCGGCCCTGGATGCAATGACACTGAGCTGTGAGGCCAGGCTGCAATGATGTCGTTAGCCAAAATTAATACCACCGATATCTCTGGAACCCGAGCCACGTACCTGCAAAACTGAAAGTACGCTGAATTCAGAGCACTGTCAGATTTGCAAAGGTATAAAACATGCTCTATCTTAGAGGACATGAAAGGTCCTCTTTAAATGCCCTAATTTTATGAATTTAAATATTGGTAACTATAAAAATACTGACTAAAATACTACCATGAGACAAGTGGTCAAATAGCAATACAGATTCATATTGCCCATTAGAAACAAAGTACATATTGCCTGTCATATGTAGAAACCTTTAAGTGAAAGTGCAAAATATAATATATACAGCAGTAGATCTAAAGCTTGCTTCAATTTTTTTTTTTTTTTGCCATTGGGCCATAGCCCTCCAGTACACAACATAATAATGTAATATGAACAATGCACTTACTCATCGTTCACATTATACAGTCTCTGAATGGTGCTTTGGCTTTTGATGTGATTTGCAGACTGATCTGCCAATTCAAACACAAGCCAGAAGTCCCTGTTTTCTATGTAAGTCTATGAACGAATAAGATTCAGACTCTCATAGGCTTATTTATTAAATATTTTTGTCTAATTGTATAGTGCGAACATATTTTGCAGTGCTTTACAGATATTATCAATCACTCTACCATGTAGGGCTCACAATTCTACATCTTTCAGTATGCCTTTGGAGTGTGGGGGGAACCGGAGTACCTGGAGGAAACACACACAAACACGAAAACATACAAACTCTATGCAGATATTGTCCTTGGTCGGATTCAAATACAGTGCTAACCACTGAGCCACTGTGCTGCCCATAGACATACATAGACAAAGTAAGGTCAGTCTGCATAACACATGACTGGGACATCATTTGGAATCTGAATAATGTGAATGATGCACTCGGTCAGTGAGAGCATCATTCACACTACATCAGCATGCCGTGTGCTACAGGGGCTTTAACGTGTACAACACATTCAAATACCTTCAACTTAAAATAACATAGCCCCATTAGAGGAGACTAGCACAGTATTTGGGATCTATGACACAGAACTGTATCTAGGGTTACCACGCTTTTCATCCAAAAATACTGGTAAGGTGTCCCAGCTGAAAAGAGGAGTGCTTTTTGCGGATGGGGGAGTTATTGAAAATTTGCAACCAGAAGCGTGTTCAGTTATCCCTATGTATGTATTTGTTTTTTTTACATTTTTTTAGCGTAGAGGCCACTCTGGATCATATATGGTGTGGAGTACCGCTATGGGACATTATACTATGTAGAAGGCTGCTATGGGACATTATATTGTGTGGAGGCCACTATGGGATATTATACTGCATGGAGGGCTGTTGGAGAATCAGAACAAAGGACAGGTGGACTGCTAAAATAGCGGTTACATATGGAGCCTAGTGGACCCTATTGAATATAATAGGGTCCTTGAGGTTATCCTTGAGGGTATCTTGAGATCAATAAAAGCACAATTCCTTGAAAAAGCAGTTTTTAGAAATATGCAAATGACTTCAAGTGCAATGAAGCTTTCCAAAGTCTCCAAAGGCTCAGACTCCAAGTTTCAAACACCACCTTATACACTTGATTAACTGCCTCTTCCTGTCCTACAACTATGGAGCTGCTTTTTAAATTCTGTCACATGTGCCTGGCATTTCCCGGCTGGAGCCCTTAGAGGCTCTAGCTCAAACCCCAATTGCACTTGAGACTCATTTGCATATTGCTAAAAATTCCTTTTCCAAACAAATGGTACATCTCTTGGACTATCTATAAGTATGAGGCTACTCAATATAATGTCCCCTACAATACTCTGTGACAGGACGGCTATTGAGGTTCCTGTTGACAGACTCCCTTTAAGTCAGACCACTAAGGCCTCTACCATGGCTTATGCTTAGTTATCTCTGTGTTTCTTGTTTACTAAAATAAAGACAAACCAAATATGTGTATACTGCACATGAAACGCAAAGTGTGAACTTGGGATAGAGTCAAGGGCCACACCTGAGGTTTCAATAATGTGGTGGGTTGACCATCTTTCCTCTTCTAGTGTAAGTACTGTGAGAATCAATAAAAAGCTCAGACTCACTGATAGTTTATATACCCTGACTTCTTTATTAATTTTCATTAAAAGTCAGGGGGTCCTGATGATAATGATGGACTCTTGACTCACGAAGAGTCGTCCTTCAGCACTCAGGAGAGGAAAAACCCCCAGTGGAGGAAACCTCTAAGGAGCCATGGCTGAAGGACTGCCCCTCCTCTGGGCTGTAGAGGATAAGTTTGATGCAGAAGCCGAGCCCGGAATCTGTGTTTTGATGCAGCAGGAAACTCACTTGTTCAGTGAGTACATCTGACTGCGAAAAGTCCAGCAAATTGCTATGTCTGGTCAGAGAACAGAGACCTAGTCTGGTATCTGTCTCTTGATGCAGTAGGAAACTCAGTTGTTCAGTGAGTACATCTAACTGCGAAAAGTCCAGTAAATGTCATGTCCAGGGGTGAGAACAGAGACCTAGTCTAGTATCTGTCTCTTGATGCAGCAGGAAACTCACTTGTATGGTGAGTATCTCTGACTGTGAAAAGTCTGATAAATGTCATGTCCAGGGGTGAGAACAGAGACCTAATCTGGAATCTGTCTCTTGGTGCAGTAGGAAACTCACTTGTTCAGGGAGTACATCTGACTGTGAAAAGTCTGATAAATGTCATGTCCAACGGTGAGAACAGAGTCCTAATCTGGAATCTGTCTCTTGGTGCAGTAGGAAACTCACTTGTTTTGTGAGTACATTTGACTTCGAAACATCCGGTAAATGTCTTGTCCAGGGGTGAGAACAGAGACCGAGACCAGAATCTGTCTCTTGATGCAGCAGGAAACTCACTTGTTCACTAAGTACATCAGACTGTGAAATGGACAGTAAATGTCACATCCAGTATTTAGTCCAAGCTCCGAATCTTTCTTGTCTTGCTGAAATGCAGGTCTGACTTGTAGTATAGTTGTCACCTTCAGCTGAATCCTATAATTATTGTCGTAATACAGCGAGCCCGTGCTCTGGAACAACAGAAACAACAAATCTCATTATGACTGATCATAGGTCAGATTTTGATTTATAGAATTTCTACTTTCCAATACGTGTCACTAGGGGCACTTCTCTCATTTTCTTTGAAAAATAGTTAAACTTGTGTCATTTAAATTTTGACATGAATATAGAAGAAAGCGTCACATAAGAAACCCTATTGGTGTTTATGCTTTGCAAACATAAAGGAGACCATCCTCTTGAGACCCCCACTCTCTTAGCCGATGTGAAGAGCTATACCATCTGTTACATGGTTACCCATTAATCTGAATAAGCCATGTAATCCTAGATCTTCTACCCATTGATAACAACTAATAGTGATCACCAGGAGCTTCAGCTGCAAGATCCCAGTGATCAGCTGACTACCAAAGGTCCCTATTTAGAAAGGATGGGATGATGTCTGCTTTAGAGCATTTATTATAACTCACTGAAAACAACGCCATCACGTCACGACACAGGAGGACCATCCAATTGCCAGGAGGATCTTCTGAATCAAGGGCGGATGAATCCCGAAGGTCTCAGAATGGAACATGATGAATTTATAATTGAGAAACATCAGGCCTGCAGCTGAGAAAGAGCAAAAGAGCAGAATAAATCATATACTGAGCATAACACCATGTATGAAGTGAGGACCAAGAACTAAACCTGACAAATGGAACCTTTAATAACAGGCCAGTCCATTTATCTACATTGTCTAATCCAGAACATCATTATCAATTACAAGTAACTGAATTTCTAAATCTCTAAATGTATTACTAGGCCCCGCCACAATGTGTTATGATCACAACATAGCCGTGCTCAGGGCTGCAGATACTTTTACATATAAGTAAGTGAAACACTGATTTATTGTAGGGTATTTGTCATTACTGGACGCAATGGAACAGCCAAACCACAGGGTCAGTAATGATAACTAACCCGTAATTAGTCATGTACTTACTTATAAGTGACAGCAATGGCGGCCATAGCACTGAGTGCAGCTATGCTACAATTGGAAAACCATATGGTAGTACCTTATAGAAATCTGGTTATCATTACAGAATGAGATAAGAGAAGGTAAGGTATCTGTTAGTGTGGTAGCTAGGGATATGCTTACCTAACAACCAGAGTCTGTTCTATGGGGTTGTCAGACAATACTTCGGTGGAAACAGCCTACAATAATCTCTCACTGCCATAATAATCAGATTTGTGTAAAATGAATGTCAGTTTAACTGAGAGGTTTTATCCCAAAGTAAAATAATCAGATATACATCATTATATAATAACCTGTTATCCCACAGCTATTAATACATATTATAATCACTTACTTAATATTCACTTACTGGCAATGGACATCCTACAAGTCCTTTGTAGAACAGGATATTTTCAGGATAATAATTTCAGGATAAGAAGTTGCAAGTAGATCAACCAATCGCTCTGTGTCATCTCACAGAATGGAAGAGTGTGAGTGGAATATAGAACCTCCCAGCTCTCTATGACATCACTCAGTAATGTCATTATGATGTCACCATGACCAAAAGAGAAGAATTCATGTATAATCTGACACACACCAAAATTAAATAGCAATAAAGTTTATTGAAAAATACATGAGACACAAAAAATAAATGAAAAACAATTAACAAAAAACAGAAATAGACAAAGGGTCTGCTATACAATCGAGGCCGACTCTTTTCTGCTGTGGTATCTGTATGTACACCAATAAAAACACACATTTGTCAAAAAAATAAAAAATAAAACAGACTGTTGGGAATGTTTTGTTTTGCATTATATCATATAAGTATTTATAGTGATTGATATTAAAATATTAGAAAATGGGTTAAGAATCAATAAAATTGTACCTTTGTTTCAGTATGTATCTACCACTTTAAGAGGATATATGTAATGTATTGTGAAAGCTGATTTTTAAAATGTTCTTCAGCCCAGATGTTTTTCCTAAGATCCGTAGTCAAGGTCTCTGACCAAGATGTCTGTCTACTCCCTCCGCCAGAGAACAGGATGTCCTGTATGGTGATAATGTTGGAGCTCATTAAAAATGTTTTATGGGACTTCCAAGGTTCTTTGACCAAGATGAGCTCATCTGGTCAGATGCTTAATTAAGCATCTAAGATGGCGGTTACCGGAAGTTCACGTGCTTATTCATGACCAATTGTATTAGATGTTTTATATGATGTCAGCAAGTTTTTGTATATTGTGAAAAAGCCAACCCATAAAATCATGTGATCAGTAAGGTATAAAAATCGGTGTCTATTGGAAGTCTGTGGGCAGTGTGACAATTTAGGGGGATTTAGCCTCAAAGGCGGCAGCCTCCTGGAATCTACAGTGGTGTAGGTGATACTGGGTGCCGGAGAAGCAGCATTCAGACAGTGCTAATCCAAAATAAAATGGCTTTTATTTAGCTTAAAAGTGGAACATAAACAAAATAACAAACAGCCTGGGCCACACTTAGGGCACTACCTCACTGCTTGCTCCCTTACTAGCCTCTGGGGGCAAGAAGCAACCTGACTCACAGTCAGCTCAAACAATGTCCTCTGTGGAACTCAGTCCTCCTGGGACAGACCGCCTGTCTGTCTCTGTTTCCAGCGCACATCTGCTCCCTGCAGGCTTCCACAGCAGCTCTCCTGCTGCGTACACTCCCTCTGGAGTTGCCCCACCTATGGGTGTGGCTCAGGACCTTTTCAAGCCTGGCTCTGTGTTGCTCACTAGCGCCCTCTATGCTCACACTCTCACAGCAGACACACTATAGCTTGTATGCTGCGTGTGTGTGTGTCCCTATTTGTTAACAAATAAAACTAATTTTATTTGGTTTTAGATGATCGGTGATGTCATGATTTGATAAGGATTTAGAATTTTCCACACACAGACAAAAATTCATTAAATGGGGCTAATATATCAACTCAATATAAATATATCAATCAATAAATGATACATATTGTAATAGGTAGATTAAAGATCCAGTAAAAAATAAATAGCACAATATCCATATAAATCCCAAAAAGTCCCAGACATAGGGTGACAGGCAGTAAAAGGGAGGTACGCCTCTTTTTTTTTGCGTTTCATGTATTTTTCAATAAACTCTAATGTAATTTATTTTGGTGTGCATTGCATTATACATTTCTTATTCGTCCTGCGGCAGCACAGAAGGGTCTTTATCCCCCGCCTTTAATTCCTCCGAGGTTTGGCCCACCTACATAGCAATGAAACAGTTAATTAGCATAATTGATGGTATAAGAACCTCCCCTGTCCACTATCTGTTTGTGTCTTTATTTGTCCTTGTTTTTTTTCCTAAGTGGCCCACAGGGGGCTTTTTACTTTTACACAGTTTTTTTGGTTTTCTTGTTCACATTTCCCAGGCAATGTCTGAGGGGCTCAGCTAGCCAGATAGCTGTCATATACGAGCCTGGAGGTTCCTCCTGTTCAGGAGTGAACTGCTGTAAGTCTAGCAGAGTATGTTAGCTGGTGGGTGGATAGAAGCCGAGGGTATTGCAGATCATGCGGCTATAGCCGCCACTGCGACTGGAGTCCTCTGACACTGCGTCTTCCGGCGCTTAGTGCACATGTACAAAGTCAGTGAACTAGGAGCAGCGGCAGGAGAAGCCCAGAGACCAGAGCAGGTACCCAATCTCGGCATAAGGATTCCTCAATGATGTAGGTACATTGCTTCACGGGAGGGCAGATCTCCTAGAATGGGATTGCCCATTTAAAGCTTCATGTGTATGAGGGCCGGCGTGCTGTGCCTGGTAAGTCGGACCCTCAGAGTACTAAGGTACTGTGCCTTTCTGGGGCTTCCTTGTGTGATTTACTGTTTGTAACAATGTACTGAGTCTTTTTTCATACTTGCACATGTCCAGTGGTAAAAAGCTCTCTAAGAGGAAGTATAGACCTTGTATAGAGTGTCAGCAATTGTTGCCCAATGACCATGTGCCTGACGTATATGTATAATCTGTACTCAGAGTCAAGCCTCTCCTACCAGTCCTCATGCATCTTCTAAAACTAAGCAGAATACTAAGACTGAGTGCTGTATTAGTTGTCTCCAACACTTTCCAGTGGATTATCCTTCCAATATCTGCAGTGTCTGCACTTACATTTCTGAAGATGAACAGATGACTGATAAGGAAGCTAAAACGTTTTTTTCTTGAAATCGTGTATGTCTTGCAAAAAAATCCAAAAGATTAAATAGATTTTTCTCATTTGTGTGATTCTTCTACCTCTTCTGAAGGTGAGCTTCAGACATCTGAATCAGATTCAGACATGGCGATTTCTGAAGATAATTATTTGTTTACAAAAGAAAATACTGGGGGCTTGTCCTGCCATGGCAGACGTGCTTGTACTGAGCTCTGTAGATAGCCCACAAAGCCAGGGGACAAAATACTGCTGATGTGGGGAAGACCCGCTCAAGAAAGGCTCCAGAGGCCCACTCACAACCCAGGCAATTGATGTGCCCATCTGAAACTTTTTTCTCCCTCTAGGAGACCACCACCAGTCCTCAGATAGATAATGATCCCGGATCAGAACCCACCACCATTATGCCGCTTTCCCACGCACCTCTGTACCCGGACCGGAAATTCGAGACCTCATACCAGAGGCAACAGCAGGCTCTCCCTGTCCTCACCAGTGAAACTGTGCCTCACTCTTCCGCCCGGAACACTCCAGTGAGTGCCACTTCTCCTGCGCCAGAGATTCCTCCTTCTCCCCTGCCATCTTGCTTCACCACGTGTGCTCAGTCCCTGGCACCAGAAGCTGTTATGGGCAATGAAAACCCTGCAGTCTCACTATCGGGACCTGAGATGTTGACTACAGCTTGTCCTCCCTCCGACTCTCCATTCGCTCTCCCACCTCGTGTTCCATCAGGGGGCACAGCACGTAGCGACGCAAGGGACTCAGTCATCTGATGGGAATCTTCTGCAGTAGACTACAACCCCAATTCCAATGAAGTTGGGATGTTGTTTAAAACATAAATAAAAACAGAATATGATGATTTGCAAATCCTTTTCAATCTATATTCAATGGAATACATTACAAAGACAAGATATTTAATGTTCAAACAGATAAACTTTATTGTTTGTTTGCAAATATTCACTCATTTTGATTTTGATGCCTGCAACACGTTCCAAAAAAGCTGGGACAGGGCCAACAAAAGACTGGGAAAGTTGAGGAATGCTCAAATAACAGCTGTTTGGAGCACTCCAGAGATGAACAGGTTAATTGGAAACAGGTGAGTGTCATGATTGAGTATAAAGGGAGTATCCCCGAAAGGCTCAGTAGTTCACATGCAAAGATGGGGCGAGGTTCACCACTTTGTGAAGGTGCACACATATGTCTTTTATATTGGACTCATCACCAACATTGTGCAAATATTTCCCTAGTAGGGTGCAGTAAAAATAATACACTCCTGTGGACAATCAGGTCTTGAGGCAGACTTTTTATCATTATTCATGTGTGTTTGTCTAGTCCAGTTTGTGATATTTTATTTTATTTATTGAATAAAAGTTATGTTTTATTAGTATTTCAAGAGACCTATCACCATTATTAGTATTTCACCACTTTGTGAACAACTGCATGAGCAAATAGTCCAACAGTTTAAGAACATTGTTTCTCAATGTACAATGTCAAGGAATTTAGGGATTTCATTATCTACAGTCCATAATATCATCAAAAGATTCAGAGAATCTGGACAAATCTCTGCAAGTAAGTGGCAAGGCCAAAAACCAACAATGAATGCCCGTGACCTTCAATCCTTCAGGTGGCACTACATTAAAAACCGACATCATTCTGTATCGGATATTACCACATGGGCTCAGAAACACTTCAGAAAACTATTGTCAGTGAACACAGTTCGTTGCTACATCTACAAGTGCATGTTAAAACTCTACCATGCAAAGCGAAAGCCATATATCAACAACACCCAGAAACACCGCCGGCTTCTCTGGGCCCGAGCTAATCTGAGATGGACTGACGCAAAGTGGAAAAGTGTCCTGTGGTCTGACCAGTCCACATTTCACATTGTTTTTGGAAATCATGGACGTCGTGTCCTCCGGGAGAAAGAGGAAAAGGACTCTCCGGATTGTTATCAGTGCAAAGTTCAAAAGCCCGCATCTCTGATGGTATGGGGGTGTGTTAGTGCCCATGGCACATCTCTGATGGTATGGGGGTGTGCTGGTGCCCATGGCATGTGTAACTTGCACATCTGTGAAGGCACCATTAATGCTGAAAGGTACATACAGGTTTTGGAGCAACATATGCTGCCATCCAAGCGATGTTTTTTCAGGGATGTCTCTGCTTATTTCAGCAAGACAATTCCAAGCCACATTCTGCACGTGTTACTACAGCGTCATTCCAGCATGTAATGGCCTATTTAAAAAAAAAAAAAAAAACAGCAGGGTCCCATAAGGTCCCGGACCCTGTGACAGCCGCTTCAGCTGCTACCGCGGTACTTATGAAACTGGCAATACCCTTAGTAGTCAAAACAAAATAGCAAAGGCCATCACAGACATTAACTTCACCTCCATCACAGACATTAACTTCTCCTCCATCACAGATAGAGCGCAACAAACATTACAGACACAATAGTGCAGAAAGCTGGCCTGTTCTGTCCGGCAAAGTGACAAACACCACAATAGAACCCTGATGGACCCCATCACTGACAAAGGTGCTCATCAGCATCTGTCATATGATGGACCTGTCCCTGTCAGGATCTCCATTTCCTCTTCTATAAACTTAGTGTTAATGTATCAGCTGCACAATACAAAGAACAGTATTAATATAATAACACACAAAGAGAACCACTTTACACAAACAGGTTACAGCAGCAGTTTCTGGAGAACAGAAGATGAGTTTGCAAATCCATCAACAATGTCCTCATAATGTAAAGACCTGGAAATCTCCCTCTCAATGACCATTAAAATGAGGGATCAGAAAAGTTCTTGTCCTATTAATGACCTCAACTGATTTCTTACAATTTCTAGTTTTGAAAACCCTCTTTCACAAGAAACTTGGGTGCCTGCAGAGTAAGCAGCGCCTTATATACTACAAGAAGATATATTTTCTATATTACTCAGAGGTGTCGCAGTCTGTATTGAGTGCAGCATCTGAGGGGTTTAGTGGCTAAAACTGTTGTCTCAGCCATTAGGCCAGGGCTACACAGTGATTTTAGCTGTGACTTCCGTCATGCAACCAAAGACTGCCGTGTCGCCCTGTGACTCTTTCACTCATGTTAGTGAATGGAGTTGCATTGCAACCTAATGGTCCCAGTGCGACTCCATTCACTAATGTGTGAAAAAGTCCCAAGGCGACACGGTGATCTTTGGTTGCATAATGGGAGTCGCCAGGTAGCCATAGCCTTAAGCTAGGTTCACATCTGTGTCAAGCTCTCTGCATTTAGTACCACTGGGTGACCTGAACGACGGAGAGTTGGACTGCTAAAACAACGGGGTCCGCCGGTGTCTGTGTGTAACCAATGTTTTAGGCTTTTCACCCATTTTGCCCCCAAATCTTCTACTGTCTCACTCTTCCCTGACTGGTGCAGATGTAAACTTAGCCTTAGAGCAGGCACCAGCATAACAATACAGAGATTGGCAGGGAAGGAAAAAAAAAAAAATAGGGGGAAAAAGTTATATTTTGTGTGTATGGGTGTCTGTGTGTATGTCGGTACTTACTTTCTACCTTGCAGCACACAACTGGGCTCCGTCTTCTCTGCAGAATCCCACCGCCATGCTCAGTGTAATGTAATGGAGCAATCATTGGGAATGAAGCACAGAAGCTGCTGTGCCAGGGAGTTAAGGCACCCGAGCCGTGGGTTGCGCACCCCTGTACTAGACTCTCTCGCACCCTTATTCCCTTTGCACAAATGTGCAGTGAACCCTCACACATTCCCCACACACTATTGAGTATATATAAAGTACTGATAGGAATACGCTCTCACCAGGGTCTGGTGAGGAACTGGGGAGAACCTTTACTGCAGTTCAATGGTCCAAATGTTTTTGACTCTCCCATAGGCCAGTAATTCCCATTAGGGTCCAGACATGCTGTAAAATGTTGATTTGGTGGTACAGAGTCCCGGAACAGCTACATTGGTGGTTTCCTTTAGTTCTGGACACCTATTGGCACTGTGGATCTGGGTGTGGTACCACATTCCAAATATTGTTGGGGTGCCCCTCCCTTATGCATTTCTGGTCAGACGTACGGAAGGTAATACATGAAGGTGATGCACACCTGCTATTCATGTTTGATATGTAACCTTCTTTATACAAAAAGATATTGACAAGCCACCTCCTGCAAGCCAAAACTGAAATCCTGAGGAGATGGAGACACTCCGACCCCCTCCCCGCGCAGCTTGGTTGTAGGAGGTTGCATGTATGCAGAGGATGGAGGAGTAGATTGCTGTGCAGGAGAAGACCCGTTTCACTGACACCTGACTATCATGGATGGAGTTTCAGCTATCTCCCATGTATAATTCTACTCAGGCCTGAATTTATCCTTCTGGGCCAGTAATCCCTTTTTGTCTATATCATTCCCCTTAGACCTCACTGACTGTACACATCCTTGCCAAATCTATGATTCTCCCCTTTCAACCCTTCTCTAAATTTTCTGGACTCCCTCCTTAATCCCTTTCCTCCATCCCCTTCCTTCTGGCCCAGGTCCCTTCTCTCCCCTCTTCCCCTCTATTCTGCTCTATTTTATATGTATGTATGTTTTTATACTTGATTATTTGCTTTGATTCTCTGCCTTTGCTGTTTATACACTTTGTTTTTTGGTTCTTTGTTCAGTTCGCAGAACTTAAGGTTCCCGAAGGATGAAGAGCTGGTTCACTACAACAGTGGTTACACATGGAGACAAGCGGATCCCATTAAATATAATGGGGTCCATCTGTTTTTGCCATTTTCAGTGGTTTCTGCAACAGAATCTGCAATGGAGACTCCGACAAAGATGTGTACCCAGCCTTAGATCAATGGAACCAATGCAATGGAACCGTCATGGACCCCTTCATAAATGAGCGTGGGCTTCCTTCATGGGCTCTAGGTTGTTGGTACCATCTGACACTGCGTTATGCTTTCTGCTCTGAAGTGTGGAATTACAATTGATGCGTGTAGTGCACCAAGCACAAGTTTCTCCTTATTACAAATCCATTTATATATTATACCCCAAACTACTGCATGTGATTGATAAAAGAAGAAAGAAGCATTTTTATCACATGAGATATATTAAAAGTTTCTTATAATTTCCTGTATTATTGATATGTGTAGAAATTGTTAAAAGTGACCAGTTTAAGTTAATTAAGTAATTAATTAAGTAAGATGTCTATCAAAGGAAAAATTACATGTCTCTCATTGAAGTGAATGGAAGAAAAATAATTCTATCACCTCAAAGTGATCTACAACTATGATGTGACTAGAAATGCCACAAAACGTTCAATGCTTTTCTGTTAGTGGACATACAACCTTATACTAGCTAGCCTGCACTATGTAGAGTCATGCAATATGGGCGTCTAATACCTATAACAACACAGTCTGCAAAGTGTAATTCATAAAGTTATTCGATATCCGACACTTACAACATTTCTGACGCCTATAAAGAGAAAAATAATACGGCAGAACTCAAAGCAATGACAAGTGACATGGCGACATAGCATCAGGCACCACCAGTAGTATCAGATACCATATGAACATCCAAGTACCTGGATATGTACTGCATGTAGGCATCACCAAATTTGAATCCCCCACTTTAAAAACATTTCATTCCCTGTGCTTCTGAGACCTGCTGCTACATACATTTAGCTAGCTGCAGCACAACCTTCCCGCAAAAGGGGTCCCGACCAGGGGCTAAAGGATCTGGCACCCTCTTAAGTGGGTAGATCTACATTAGATTGTTTCCAGACTCTCCATCTCCAGTATGCACTCTGAGCCATGCACCTATATAATACACACAGTGGCGTAACTAGGAATGGCTGGGCCCCAAGGCGAACATTTGACATGGGGCCCCCCCCAAGCCGCCGCCCCCAACCCCGCAAAGCCGCCGTCCCCAACCCCCCCCAAGCCGCTGCCCCCAACCCCCCAAGCCGCCGGCCCCAACCCCCACACACACACACAAACCGCATTCCTGCGCACACTATTATGCCCCATAGTGGCCCCTGCACACGGTATTATGTCCCATAGTGGCCCCTGCACACGGTATTATGCCCCATAGTGGCCCCTGCACACGGTATTATGCCCCATAGTGGCCCCTGGACACGGTATTATGCCCCATAGTGGCCCCTGGACACGGTATTATGCAGCATAGTGGCCCCTGCACACAATATTATGCCCCATAGTGGCTCCTGCACACAGTAGTTTGCCCCATAGTGGCCCCAGCACACAGTAGTTTGCCCCATAGTGGCCCCTGCACACAGTAGTTTGCCCCATAGTGGCGCCTGCACGCAGTAGTTTGCCCCATAGTAGCCCCTGCACACAGTAGTTTGCCCCATAATAGCCCCTGCACACAGTAGTTTGCCCCATAGTGGTCCCTGCACACAGTAGTTTGCCCCATAGTAGCCCCTGCACACAGTAGTTTGCCCCATAGTGGCCCCTGCACACAGTAGTTTGCCCCATAGTGGCCCCTGCACACAGTAGTTTGCCCCATAGTAGCCCCTGCACACAGTAGTTTGCCCCATAGTGGCCCCTGCACACAGTAGTTTGCCCCATAGTGGCGCCTGCACGCAGTAGTTTGCCCCATAGTAGCCCCTGCACACAGTAGTTTGCCCCATAGTGGTCCCTGCACACAGTAGTTTGCCCCATAATAGCCCCTGCACACAGTAGTTTGCCCCATAGTGTCCCCTGCACACAGTAGTTTGCCCCATAGTGGCCCCTGCACACAGTAGTTTGCCCCATAGTAGCCCCTGCACACAGTAGTTTGCCCCATAGTGGTTCCTGCACATAGTAGTTTGCCCCATAGTGGCCCCTGCACACAGTATTATGCCCCATAGTGGACCACCCATGAACGATTATTATACTCTGGGGTCTTTTCAGACCCCAGAGTATAATGATCGGAGACCCAGGGGGGGGAGAGAAACATAGAAAACACTGCAACTTACCTCTTCCTCGGTCCGGTGCACTCCCGTGTGCTACTCGGCCAACTTCAAAGTCGGACCGGATCTCGCGCGATCCAGGCCGGCGTCGCGACGCATAATGACGTTGGCTGATGTCTGGGACGTCACCAAACAGGCCCGAAGCCTGCAGAGCGGCGGATAGGTGAGTTACAGTGTTTTTTATGTTCGCTCAGCTCCCCTGGGCCCCCCGCTCCTTATACTCCGGGGTCTCAAAAGACCCCGGAGTATAACGATAGCAGTGATTGTGGGGTTCGCGGTGGCAGCGACTGCCACAGGGGCTCCGGGCCCCGTAATGTTCCGGGCCCTGTGGCAGTCGCTATCACTGCTACCCCGGTAGTTACGCCCCTGAATACACAACCTTCCACACTGCAGGGTCGACTCTCCTGTAGCTCTGTTCAAGGGGTCCCTTAAAGTAAGTCTGAGACATGAGGGGGTGTCAAGCTCTGACGGAGGGATCCCCCAACTCTAACTCTTTCTCGGCCCTTCCCACCACTCCACATGTGCAGCAATCCACTGTCGCTCTCCACTGCCAGGGATATAGAGACAGGATACCTCCACTACCCAAAAGGCTCCCTCTCCTGCTGTCAGAACGTTTGTGCCATGGACACTGAGGTCCTATACAAATAATCCAGGCACCGGAACATCAACTGCTATAGATGTCAGCTCTCTTAATTGTCTTGTCATATCTATAGACACTATGTCTTCCAGACCACCAAAGCATCCCTTTGCTTCCAAGAAATCTCCCTCCACCCCACTTCCACAATGTTCATTGTGGTCTGACCCCCCCATAAGAGGACTTGGGGGTGATCTCCTCACTGTCCAGCTTTCATTCTACTACGTACCCCTGGATTTCTTCTCCTGACTCTTACTCTGGTAATCCCTCAGGGGACAGTGTACCCCCCTCTGCCATCTCTGAATGGTTACAATGAAAAGTCCTACCCTCTAAAATGGACATTAAAGTATTTATGGCAGATATTAAGAAGTCTGTCAGTATTACAAACTAATATGTGAAATGACATTGTCTGATTTATTTCTGTACCTACCAGCTGTGATAGTAAAAATCAGAGAATAACTGAAAGCAAAATGACTGCAGGCAGGGTTGGTTTTAGACAAAGTGGGTCCCTGGGCAAAATTAAAAGCAGGGCCCCAAATGCTGATATGCAAACAACACCATCGTCTTGCAGTGGCAACCCCTATAATAACGCCTCCTTTCTGCCAACAAAAAAATAATAACAAGCCCCATTTTACCACACACAATTCAAATGAGCACCTTTGTACCACCTAATAGATTTTTGCACCCAGTCATCAGTTATTATAGCGCCTCCTTATAAATAATAGTCCCTGCTTATAAATAATATTACACCTTTATCAGTAATAGCTTCCTTATAAATGATAAATAGTGCCCTGTATCAGTAATATTCCCCCTTATCAGTAACAGTCACCCCGTAAAAATAATACTGCTCCATTATTAATAATAGCCCTCTCATAAATAATAGTTACCCTTATAAATAATAGTCCCCATTATCACTAATAGCCCCCTTTATAAATAAGCCCACTTAACAATTATACCCCTCTTATAAATAGTTCCCCTCTTATAAATAATTGCTTCCCCTTATAATGGATGCCTTATATATAATAGTTTCCCCCTTATAATGGATGCCTTATATATAATAGTTTCCCCCTTATAATGGATGCCTTATATATAATAGTTCCCCTCTTATAAGTAATAGCCCATCTTATAAATAATAGTCCCCCCTTTTAATAGCCCCTTCATATTTAAGTTTCCCAATTATATATAGTAACCCACCCTTATACATAATAGTTCTCTGTTATACAGTGTCGGACTGAAGGGCCTTAGGCCCACCAGAGGAACTTGTTCTGGGGCCCCACCCAACAGCTTCCTGCTAATAGCCTACACCACGGCTCCTTCACTGAAGTCTTATATATGTGTTGACTATCTGGTGTTACTGAGTATGTTCCCAGTATAGTCAGCCCCTATAGTACTGTGCAGGCCCAATAACTCCATGGCCGGTTCATGCATAGTACTGTATGGGGAATGACATGGCCATGGAGCACTACACGTATGTGCAAGATTATAGTGAGGGAGCTGTGATGCAGAGATAGCACACAGAGCTGCCAGCAGGAATTTTGAGCCCCCCCCCCCCCCCAACGGTCATAATGCTCCACATGGTATATAATTCTCCACGGTAAAAAAAAAAATGCTCCCCTGAGCCCTCCACAGTTTCCCCACATGGTATATAATGCTCCACAGTGGACCCACACAATATAAAATGCTCCCCTGAGCCCCAAATAGTGGCCCCACATGGTATATAAGGTTCCACACAGCATACTACCTCTTAGTGGCCCCAGACAGTACAATATGCCCCCAGGCAGCCCCACACAATATAATATGCTCCATACAGTATAATATGCATCCTAAGGCCCCCCAGTATAATGCTCCACAGTGGCCTACACAGTAGCTTCACAATGGCCTCCACACAGTATAATATACTGCCCAGAGGGGTTCCCCCAGTATAATGCTCCACAGTTTTCCCCCACAGTATAATATGCTCCCCACAATCCCCCCCAGTATAATGCTCTACAATGGCCCCACAGAGTATAATATGCTCCCGAGAAGCCCCACACAATACAATAAACTCCACAGTGGCCCCACAAAGTATAACAGGCTCCCCACACTTCCCCTCCCCCCCAGTATAAAGCCCCACACTGGCCCATAGTATAATGTGCTCCCCAGAGGGCCCCCGCTAGTATAATGTACCACAGTGCCCCCCCCCAGTATTTTGCTCCACAGTGGCCCCACGCAGTATAATATACTCCCCAGAGGGCCTCCTAGTATAATGCTCCTTAGTTCCCCCCCAAATAATGCCCCACAGTGGCGCCACGCAATATAATATGCTCTGCAGATGCCCCCCCCAGGATAATACTCCATAGTGACCTCACACAGTATAAGATGCTCCAGAATGGCCTCCACACAGTATAATATACTGCCCAGAGAGGTTCCCCCAGTATAATGCTCCACAGTGGCCCAAAACAGTATAATATATTCTCCATAGGGCCCCCTCCCCAGTATAATGCTCCACAGGGGGCCCACACAGTATAATATGCTAACCAGAGGGACCCCCCCCAGTGTAATGTTCCACAGGGGCCCCACACCGTATAATATGCGCTCCAGTGGGCCCCCTCCCCAGTATGATGCTCCACAAGGGCCCCACACAGTATAATATGCTATCCAGAGGGCTCCCTCCCCAGTATAATGCTCCACAGGGGCCCCACAAAGTATAATATACTCTCTAGAGCACCCCCCTCCCCAGTATAATGCTCCACAGGGGCCCCTCACAGTATAACATGCTATCCAGAGGGCCCCCTCCAAAGTATAATGCTCCACAGGGGCCCCCCACAGTATAACATGCTATCCAGAGGGGGCCCCCCAGTATATTGGTCCACAGTGGCCCTACAGACTCCCTTAGTGCTAGCATTATATTATAAACTCTGGGGTCTCTTCAGAACCCAGAGTATAATTATCGAAGCCCCGGGGGAGGTAAGGGAAAATAACAAACAGTTATATTTACTTTGTCTTACCTCTAATGGGCCTCCTCCCACTCCGCTATCCCTGCCAGCACCAGGATTCCTCTTCTTTGCGGCTGACGTCCCGCTGATGCCTTGTTGGGCCGCCGCCGCTGAGCAGGCCCTGTGATCGCTGAGGCCGGCCTCCGCGGTTCAGCGGTGAGCTCCGGAACCCCAGACGTCGGACGCAAGGACAGGTGAGTCAAATGACCCCAAAGGCCCTCCGGCCATGACCGGGGCCCGGGGTGGCCGGGCCTGCCCTTTGGGGTCGGGGCCCTGGGCAATTGCCCAGTTTGCCCCCCCTAACGCCAGCCCTGACTGCAGGTTTGGACTACAACGGGTATGTTCACTACCCAGGAAATATATAGAAGTTGTAGGTAACAAAAAGACATTTTAATGAAGATGATTTGCAAAGTTGCTTCTCATTTGTACAATAAAATAATATTTGAGAAGCTGGAAATAGAATACAAAATCCCAAAATTCTGTCTGCCTACATCCCCCTTCTGTGGACTATGGAGATAACTGAACAACGACTTATTGAACTAGTGGGGCTGTTTACATGTCTTAAGAGAGCGCCCCCTAGTGTCAGCAAGATTTATTGTCATTTACATTAACTGTAAGAAAAAAAAAATATATATAATTATTATTATTACAGTCAGAAAGTTATTTCCTCCACACCCCTAGACATTGTTAATGCACACAACTATAGAGCGCACTGAGAGATTTGTTATTTAAGAGTCTTATACCATTTTTGCCATTTGTAGAAAATCATTATAAAAGTTCTGTAACTATCTCAGTTATATATCCTCTTCTGATGAATACAAAAGGCATTTAAAGCGGTTTCTACTAATGGTGGCCTATCCAGGACCCCGCAGATCTGCTGTTCCAAGACAGTGTGGCTCCAGGCAATGTTTCATTGTAGTGGCAGATTTTGGCACTGCAGTGCTGCCCCATTGACGTCTATGGTTGTACTTTAAGCTAGGCTTGCTGTGGTCTGATAGATTGTAGGATGTACCATGTAATAGAAGTATACTTCACCAGAAATAAAGATCCAGTGAGTGTACTTTCCATTATTCCCAAATATCCTGTTGTACCAAGGCCTAGATGGTTTAGGTAAATGGACATAACATGGCACGGCTTTCACTCTGGTAATAAAACAACTGTGAGAAGGTTAAATGTCATTTCATAAATCTCAGTAAATGTGGAAATCTGCTTTAGAAAATGATCAGCATTGAATGCTATTGCTCAGTTACTGATCACATGACCAGTGCCATGCATGCGGCCAAAGCAATATTAACTGTTGAACTGAGGTTGGCAGGTGAGAGTGACAGTTGGCGACTGGTGATGAAGGAGATGTCTGCTGGACCAGGGCAGAGCGAAGAGATGGAAGACAAAGAAATTATTACTTTGGATACCTCGGAAGAGGAAGAAACATCATTTAATCTACGGATATATCCGAAGAAAGTGACTGTTGGCCGAAAACAGAGCACTTATATGGATGAAGAGGATATTATTATAATCCTAGACTCATCGGACGATGAGCAGAAGACTTCTAGCAAGAGCCAAAGGAGGAAGAGGAGAAGACCATCCAGCTCACTGAAGTCCACCCATCCAAGGATTTATCCGGATGTCTCTGCTACACTAAAGCAGAAGACTTATATGGAGGAAGAAGATGTTCTGATCATCGTGGACTCATCGGACGATGAGGAGAAGACTTCAATCAAGAGCCAAGGGAGGAAGAGGAGAAGAATATCTTCAAGCTCAGTGAAGTCTTTCATACCACAAATTGATCAATTAAAGGAAGATGTGAGGGGGAAGAGGCGAGCCAAAAAGAGGAACATCGTGGATTCTGCAGTGGACAAAAGCACACCACCTGCCAAGATCCAGAAAGAAGACCTGGAAGAAGACCAGGATGGCTCAGGTAGGCACACACACACATATATATATATATTTATTTATTTGAAACTGTACAGGTGATTTAGCCATAAGTGAGGATAAAACTAAAAATGCTATATTGTATAATGGGAAATATATGTGATTTATACATGGAGTGTCAGCTGCAGGAATTATAAAGTCAACCGTTTTCTATCTAAACGTCTTCTCCCGATTTATGTTTATTGTACATAGTATTAATGTGATTTTAAGGAAATGTGAAGATCCTGCCATTACTTCTTAGAAGAGGCGTTCCTGGTACCATTACTGTTCTTTCACTAGGGACGTAGCTGGGGGGGATTCACACATGCCCAGGAGTAGAGTTAGGTGGCAAAGGGGAGGGTTTAAGATAGACAAATTACATTATGTATATGTAATATGCATGTATCCATTTATGTGTATATATACTGTATATGCATGGGTAGGTATGTGTATATACAGTATGTATATGGAAGTTATATATAACTCTATGTGGGTATATAAGTGTGTGAGTAGTGTGTGTGTGTATTGTATTGCTATGTATGTATATACATAGAGATAGAGGGGGGAAACAAGTTAAATTTTGTTTATGTAATATGCATATATCTATTTATGAATATATATAGAGTATATTCATGTGTAGGTATATGTATATACAGTATGTTTATGTAAGATATATGTAAGATATAGATATATTACCGACAGAAGTTAAGGCAAAAAGTAAAAAATAAAAAACAAAATGTTATTGATATGTATTAAAACATAGTCCCAGTATGGGAATAAATATACAAAAATTGTAAAACCTCTGATATAGGGCTGTAGAAACAAAATGGAAGTTGAGGTGAGTCTAGACAGACAGGAGAAACCTTCACAGCACGTTTCTTTGTATTTCAAAATTGCTCAATGTAACACAGAGGTACTTAGATATACAGGTGCATCTCAATAAATTAGAATATTTTCCAAACGTTCATTCATTTCAGTAATTCAGTAATACAATTCATAATCAGCGTCTTCCATGATTGTGTGTCCTACTGAACCAGACTGAGGGACCATTTAAAGGCTTAGGAAACCTTGACAGGTGACGCACTGAATTTACAATACTGAACTTTTTTACAATATTCAAATTTTCTTAGATTTTGTTTTTCATTACCTGTAATCCATAATCAACATTTACAGAAATAAAACACTTGAAATAGAAGACTCTGTGTGTAAAGAATCTAGAAAATATAGGAGGTCACTTTTTTAATTAAATTACAGAAAGAAATAAACGTTTCAAAGATATTCTAATTTATTGAGATGCAGCTGTATTGTATAACCCCTGTGAAAGTGGTGCAGCTAGCTATTTCTGGAGAAGTGCTCAGACTGCTTGTATATTGGTATATTATTGTGCAGGATACATTTATCCACCACCTATAGATCCTAAACACCTCTTTTTTCCATTTAGAGACTGAACATAAATATAACCTGCATAGTTTTATTAAAGAGGACCTTTCATGTCCTCATGTATATGCTGTTTTACATACCACTAGAAAGCCGACAGCGCGCTGAATTCATTGCACTGCCGGCTTTCCCGGTATGTGCCCCGGGTTGGATATATCGGCGGTATAAGTTTCACGGTTTACTGTCAGAAAGGCGTTCCTGACAGTCTAGCTGCGCTGTGAGGAACGCCCTCCCTGACAGTTCTCGTTCATAGACTTGTACTGGGGGGGGGGGGGCGCGTTCCTCACAGCGTCATCGCTGGGCTGTAAGGAACACCCCCTCTCTGTACTCGTTTATAGTGCTGTACTGTCAGAGGGGGCTTCCTTACTGCCCGGCGATGACGCTGAGCTATGAGGAACGCCCCCCCCCAGTACAAGTCTATGAATGAGAACTGTCAGGGAGGGCGTTCCTCACAGCGCAGCTAGACTGTCAGGAACGCCTTTCTGACAGTAAACCGTGAAACTTACACCGCCGATATCTCCAGCCCCGGGGCACATACCGGGAAAGCTGGCAGTGCGCTGAATTCAGCGCGCTGTCGGCTTTCTAGCGGTATGTAAAACCGCGTGTGCCTGAGGACATGAAAGGTCCTCTTTAAGGCTTGCAGAAGTGAAACCACCCATAGATTAGAGTTGATGTTAGGGTACATGCAAGACCTCTGCAACGTAGGGGCCACTTTGGGACATCATACTGAATGGAGGCTGCTATGGGACATTATACCGCGTGGAGAGGCCGATATGTGATATTATACCGTGTGCAGGGGCCGCTATAGGACATTATACTGTGTGCAGGGGCCGCTATGGGACAGTATACTGTGTACAGGGGCCGCTATAGGACATTATATTGTGTGAAAAGGCTTTTATGGGATATTATACTGTGTGCAAGGGCCGCTATGGGACATTATACTGTGTAGAGAGGCTTCTATGTGACATTATACTGTGTACAGGGGCCGCTATGGGACAGTATACTGTGTGAAAGTGAGCCACTATGGGACATTATATTGTGTGCAGGGGCCACTATGGGACATTATACTGTGTACAGGGGCTACTATGGGACATTATACCGTGTACAGGGGCTGCTATGAGACATTATACTGTGTGCAGGGGCCACTATGGGAAATTATACTGTATTTTGTGAAGGGGACACTATGGGACATTATTTTGTGAGCAGGGTCCATTATGGGACATTATATTGTGTGGAGGTGCTGCTATGGGACATTATACTGTGTGAAGGGTCGCTATGGGACGCTATATTGTGTGGAGGAGCCACTATGGGACATTATACTATGAGAAGGGATTGCTGTGGGACTTTAACCAACATCTATGGCATAAATATCCCTTTTATACACTCCGGGCACAGGATGTCTTGCTTTTCTGGTGGTAGCTTGGATGTATTGTAGATGGCAGCCTGTACTGAGCTATTTCTTCATAGTAGAGAAGACTCTGCAGTAGAGCCATTTTACCTTATTGGTGGTACCAGTGCAACAGTATTAAGAGTGGGCAATCCCCTCAGCTGCTGCAGAACCTCATGAAACTTCTTGTGGTACAGGTCATCACACATATCAGCTACTGAAGAACATCACAGTACACACCTCACCTGCTGCGGATCCTGTTTGTACATACCTCACCTGCTGCAGAATTTCATTTTACACATCAGCTGCTGCAGAACCTCATTAAATACACATTACAGTTCAGCTAATGCAGAATATTATAATATACACATTGGCTGCTTCAGAACCTCAATAGATATACCTCAGCTGCTGCAGAACCTCATTATACACAGTTCAGCTAATATAGAACATTATAATATAGACCTTGGCTTCTGTAGAATATCATTAGATACACTTCAGCTGCAGCAGAACCTCATTAGATACACCTGAGCTGCTGTAGATTGTCATTATACACTCCTAAGCTAATACAGAACATTATAATGCACCCCTCAGCTGCTGCATAACCTCCTTATACCCACCTCAGCTGCTGCAGAACCGCATTATACAAACCTCTAGCTGCTAGTAAACCTAATTTTACAAACTGCAGCTGCCATAAAACAATCTAAGGCTAAGGCCCCATAATACAGAAATACAATGTTTTGTCTACTGCAGAAATGTAGAAAAAACACTGCGTTTTACAGCAGCAGCAAAGTGAATGAGATTAAGTTTCATCCACACATTGAAGAAAAAAGAACTGTGGGAAAAAAGCATTTTCAAGAATTAAGCATGTTACATTTAACTGTGGAATTGGAAGGGTTTTCCCTATAGATTTAATAGAGGAAACAAAAAAAGCAGAGAAAAGGTGGAAAAAATGCAATGGGGCACATTTACTAATACTGGGGGAAATTCACATTTCTGGTGTAGAGGGATGATATTGTGGTGCACATTTGGCACAAGGCCCTGTCTTGTGGTAAACAAACATTCACCACAACCCCCATTCCGCGCCTGGCTCCCTACATTGTGTGAATTGTCCATAACTGGTAAAGATTTCCAATCTGGCGCAGGGACGTCTGAACGATTTATGAAGAGCCTGAATCCTCTTTACAAATCTCTTGTTCCCGGCTCTAGTCGGGGCCTTTATTATACTGGTTTACGATACGCCAATCTTAATAAATCTGTCCCACTGTCTAAAAGATGGAGGGGATCCAAAGTGTCTAAAAGGTGTCAAACACTTGATAAATGCGGCATACAGCATGTTAGACAGTCTTATGGTGCAAATTACGACAGAATTCTGGGCATTTTGCTTACTAAATCTCTCCCAATATTCTGTATATTCCCCTTATGGTCGCTGCAGAGAAAACTGTTCCCCTGTGATTTAGTATCATTGTAAGTTTCCTGCGTATAATGGAACAATTCTGATTATAATACAATAATATACAGTATAAAACCTTAGCTTCAATTAATAAAAACCCATGTCCAAGTAAATTACTTATAGCAAATATTAGATTGTAATGTTTTCTCTTTTATTCACTATGTTAGGAGGACTTAGTGATGTCCGGCCAACTGGCTCCAGAAGCACCATCTCCAATACCATCAGACAGAGATTACAGTTCCACCATGTGCTCGGCCAGGGAAGTTTCGGGATGGTTGTGCTGGCAGAAGACACCACTACCTGCCAGAAATTTGCTGTCAAGATCCTCAGCAAGAGAGCCCTGCTAGCTAAAGGCGATGAGTCGGATGTGATGGTGGAGCACCGAGTGTTACAGCTGGCATCTGGGAGCCCCTTCCTTGTCCACACAGTCTTTTCATTCCAGACCAAGGTACAGATGTTATCACATGTCACCAACTCCATGATAAATGTGTAGTAGACATGGACTATGAGGGGCTGATCTACAAGGTATCACATGAGGCCTCTCAGAGCTTCAGGCTGGCACAAGGGAGAAGATTTATGAAGATTGGTGTTTCCAACTCCAGCCTTCATATTCATATGATGAAGCACACACCTTCTCGTAAATTAGGTATACCCTCCGCAGGGCCATGTATCTGCGCTGAAATCTACGCCAGGTTGTAGCTGATGTTGATTTCAGGAATCATTTACCCCATTTATAAATTTGGTGGGGTCAGTGGTGTCACCCCACACCGCCTTCCAGGAAAGTGACAGGAGAGGTGCAAAAGAAAAAAATTGCATAAATTGCATATTTTTAGGGAACAAAATTGCATGTAATATTTCTGGAGTTTATTTCACAATCATTAAGGATACAATAAAAATGACTGATGTATTCTCTATAGTAAATGTGTAGATGTTATTACAGTGTTGTATCTATATATTAACCCACCTGCTTTTATGTCTCTTCTCTATACAGACGCTTATTTTACTTGGGATGGAATATATAGGCTGCGGGGACTTTGACAAGTTCTTGCAGTCGAAGGGGCCTTTTAACATCCCCAGTGCAAGGTAAGACCAGAAAACCTAAGGCTATACACAAAATGTTCTTACAGCTGGTTAGCTGCTGTGAACAAGCCTGCGGTTAAAGGGGTTATCTACATTGTAATATTACTGGTCTGCCCTTAGGGGGATATTGGACCCTGGCAGATCAGCTGCTCCTCGACAACGTTGCTCGGCTGCGCTGCTTACTCGCTGTAAAAACTGTAGCTGTGCCTTTAGGTACTAAATCACTGCCACATTGAAGTATATAGGGCAGTGCTGCAGTACCTAAAGCTGCCTCTAGAGTTTATACAGCGATTGAGCAGCCTGGCTCCCAGCATATACACATTACCAGGAGTAGCACTGTCTCGGAGCAGATGATTTGTGGGGGACCCGGGTTGTCAGACCCTCACAGATCTAATATTGATAGCCTATCCAAGGGATAGGCCATGAATATTAGAAAGTAGTTACCCCTTTAACCCGTTGTGACTTATAGTAACAGCATAGCGGGTGAGACTTTTCCACAGCTGGGGTGGGTGTGGTGATGTTGTCAGGTGAGCATAGCACCCTACGTGAATTTTTATAGGATAGGAGGTATTAGCACATTACTTACCCGGTGGCCAGTTCTGCTCTGTGCACACTGCTCAGACATCAGGTGTGCCTGGTACAGGAAAGAGTACAGGGTGCTCCTGTGGCTTTTTGCTCTACTAGTAGCAGAACCGGGTCAGGGCTCCATCTTCCCTGGTAACATCTGGATTGCCAGAACCGACTGCATCTCAACTATGGGGGTGTTACTGCAGCTCCAATAACATCAATGGCAGCTGTACTGCAGTAATACCGCCCGGCAACTATACAGCATATGGAGCTATCTGTTCCCAGTCCCATGCACTATATAGTATGGGGACTGGATGCAGCCCAGAACAGCTGTTTCGAGCAGGGAACTGGTTGTTGTCCCCCACATCAGAAATTTCTGGAAAATTCCTTTAATGTCATATGGTATACATCAGGGGTCGGCAACCTCACCATCTTCCTGATAAGGGGAATGGCATTGGTGTGACCACTGAAACCATCAGATTTATGTCCTCTTACTCTTATGTCCTCTTATGTCCTCTTACGGTGTACTGGCGTAAATGATGCCTGGAGTCTATGCCAGCTATGAGTTGGTGTAGATTTCAGTGCAGGTGGACAGCCCTGGCTGAGGATGCATCTAAATTGTGATGAAGCTGCTCCTTGTCATAAATGAGGCACATCCTCGGGTTGCACAGGGAATATCAAGCGTACTAAATAAATCCCCACCAATGTCTCTATGTTCAGTCCATAAAATTACAGACAGAACAAGTATGTAAAGAACAGACGTGTGAATATAGCGTAAGGGTGTATTCAAATATAACAGTTGAGGTATGGTAAACTGCATTTGAGAGTATACACATTTGTTCTGCAATTTGCCATTTTTTAAAGGTGAAACATAAATGTTACATAAATGCTTCACCTATAAAAACCATGAAAAAGGCACATGTATTTTTCAGATGCTGTATAAACTGCAACTTAACCACTACATGTGAATACTACTTTATTATGTGAGGCACATAGGGTTAATAAAATGAGGTACAGGATAGAGCTACAAATTATTAATGTGAGAATAGGCCTTGGGACCCACGCAGATCAGATGCTCTGTCATACAAAGTGTCGTAAGGGATTTAGGTACTGCAGAGTTGCACCATTGAAGCCACACTATCCTGACCAGCCGATCTGCCTGGGGTCTGTAATTCCAAACCCTTGCAAATGTAATACTGATTAACTATCCTAAGTATAGACCAGGGGTAGGCAACCTTTTTTGTTCGGCATGCTGATTTCGATTAAAAAAATCAAAGTTGAGGTACTCAGAGTGCCGGTCAATAATTGTAAGTCTGACGACCCCTGCAGACGGTATTATGTCACATAGCGGCCCCTGTACACGGTATTATGGTGATAATACTAGTGATAATTGCTATTACTATTATTTTAGCGTGTAACAGATATCACTAGAGAGGCGAGCGGCGTATTTTACTCTATAAAGATCAGGTATGGACAGGACAGAGACAGTGAAAGAATGTAAACTTTATTGGTGACTTTGTGCATGTGTTGTGTAAGTGTTTGGTGCGACACTTTTGGCGCTGCGACCTGGACGATGGTAAATGTCTGGGTCACAGCGCCAATAACTTCCTGGTTATGTGATTAGGCTCAGAGGGGTATTACATTATCCCTCTATGTGACTATCAGAGAGCAAAAGTACAGTAAGTACAGTATGCTCTCTGATTGATAGGAGAGGGGATAAGGATGGAAGTCTCTGCTACCCCCCCCCCACCCCTCACTGGTAATCTGCAGCTTATGCACAGACAATGAGGAGTTAACATTGTCTCTGCAGCTCCTCCTCCCCCTCCTTCCTTAGCTCTAAGATGCTGCCTGAGGCAGGAGGGGGGACACTTTTAGAGCCCCATTTCTAAGGATCTATTAGGGCCACAAAGTTGCAACTGGATTCATTTTAAAGATGAGAATCAGAATCTCATCTTTAAAAAGATACCAAGATATCCATGATTGACGTAACATATTCAGAGCGATTCACTGTTAAAACGATGTCGGGAATTGAGATCTGCATTGGGATTTCAATGCCGAACATCGTTTTCACCAGCGAATCACTCAGGATGTTTAAGGACGATCATGGAGATTTTGGTATCATTTTAAAGAGGAGATTCTCATCTTTAAAATGAATCCAAGTGTGTGTTTATAGCTTTAACCAATCCTGAGCAATTCACTCAGGTACAGTAGTGAAGCCGGCAATTACTGGCTTCACTACTGTACATAGACTGTGCAGAAGCTGGGTGATGCCACATCCATCTTCACCCGGCGCTAATGAAATTTTAAGGAAGCCGGATGGAAAAACGCTGCAGGTAACGTTTTTCCATCTGGCTGAGGCACAGATCCGGCGCCAGAACTGATCCCATAGAAAACTATGGGATCCGTCCTGGCATCAGTTTCCCTCCAGCTTGTGTGCACCATGCCCGAGGGAAACAGATAGCTGTGCCGGACATATGTGAACACACCGCTGCCGTGCCAGAGAAATAAGCCTCGCGTGCCACTCTTGGCACGCGTGCCGGGGGTTGCCGACCCCTGGTATAGACCATCAATATGAGAATGTGCATAATCCCTTTAATTTAAAGGGAATGAAATAACAATGAATCTGTATGAGAAGTCTTGTAAGGACAGTGATGTCAGGAATGATCCCAATGCAAAATCTTCTAGCACCTTCATTTAGCTACAGTTTAGGACTTGGGTGTCTTGTGTTCTCCTCAGGATATTACACTGACTTATTTTCTTTGTTCCAGATTCTACGCCGCTGAGCTCGTGTGTGGCATCCAATTTCTCCACTCAAAGGGCATCATCCACAGAGACCTCAAGCCCGAGAACATCATGGTGGCCGAAAGCGGGCATGTTAAGATCACAGATTTCGGTCTCGCACTCGAAAACATCTATGGAGACCGTATAGCCACCGAATACGCTGGGACCTGGGGCTACATTGCTCCTGAGGTCCTGGATGAGGAGTATAACGCTGGAGCAGACTGGTACTCATTCGGTATCATCATGAGTGAGATGCTGACCAGTGAACGTGGATACGACTCAACATTCGTAGATGAGACAGGCTCCGGCGGTGATGACTTCATCTTTCAGCTCCTCCAGTTAGATCCATCAAAGCGCTTGGGAGTAAATGGAAACATCCGAAAGCACCAGTTCTTCCAGCGTATTAACTGGGTCGAAGTGGAAGCCCTTAGGATGCCCCCACCACACATCCCTGTAGTAAGTAAATGAACACAATTTGTACCAGGCCCTGATCAGTCATTTTGGTTACACGGATGTTTTCAGTAGTTCAGTAGCTTCAGCAAGCACAAAAAATGTTTTGTTTTGTTTTGTTTTTTTAATTTTGTTCCCATATTGAAGATGGCAAGGTAAAATAATTTATGATGGAAGTATGTTCCTTAATGACCTTATATGTATTTGCTTTATGCAATAAGGCAAGTGCAAAGAGTCACTGCAGCAATGGAGTTTAATAAGGTTAAAAGAGTAATATAACATATAAGTAGTTGGATAAAAGCAGCAAACAGGGTCAGATATCCAAGAGATCTAAACCTTAAACAGTAATTTGTACTTAAGACGTTTAAGTCTTGTTCAGACAATTTTCATTAGATACCTGATGTGACCCCCCAACTACTACCAGAACTGAGGCCCCATTCAAGCAGGCTCCAACACTCTCATAGCCTTCAGTTGAGAGAAAATGCAGATTCCTCTCTGTAGAAATTGTTCCTGTGGATATTCCATACATGATTTAGGATTTAAAATCTTTGTTCTTAATAATAATTGTTTTATTTTGTATCCTTACAGCCAACTAAATCTCATCAGCCTCCACCAAAGTTCAATCTCAACACCATGGAAGCAGCAGAGGCCAGAAATTCCCTGTTGTCCGTTGAGGACCAGTCCATGTTCAGTGGGTTTTCATTTAGCGACTTGTAAACCCACTGGGACACCAGCTCTTTAGCCACCAGAGCGAGCTGACCTCCTGATCACCTGGCAGAAGATCAGCAGACTGGGCACCAGCAATAATCCCTGCAAGAATAGAGACACCAAAGGACGCCATGGAACCCCTGAGGACAGATCGGTCAGAAGAACAACAGAGCAGCTGGCCATATATATATATAAGTGCACGAACATCTGCACTTAATAGCATCGTAGGCATGTGCAATATACATCAGATCATAAATAATTCATTGCTGTTTACCAGTAAATGAGATTTCCAAAACCTATGACAGCAGCAGCTGGTGGTGCTGTAATGGGGCAAGAGGAAATAAATAGTTGTGTGAACTGTATTTATGTTTTTAAATGAATATCATCTTAGCACATGTCTATGATTATTTAACATTTACTGGTAATTCTATTTCCTCATGTCCATGATAGTACTGACATGAGCGATGGGGAAATAAGGTGTGTGATGGTCCGGCTATTAAGGGGTGGAAGGAGGCCGTTTTTTTTTTTTTTCATCAAAGATCAGGGGTCCCTCAATTCCCTTGAAACAGCTGTGTCTCTTTCCATTTAGATCTGTGGGTGTCCATGAAACAGCATGGTTACAGAGTTTCTCACAGAGGGCACAGTACACTTAGTTGCAATTTGGAACACATAGCACAGTTTCTTGCAAAATTTCATATACAAAATTTCACTCCCTTGCAATAATCAACATGCCTGCCTGCTAATTTAGTTCTCTAATTTAGCTCTGTACCTGACAGTGTGAATTGGAATGCTTTTCTATTTCAGAGGTTCCCTGGGGCTTGTTCAAATTGCAGTTGAGGAGGCATATATAAGACCCCCCTCCTTACCTGGTTATTCCTTTGCCTGCTAATTCTGCCATTGATGTACACATTCAGATTTGACCCTTGGCTTTCTATTGGATATCAGTTTTATCTCCTGATTCTGCCTCTGACCACTTCTCCTGGTTCTGACACTTTGCCTGCATGATTATTCTCCTGTTTCTTATCAGCTCTATAAGGTAATTGTGGATTCTGGTTTGGTTTCAGTTGGTGGAGCGTTTATTTCCTGTACAGTTTCTGGTGGTGATAATTCAGACACCCAAATTCAGCAAAGCCCATCTGGCCTTGCGGCTGGCGCTGGTGAAGACGTTTGGGGGTCTGTCTCTATCTCGCAGTGCTGTGCTGGTTTTAAATAGCTTGTTCTTCTGCTCACTGTTATCAGCCAGTTTCTACTTTTGCTGTAATTTCCAGACAAATAGCTGGGACTTCTCTTTCAACAGTATCTGGTTATTTATTCTCACCAGCTTTGTGACATTCTCCTTGTGATGCACTTAGCATAACATTATATACCAAGAGGAATTTACTTATGCAACATTAGTATGTGATAGGCATAACTCCTATACTGAATCTCACCATTGTACCCTATGTCATACAAATGGCCCATACAGAGTATATGAATTACATACTATACAGTGCTTAGCCCATAAAGCTGACATATTTGTAAGATGGAGCACAGATGTGTTTCAAACACACTTGCTGAGCTGTTTCTGTATCCCCATAGAGGTAAATAGAAAAAGTCACAGAAATGCATGTGTTAGGATTCTCAATTCAGCTGCTATACCTTTAATCTTACCTTGTCAATCTGGGATGCTTCTGCAGTTTCAGGGGTTCCCCGAGTTTATCAAATTAATAGTTGAGGAGGCATATATAAGACCCCTCCTTCCTGAGCCAGGTAGCCTGCTAATTTAGTTCTCTAGTTTGGCGCTGAACCTGATCATGTGAGTTGGATTGCTTTTCTTAACATTTGCTTGTTTTCTGGTTATTCCTTTGACTGCTGATTCTGCCATTGATGTACCCATTCAGATTTGACCCTTGGCTTTCTACTGGATATTAGTTTTGTCTCCTAATTCTTTCTCTGACCACTTCTCCTGGTTCTGACACTTTGCCTGAATGATTATTCTCCTGTTTCTGATCAGCCCTGTAAGGTAATTGTGGGTTCTGGTTTGGTTTCAGTTGGTGGAACGTTTATTTCCTGTACAGTTTCTGGAGGTGATAATTCAGACACCCAAATTCAGCAAAGCCCATCTGGCCTTGCGGCTGGCACTGGTGAAGACGTTTGGGGGTCTGTCTCTATCTCGCAGTGCTGTGCTGGTTTTAAATAGCTTGTTCTTCTGCTCACTGTTATCAGCCAGTTTCTACTTTTGCTGTAATTTCCAGACAAATAGCTGGGACTTCTCTTTCAACAGTATCTGGTTCTTTATTCTCACCAGCTTTGTGACATTCTCCTTGTGATGCACTTAGCATAACTTTATATACCAAGAGGATTTTACGTATGCAACATTAGTATGTGATAGGCATAACTCCTATACTGAATCTCACCATTGTACCCGATGTCATACAAATGGCCTATACAGAGCATGTGAATTACATACTATACAGTGCTTAGCCCATAAAGCTGACATATTTGAAAGATGGAGCATCGTTGAGTTTCAAACACACTTGCTAGCCCCCTTATAAATAATAGTTTCTCCCTTATACATAATAGCCCCCTTATATATAAGAGCCCCCCTTATAACAATCCACATTATATATAATAGTTCCTCTCCAATAATAGCCCCCTTATATATAAAATAGCCTCCCCCTTATAAATAATAGTTCTTCGATTATATATAACAGATTCCTCCTTTTATAAATAATAGTTCCTTCCTTATACATAATAGCCCCTTAAATATGACAGTCTCCCCTTTATAACAGCCAACCTTATATAATAGTTCCCCCATATGATAGCCCCCTTATAAATTATAGTTTTCTCCTATAATATCCCCCTTATATATAACAATCCCCCTTATAATAGCCCCCTGTTATATATAATAATTCCTCTTTAATAATAGTACTCCTTATATAAAGAGTTCCTCCATTATAAATAATAGCCCCCTTATATATAAGTCTCCCCCTTATAACAGCCCCCCTTATATATATAGTTCACCCTTATAATAGCCCACCTATATTTAATAGCCCCTTTATATAACATATTTCCTCTTATAATAGTGCTCCTTATAATAGTTCCTCCAATAATTCCTCCATAAATACTAGCCCCTTTATGTATAAAAGTCTCACCCTTATAATAGTCCCCTCGTATATAATAGTTTCTTTTTATGATAGACCCCTTATATACAATAGTCCCCCATTATAATATTGCCCTTATATATAACAATATCTCCCTTATAATAGCTCCTCTTATACAATAGTTCCTCTCCTATAATAGCCCCCTTATATATATATAATAGCCTCCCCCTTATAAATAATAGTTCCTCATTTATATATAAAAGACTCCTCCTTATATATAATATTTCCTTCCTTATACATAATAGCCCCTTATATATGACAGTCTCCCACTTATAACAGCCAACCTTCTACATAATAGTTCCCCCATATGATAGCCCCCTTATAAAGTATAGTTTTCTCCTATAATATCCCCCTTATATATAACAATCCCCATTATAATAGCCCCCGTTATATATAATAATTCATCTTTTATAATAGTACTCCTTATATAAAGAGTTCCTTCATTTTAAATAACAGCCTCCTTATATATAAGTCTCCCCTTTATAACAGCCCCCCTTATATATATATAGTTCCCCTTATAATAGCTCACCTATATTTAATAGCCCACTTAAATAAAATATTTAATCTTATAATAGTGCCCCTTATGTATAATAGTTCCTCCATAAATACTAGCCCACTTATATATAAAAAACTCATCCTTATAATAGCCCCCTCATCTATAATAGTTTATTTTTATGATAGACCCCCTTATATACAATAGTCCCCCATTATAATATTGCCCTTATATATAGCAATATCTCCCTTATAATAGCTCCCCTTATACAATAGTTCCTCTCTTATAATAACCCCCTTATACATAACAATTCTTTCTTATAATAACCCCTTTATATATAATAGTTCCTTTTATAATAGCCCCTTATATAAAATAGTCCCCTCCTTATAATAGCACTCTTGTATAAAATAGTCCCCTCTTATAATAGCACCCTTATATATAACAGTCTCCCTATTATAATAGCTCCCTTATAAATAATAGTTTTTCCTTATATAACAGTTCCACCTTATAAATAATATTTCCTCCCTTATTTATATTATTTGTATAATAGTTTCAACCTTATATTAGCCCCCCTTATATGTAATAGTTCTCCCTTTTTAAAGAAGTCTATTATTAGGGGGAACTATTATTTATAAAGGTGCTGTTATAATGGAGGAACTATAATATATAAGGGGACTAATATAAGGGGAGACAATTATATACAATAGCCTCCCTTATATATAATATGCCATATCTTATAATAATCCCCTTATATATAATAGTTTCCCCTTATACATAGTAACCCCCTTACAAATAGTTCCACCTTATAAATAATACTTCACCCTTACAATAGCCCCCTTACATTTAATAGTTCCCCCTCTATAAATATTAGCCCTTCCCCTATAAATAATAGTTTGCCCCAGGTGGCGCGATGCAATGACGTCATCACGCCACCTGCGCCATGACGTCAGGTGCGTTACCGTCGGTCCTCTATGGCAGAACAGGGACTTTTCAGCTTCCTGCCCTGTCACAGAATTAAACAATATTGGCATCCACAGCACAGCACGCTGATACAGCTGCGGAGCTCCCTGGATTTAAAGAGGACCTTTCATGTACTCAGGCACATGCGGTTTTACATACCACTAGAAAGCCGACAGCGCGCTGAATTCAGCGCATTGCCATCTTTTCCGGTATGTGCCCCGGGGCTGGAAATATCGTCGGTGTAAGTTTCACGGTTTACTGTCAGAAAGGCGTTCCTGACAGTCTAGCTGCGCTGTGAGGAACGCCCTCCCTGACTGTTCTCGTTCATAGACTTGTACTGGGGGGGCGTTCCTCACAGCCCAGTGTCATTGCCGGGCACTAAGGAACGCCCCCTCTGACAGTACAGCGCTATAGACGAGTACAGAGAGGGGGGGCATTCCTTACAGCCCAGCGATGACACTGGGCTGTGAGGAATGCCCCCCCAGTACAAGTCTATGAACGAGAACTGTCAGGGAGGGCGTTCCTCACAGCGCAGCTAGAATGTCAGGAACGCATTTCTGACAGTAAACTGTGAAATTTACACCGCCAATATCTCCAGCCCCGGGGCACATACCGGGAAAGCCGGCAGTGCGCTGAATTCAGCGCGCTGTCAGCTTTCTAGCGGTATGTAAAACGACATATACATGAGGACATGAAAGGATCTCTTTAAGCCAACAGGTTAAAGCCTGATGCTCCTAATTCTGGGGGCTTCTACAATACCTTTGAAACCTTTGTCCTTCAGATCTCTGCCTCCTATGGCCTTCTAGCTTCTGCTTTAGCACTACTACCTGACATCATCAGGCTTTAGCAATACCTCTGCTGCCTATGGCCTATGGGCTTCTGCCATGTTTGTATCTCTGCTACCTGACCTTCCCTGGATTTCTTTTTTAGACCAGGCCTCTGTTATCTGTATGTTCTGGTCTCTCCCGGATTCTGAACCTTTGTTTCCAGTCCTGAATTCCTGTTAGTATTTAGCCTGTGCACATATTCTGTGTGCTCTGCCTTTAGCCAGTGTTCACATTATGGGTTTTGTCTGTTTCTGTGGTGTCCGCACCATAGTTCTGTCCTGCCTGGTCAGCTGCTACCAAACCGGGACCACCTCAGGAGGTAGCGACCTGGCAGACTCCCTGCAGCGAAGTCCAGATCCCCGTATGGGGGTTAAAGGGTGAAAACCAGGGAGTCTGCTTAGACAACGCCCTTAGAGGTGGCCCCAAGCCAAACCGGTTTGGTAGCACAGTGGGTCCACAATCCGCTATTACCAGAGCTCTCCTATAAAGACATCTGTATAAATGATGGTGGGCATTAACTTAACCTTGTCAGAATTCTCACTGGAGGGCTCATACTAAGTTTTACTATTGGGCCCTATGACTTCTCTGTGTACCCCTAGGCTGATCACAATACAAGACCAAGAAGCCGGAGACGTTTTGTGCACCTTCAACCTTATAAATTACTAATTAAAACACAACTTGTTATATTGTGCAATGAAATAACTTGTCAGGATAGATCATTTGTCAGTATTAAACTCCCCGAAGCCTTATGTGAATATTTATTTACAGTTTGACTTATTAATAAAAATGATTTATATAAAATAAACTGATTATTGTATAGTTTTCATTTGTGCAGTTACTTGTCATTTATGGGAATATTTTTGCTTGAGACCATAATGCAGCTTTAGTGACTGCAGAGAAGGGATTTACTGTACTTCACCTCTGCAGTAATGGCGACATTAATACATCTGTCAGTCACAGCCATCTCACCATAGCACCAAAAATAACACTGAAATATAAAAGCACTGCTGGACATCAATTACTTGATGTACTAGGAATATCTAATATAAGGAATATCTAGTAAATATCTGAGGCCAAATGTGGCTTAAAATCTGTGGAAATTCACAGAAAGATCTGCATATATGGGGATTTTACTACAGATCTTGCATCAGGGTTGCTGGAATATTACACTATGCATTGGAAATGGTGAAATCGGTCCTGGCAGCCCCATAGAAGTGAAAGGAGCGATGGTCACGCAACTGCTCTGGTGATCCATTCACAAGGAGGCCTTAGGGGGACTCCTGAACACTGGGGGATCCGGCGATCTGGCCTCCAGCGATTGGACACTTATTTCCTGTCCTGTGGACAACCCCTTTAAGAGTTAAGTGAAAAGATGCCTGATTCTCAGAAGTGTGAATCATGACTTGAAGATACACCTCATCTAATGTTTGCAGCACCCAAAAGTACCCAGTGATGTCATAAGCAGCCATGTCAGTGACAAGAAATGTGTAATGTGCATCAGACACAGCCATCAGGGCCACAGAGAAATAATCCCTATACCTCAGTGTATGGAGCTGCCTGATTCCAGCTCAGTATACTACGTGTAATAGAGTTGCCATTTAAGCAATTCCCAAGTGACGAAATTGATTATTAACCCTTTCCCGACATCCGCCGTAATAGTGCAGCGGATGTCGGGTGTATAAATATGCCGGTCGCCATAGCCACCGGGTCTCTGCTGTTTTATACAGCAGAGACCCGGCGCTAATGACCACGATCAGTGCCCACACTGATCGCGGGCATTAACCCCTCTGGCGCCTCGGTCAAAGCTGACCAAGGCGCCATTTTACCGGGGCTCGCTGGCACCCGGAGCAAGCTCCAGGGCCGGCATCCCGTTACTATGACATCTGGGAGCTTTGTGAAGGGTCCCAGGACTGCAATAGAGGAGCCGTTATTTTGCAATGCATTGCAATGTATTAGCATTGTAATGCATTGCATTAGTGATTAGACCCCTAGGGTCTAAACCCCTAGGGGGTCTAATAAATGCAAAAAAAAAAAAAAAAAAAAATTAAAAGTTCAAATCACTCCCCTTTCCCTACAACACATATAAAAGTACTTAAATACTGTGCAACACATACACATTAGGTGTCCCTGTGTCCGAAAACGCCCGATCTACAAATCTATAAAAATATTTTTCCCGTACGGTAAATGCCGTAGCGCGAAAAAAAAATCAAAAGTGACAAACTGATGTTTTTTTTACTGTTTCGCCTCTGATAAAAATTTTAATAAAAAGTGATCAAAGCAATAGCAATTCCCCAAAATGGTATAACTAAAAAGTACTTCTGGCCCCGCAAAAAAAGACACCCTATGTATCCCCATACACAAAAATATAGAAAAGTTACGGGTGTCGGAATATGGCGACTTCTATAAAAAAAATTTTTTGCACAGGTTTGGATTTTTGTTAAGGGGTTAAAATGTAAATAAAACCATATAAATTTGGTATCCCTGGAATCGTACTGAAACATAGAATACAGATGACATGTCATTTTGGCTGCAGAGTGAACGCTGTAAAAACAAAGCAGATAAGAACGTCACACAAAAGCACTTTTTCTTCAAATCTCCCCCCCCATTCTGAATTTTTTTCCAGCTTCACAGTACATTGTGCAGTATAATGGTAGTAGCAGTATAATAAATAGTAGCATCGTGAAGAAAAATTTTGTTCCGCAAACATTAAGACCTCATATGGCTCTGAGAGCAGAAAAATAAAAAAGTTATGAGGTTTGGAAGGGGAGGGGAGTCAAAAACGAAAATCGAAAAATTCCTCCGGCAGGAAGGGGTTAAGCAATTTCCAAAAATTCTTCAAGAAACTGCAGATCAAAGACAGCAGCAATACAATTTACCTATAATGCAACACCGTTCTGGAGAGCAGTCTAAGGCACCTCTGAGGTTTTCACCAGAGCTTGTTGCAAGGCAGGATGGGTTTTTGCAGATCAGAGACCCATGTTACCCGCTGAATTGGCTGCTGATACACACACCACAATAGAACCCTGATGGACCCCATTACTGACAAAGGGGCTCATCAGCATCTGTCATATGATGGACCTGTCCCTGTCAGGATCTCCATTTCCACTTCTATAAACTTAGTGTTAATGTATAAGCTGCACAATACACAATACAAATAACTAACCTTACATAGAACAGTATTAATATAATAACACACAAAGAGAACCATTTTACACAACCAGGTTACAGCAGCAGTTTCTGGAGAACAGAAGATGAGTTTGCAAATACATCAACAATGTCCTGATAATGTAAAGATCTGGAAATATTCCTCTCAATGTCCATTAAAATGAGGGATCCGAAAAGTTCTTGACCTATTATTGGCCTGAACCGATTTCTTCCAATTTTTAGTTTTGAAAACCCTCTTTCACAGGAAACTTGGGTTTCAGCAGAGTAAGGAGCGCCTTATATACTACAAGAAGATTTGTACATGTATCAGAATGCAAGTTGTGATGATATAAAGTCTATAGCAGCAGATCAGGCAGTTTTCACAGGCTACATGTTATCCATCATTAATGTCATCCTCACCATCACTATCATCATCAGCTTCAATTCTATCTATTACAGAAGGGAATGGTTCTTACAAAGTGGCAAAGTTCTCTTGGAAGCTAAGAAGCTCAAGTTTAAGTTGTACAATATCGACACTTGACAATTGAGGTCCTGTTTTCAAAGACTCAGATGTAATGTCTTTTTATGTTAACTGGCCAAACCTTATTGGGTCTAATTGTGATAGATCATGGGTGAGGGTTTCATTTTTGGAAAATCTGCCCTCAATGCTGGTTACTACCTGGTGTATAACAGCATTAAATACTAGACATTGGAAACCCTTAAAGGGATTCTATCATTGGGGAAACATGTTTTTAACTGAAGCCACGTCGTAATATCCTTTATAAAGGCTATTCTTCTCCTACCTTTGTCGTTTCGATCCTCGCCGCCGTTTAGAAGAAATCTTGATTTTTATTTTTATGCAAATGCATCTTCAGAATCCACAGGGGGCATTCCCCCAGTGCTGAAACTGCACAGGGGGCATCCACTGTGCTCTTCTCAGACACATTTTTGAACTTACCGTGCCGCCTCTCCTTCTTTAGCAGACGCCTCTTCTTGATGTCATCCTTCCTCCGGGAGACATGCGCCGACTGTGCATGTCCATGCGGCCATTTTCCTGTGGCCTATTACACGAGCGTACTGCATGCACTGTATGTAATAGGCCATAGGAAAATGGCCGAATGAAGACTCATACAAGGATGACATCAAGAAGAGTCATCTGCTAAAGAAGAAGAGAGGTGGCTCGGTACGTTCAAAAATGCGTCTGAGGAGAGCACAGGGGACGCCCTCTGTGCAGTTTCAGCACTTGGGGAACGTCCCCTGTGCATTCTGAACATGCATTAGCATAAAAATAAAAATCAAGATTTCTTCTAAACGGCGGCGAGAAGCAAAACGACAAAGGAAGGAGACTAATAGCCTTTATAAAGGCTTTTACAACGTGGCTTCAGTTAAAAACATGTTTCCCATTGATAGAATCCCTTTAAGAGGGTCTGGAGGAGGGTCTTCTAATTCACCAGGAATTTTTTTTTTTTTTTTACTGTCCTTTTTTGTGGTAACCTGTGCTCAGGTACGGCCTTTACAGACTGCTCATCCAGCATGGTTTGAGTCGTTTCAACTGATCTACTAATGTACTCAGATCTGAAGATGAGTCTCTAAGGCAACCAATCTGTATCTGCCTTTTGGCATTCTCCATCATTCACCAAGCCTGCAGAATGTCCAGTCCTCGAGTCTGTAGATCTGTCAGAAACTGGACATGCAATTTCAAATATCTGCATAAATAGGAATGCTATAAGCAAGGTTTCATACCTTGTCCATCCATAAAGCAAACTGTTTGCCTCCTGCACATTTTTACTGTCAGATCTATGAGAATCAATAGGGTACTATTCAGTTGTACTGAATAATCATGAGATGAGCCAAAAATTGTGCTCAGTGCCCTTGGCTTACTCCACCACCAAGTGTCTCCTATGTTTTTTTAGCCTGGTTAATTTTGCTAAGCCCTGAGACTGAGACGAAACCTGTTCTGTCCAAATAGATGATCTCTCATATGATTCAGAGAAAAATACAGATGTTTTTTTCCAACATGCCAAAGAATGATTTTACTGAAGTGACACCCTGACTGACATCACATCATATCACTAAATTCAGGATGTGAGCATAGCACCAAGTATATATGGAATTGTTTGCTGTGGCTTTTATGTGAGCTTGGACTCCATTGTAGCAGCCACTTATTTTTGCTGCACCATCAAATGAACAGCCAGTGATTTTAGTAACAAGTAGAGAGAACTTTTCTAATTCCTCTTTCAGCTTTGTAAAAAGCTCTTCACCCGTTATGCTACTGACATTGATAAAAGAAAAGAGACCTTCATGTTCATTCCTGTCCTTGACATATTGCAAAATTATGCTGCATTGCTCCTTAACTGCAACATCCTGATGTAATGCAAAATAGCTGCCCTTGATAAAATGGCTGCTCATGACAAGATGTTTATAATAGCCAGTTCATAGTAACCTCAATTTGAACCCGGTATAAAGTAATGTCTACACACTCTATGTTGTTGACCTGTACTGAGATTTACATATCTATACTAATTAGATCAAAGACGCTGTTTGAAGTGATATTTACATACCTATACAGATTAGATCAAAAGACTCTGTTTAAGGTGATATCTACATGTCTATACAAACCAGATAAAAAGGGGATATTTACATGTCTATACAGATTAGATCAAAAGACTGTGTTTGAAGTGATATTTACATACCCATACAGATTAGATCAAAAGACTCTGTTTAAGGTGATATCTACATGTCCATACTAATTAGATCAAAGGGGAAACTCTGTTTGAAGCGTATATGTCACGAGACATATTCAAGTGAAAACTGGCCCCTTCCACATGAATATGAGCTTGGAGACAAGTAAGGCCTTACAGAGGTGTATCACTTCTGTAACCGCCCACTTTATGACACACACAAAGGGTATAAGATGGGAAACATCCCTCAGCATTAATGTTGCAATCTTGACGGCAGATCATTGGGGACGCCTGATGCTGCATGATACCTGTCACATGGCTGAGTGATACTTCCTGCAGATACCCTACTCGGAATTCATCCATGAAGCTTGGCAGTGTTGTAAGTTTTAATTATATCATAGTTTGATTGACTTTGATATTTGATTATACCTTGCTTTATTGTAAGGGTTGATTATACCTTGCTTTATTAAGTTTTGATTATATCATAGTTTGATTGACTTTGATATTTGATTATACCTTGCTATACCTGCTGTATTGCAAGTTTTGATGATATCACACTTTGACTACCTTGCTTTACCTGCTGTATTGCAAGCGTTGATTAAGTCACAGGTTGATTAAGCTTGATTGCCTTGCTATACCTGCTGTATTGCAAGTTTTGATTATATGACAGTTTGATTGACTTGGATATTTGATTATACTTTGCTTTATTGCAAGGGTTGATTATACCTTCTAATATTTGTTATACTTTTCCTTGTTGTAAGACCTTTTGCTATACTTTTCCTTGTTGTAAGACCTTTTGCTATACTTTTCCTTGTTGTAAGACCTTTTGCTATCTTCTTATACTCTTCTTAATGAAATGTTACCTTTTGATATCTTCTTATACTCTTCTTAGTGAAATGTTACCTTTTGCTATCTTCTTATATTCTTCTTAATAAAATGTTAAGCTATTGGGGATAGTTCAGTGTTTTATTCTATAACTTTATTCTATTAAACGGAATCCAAAGAATCTTTTTCATTTGGCAAAACACCTGGGTGCTGTCCATTTCTACACTGAATCGTACAGCTTCTTGTACATCCTGGCTTACTTTCCGCTTCACCATGTTACCCATTATTAGAATTAGTCGGTTTATGGATGTTTTGCTTAGGAAAGTAACAAGATTACCTCTCCCTTTACTTTCTGAGTGTCTGGTTTTTCCTTTATGATTCATAACCAGGGTTTAAGTTAGTATTTAGTAAAGCGGATCTTCAGCCTAAAAACAGTAACCGCTTGTCCTAAGGATAGTTCATCAATATCAGATGTATGAGGTCTGGCACCCAGCACCCCCACAATCAGCCGTTCTCTGCAGCTGATACACAGAGAATGAATACTCAGAGAATGCTCCTTGACTGTTTTGATATTAAGTTTTCTAGTCACAAACTCCCTTTAAGTCAGACCACTTGGACCTTTACCAAGGTTTATGTTTGGTTAATTCTGGGTTTCGCATTTTCTGAAATAAAGACTGACCGAATATGTGTTCATGAAATGGAGGGAATCAAGGCTCACACATGATATTCCTATAATATGTTGGGTTAACCAGCTTTGCTCTTTTAAAAAGTTAATAAAAAGCTCAGACACACTAATAGTTTATATGCCCTGATTTCTTTATTAATTTTTCATTAGAATTCAAGGGGTCCTGATGATAATGATGGACCCTTGACTCACGAAGAGTTGTCCTTCAGCACTCAGGGGAGGAAAAACCCCCAGTGGAGGAAACCTCTAAGGAGCCATGGCTGAAGGACTGCCCCTCCTCTGGGCTGTAGAGAATAAGTTTGATGCAGAAGCTGAGCCCTGAATCTGCGTTTTGATGCAGCAGGAAACTCACATATTAGTTGTGTCCCAAGGCCTGATTAAAGGATCAGATTTTGACTTATAGAATTTCTACTTTTTATCACGTCACTAGGGGCACAGCTCTTATTTTCTTTGAAAAATAGTTAACTTGTGTCATTTAAATTTTGACATGAATGTAGTAGAAAGGTCACATTAGAAACCCTATTAGTGTTTATACTTTGCATACATAAAGGAGACCATCCTCTTGAGACCCCCACTCTCTTAGCCGATGTGAAGAGCTATCCCATCTGTTACATGGTTACCCATTAATCTGAATAAGCCATGTAATCCTAAATCTTCTACCCATTGATAACAACTAATAGTGATCACCAGGAGCTTCAACTGCAAGATCCCAGTGATCAGCTGACTACCAACAGATCCCTATTTAGAAAGGATGGGATGATGTCTGCTTTAGAGCATTTATTATAACTCACCGAAAACAATGCCATCACGTCACGACACAGGAGGACCATCCAATTGCCGGGAGGATCTTCTGAATCAAGGGCGGACGAATCCCGAAGGCCTTAGAATGGAACATAAGACAACCTAACACCATGTATGAAGTGAGGACCAAGAACTAAACCTGACAAATGGAACCTTTAATAACAGGCCAGTCCATTTATCTGCATTGTCTAATCTGGAACATCATTATCAATTACAAGTAACTGAATTTCTAAATCTCTAAAAGTATTACTAGGCCCCGCCACAAAGTGTTATGATCACAACATAGCCGTGCTCAGGGCTGCAGATACTTTTACATATAAGTAAGTGAAACACTGATTTGTTGTAGGGTATTTGTCATTACTGGACGCAATGGAACAGCCAAACCACAGGGTCAGTAATGATAACTAACCCATAATTAGTCATGTACTTACTTATAAGTGACAGCAATGGCGGCCATAGCGCTGAGTGTGGCTATGCTACAATTGGAAGACCATATGGTAGTACCTTAGAGAAATCTGATTATCATTACAGAATGAGATAAGAGAAGGTAAGGTATCTGTTAGTGTGGTAGCTAGGGATATGCTTACCTAACAACCAGAGTCTGTTCTATGGGGTTGTCAGACAATACTTCGGTGAAAACAGCCTGCAATAATCTCTCACTGCCATAATAATCAAATTTGTGTAAAATGAACATCAGCTTAACTGAGAGGTTTTATCCCAGAGTAAAATAATCAGATATACCCCATTATATAATAACCTGTTATCCCACAGCTATAAATACATATTATGATCACTTCCTCAATATTCACTTACTGGCAATGAACCCTACGAATCCTATGTAGACAAGGATATTTTCAGGATAATAATTTCAGGATAAAAAGTTGCAAGTAGATCAATCAATCGCTCTGTGTCATCTCACAGAATGGAAGAGTGTGAGTGGAATATAGAACCACCCATCTCTCTATGATATTATTATTATTGTTATTATTATTGTTTATTTATATAGCACCATTAATTCCATGGTGCTTTACATTTGAGGATTTACATACGGTACACAAGATATACAAAACAGATAATGCTAACAGAGACCAACTGGCACGGTGGGATAGAGGGCCCTGCCCGCAAGGGCTTGCAATCTAAGAGGGAAGAGGGATAGAGATAGAAGGTGGGGTTAGGGGCTGTTCAGGTGATGGTGTGGTGACGGTAGTGTTATTGAAGGTTGTAGGCCTTCCTGAATAGGTGAGTCTTCAGGGCCTTCTTGAAGCTTGTGATTGTGGGGGTCAGTCTTATGTATCTTGTTAATGAGTTCCAGAGTATGGGGGATGCATGGGAGAAGTTTTGGAGATGTTTGTGTGAAGAGCGGATAAGAGCAGAGCGGAGTAGGAGGTCTTTGGAGGATCGTAGGTTACGTGCGGGCAGGTAGCGGGAGATTAGGTCGGAGATATATGGAGGGGACAGGTTGTGGATGGCTTTGTATGTCAGCATCAGTAATTTGAACTCTATTCGCTGGGCGATAGGTAGCCAGTGGAGGGATTGGCAGAGGGGGATGGCTGATGAAGAACAGGGGGAGAGGTATATTAGGCGAGCCGTACAGTTTAAGGTGGACTGGAGGGGGGCGAGGGTGTTAGCTGGGAGGCCATGGAGAAGGGTGTTACAGTAGTCTAGGCGGGAGATTATGAGGTCATAGACTAGCATCTTTGTAGTTTCAGGGGTGAGGAAGGAGCGGATTCGATGGATGTTCTTGAGTTGGAGGCGGCAGGAGGTGTTGAGGGTTTGAATATGCGGCTTGAAGGATAGGTCAGAGTTTAAGGTTATCCCAAGACAGCGGGTTTGTGGGCCTGGGGTGAGACTGGTTCCATTAATTTTGATAGATGGGTCAGGTAGGGGGGTCGTGCGTTGAGGGGTGAAGATTATGAACTCCGTTTTCTCCATGTTGAGTTTGAGAAAGCTGGAGGAGAGAAAGGAGGTTAAGGGTGCTAGACATTTTGGGACTCTGGATAACAGAGAGGTAATGTCTGGTCTAGAGAGATATATTTGGGTGTCGTCAGCATAGAAATGGTAATGGAAACCACTCAGTAATGTCATTATGGTGTCACAGACCATGACCAAAAGAGAAGAATTCATGTATAATCTGACGCACACCAAAATAAAATAGCAATAAAGTTTATTGAAAAATACATGAGATACAAAAAATAATTTAAAACAATTAGCAAAACACAGAAATAGCCAAAGGGTCTGATATACAATCACGGCCAACTCTGTTCTACTGTGGTATGTACATGTACACCAATAAGAACACGTTTGTCAAAAAAAAAAAATAAAACAGATTGTTGGAATTGTTTTGTTTTACATTATAATCATATAAGTATTTATAGTGATTGATATTAAAAATACAGGTGCATCTCAATAAATTTGGATATTTTTGAAACATTCATTCATTTCAGCAATTCAGTACAATCCATAATCAGCGTCTTCCATGATTGTGTGTCCTACTGAACCAGACTGAGGGACCATTTAAAGGCTTAGGAAACCTTGGCAGGTGACACTGAATTTACAATACTGAACTGAACTTACAATATTCTAATTTTCTTAGATTTGGGTTTTCATTACCTGTAATCCATAATCAACATTGACAGAAATAAAACACTTGAAATAGAAGACTCTGTGTGTAAAGAATCTAGAAAATATAAGAGGTCACTTTTTTAATTGAATTGCTGAAAGAAATAAACGTTTCAAAGACATTCTAATTTATTGAGATGCACCTGTATTAGAAAATGGGTTAAGAATCAATAAAATTGTACCTTTGTTTCAGTATGTATCTACCACTTTAAGAGAATATATGTAATGTATTGTGAAAGCTCATTTATAAAATGTTCTTCAGCCCAGATGTTTTTCCTAAGCTCCATAGTCAAGGTCTCTGATAAGATAAGGTCCGATTGTCCATCTACTCCCTCTGCCAGAGAACAGGATGTCCTGTATGGTGATAACGTTAGATCTCATTAAAAATGTGTAATGGGACTTCCAAGGTTCTCTGACCAAGTTGAGCTCATCATGGTCAGATGCTTAACCACTTTCGTACCGCCCATAGACTATATATGTCCAAGGGGTGGTTGCCTTGTTCTGCCAGGACGTACCGCTATGTCCAAGCAGAATTCAGCAGCTGTAACTTCAGCCACAGCTCCCAGAGAGAAGGCACGGAAGGTTTATTACCTTCCCTGCCATCCCGATTGCAGTGTACACAGTGCTGAATTATTACGACCTTATGGGGACAAAAGGTAAAAAAAAAAAAAAAAAAATTAAAATTAAATTAAATAATGAAAAAAATAAATAAATAATACCCCAATAACACGCCCTTATTAAAATTTAAAGCCCAACCCTCGACAACACCATACAAAATAAAACTTACCATAATGGAGAATAAAAAAATGAAAAGTGAAAAACAGACACTTTTTCCCTCCTCTTTTGTTTAGATTTTCCTGGATATAAAAAAAATTAAAACACATGCAAAATAAAAACAACATAAAAATAAAGCCCGAAAAAAGATGCAGAAATTAGTTGAATAACGCATATGATAAAAATGTTACAGTCCTCAAAATCGCACATACAAAAAACCCAAAAATGTATCTGGTCTGGAGCATCTAGTATGGAAGTGGTTAATTAAGCATCTAAGATGGTGGACACCGGAAGTTCAAGTGCTTATTCTTGACCAATTGTATTACATGTTTTATATGATGTCAGCATATATTTTTGTATATTGTGTAAAAGCCAACCCATAAAATCATGTGACCAGTGAGGTATAAAAATCGGTGTCTATTGGAAATCTGTGAGCAGACACACTATAGCTTGTATGCTGTGTGTGTGTGTGTGTGTTCCTATTTGTTAACAAATAAAACTAATTTTATTTGGTTTCAGACGATAGTGATGTCATGATTTGATAAGGATTTAGAATTTTCCCCACACAGACAAAAATTCATTAAATGGGGCTAATATATCAAGTCAATACAAATATATCAATAAATAAATTATACATATTGTAATAGGTAGATATACAGACCCAGTAAAAAATAAATAGCACAATACCCATATAAACCCCCAAAAAGTCCCAGACATAAGGTGACCGGCAGTAAAAGGGAGGTACTCTTCATTATTTTTTGCGTTTCACGTATTTTTCAATAAACTTTATTGTAATCTATTTTGGTGTTCATTGTATTATTCAATTCTTATTCGTCCTGCGGCAGCACAGAAGGGTCTTTATCCCTGCCTTTAATTCCTCCAAGGACTGGCCCACCTACATAGCAATGAGATAGTTAATTAGCATAATTGATGGTATAAGAACCTCCCCTGTCCACTATCTGTTTGTGTATTTATTTGTCCTTTATTTTTTCCTAAGTATCCCACAGGGGGACTTTTTACTTTTACACAGGTTTTTTTTGGTGTTTTTGTTCACATCTCCCAGGCAATGTCTGAGGGGCTCAGATAGCCAGATAGCTGTCATATACGAGCCTGGAGGATCCTCCTGTTCAGGAGTGAACTGCTGTAAGTCTAGCAGAGTATGTTAGCTGGTGGGTGGATAGAAGCCTAGGGTATTGCAGATCATGCGGCTATAGCCGCCACTGCGACTGGAGTCCTCTGGCACTGCGTCTTCCGGTGCTTAGTGCACAAGTCAGTGAACTAGGAGCAGCGGCAGGAGAAGCCCAGAGACCAGAGCAGGTATCCAATCTCAGCATAAGGATTCCTCAATGATGTAGGTACATTGCTTCACGGGAGGGCAGAGCTCCTAGAGTGGGATTGCCCATTTAAAGCTTCACGTGTATGAGGGCCGGTGTGCTGTGCCTGGCAAGTCGGACTCTCAGAGCACTGTGCCTGTCTGGGGCTTCCTTGTGTGATTTTCTGTGTGTAACAATGTACTGAGAGAGTCTTTTTTCATACTTGCAGATGTCCAGTGGTAAAAAGCTCTCTAAGAGGAAGCATAGACCTTGTATAGAGTGTCAGCAATTGTTGCCCAATGTCCATGAGCCTGATATATGTATAATCTGTACTCAGAGTCAAGCCTTTTCTACCAGTCCTCATGCATCTTCTAAACCTAAGCAGAATACTAAGCCTGAGCGCTGTATTAATTGTCTCCAACACCTTCCAGATGATTATCCTTCCAATATCTGCAGTGTCTGCACTCACGTTTCTGAAGATGAACAGATGACTGATAAGGAAGCTAAAACGTTTTTTTCTTGAAAGCGTGTATGTCTAGCAAAAAGAAATCCAAAAGATTCAACAGGATTTTTCTCATTTGTGTGATTCTTCTACCTCTTCTGAAGGTGAGCTTCAGACATCTGAATCAGATTCAGACATGGCGATTTCTGAAGATAATTATTTGTTTACAAAAGAAAACACTGGGAGCTTGTCCTGCCATGTCAGACATGCTTGTACTGAGCTCTGTAGATAGACCACAAAGCCAGGGGACAAAATACTGCTGATATGGGGAAGACCCGCTCAAGAAAGGCTCCAGGTGCCCACTCACACCCCAGGCAATTGATGTTCCCTTCTGAAACTTTTTTCTTCCTCTAGGAGTCCACCACCAGTACTCAGATAATGATCCTGGATCAGAACCGGCCACCATTTTGCAGCGTTCCCATGCACCTCTGTACCCGGACCTGGAATTCAAGACCTCATACCAGAGGCAACAGCAGCCTCTCCCTGTCCTCATCAGCGAAACTGTGCCTCACTCTTCCGCCCGGAACACTCCAGTGAGTGCCACTTCTCCTGCGCCAGAGATTCCTCCTTCTCCCCTGCCATCTTGCTTCACCGCGTGTGCTCAGTCCCTGGCACCAGAAGCTGTTATGGGCAATGAAAACCCTGCAGTCTCACTATCGGGACCTGAGATGTTGACTACAGATTGTCCTCCCTCCGACTCTCCATACACTCCACCACCTTGTGTTCCATCAGGGGGCACAGCACGTAGCGACGCAAGGGACTCAGTCATCTGATGGGAATCTTCTGCAGTAGACTACAACCCCAATTCCAATGAAGTTGGGACGTTGTTTAAAACATAAATAAAAACAGAATACGATAATTTGCAAATTCTTTTCAACCTATATTCAATAGAATACATTACAAAGACAAGATATTTAATGTTCAAACGTATAAACGGGTTGCAGGCATCAAATTCAAAATCAGTGAATATTTGCAAAAAACAAATAAAGTTTATCTCTTTGAACATTAAATATCTTGTTTTTGTAGTGTATTCAATTGAATATACAGTAGGTTGAAAAGAATTTGCAAATCATCGTATTCTGCTTTTATTTATGTTTTACACAACGTCCCAACTTTATTGGAATTGGGTTTATAGGTTGCCTAACATATAATCACATCAGAGGCGTAGCTAGCGGGGGGCATAGGGGGTGTCTTCCCCATGCCCACTGACTCTGTTGTGCCCACCACGGGATTGCCATTAAAATATGCTTTACTTTTAACTAGATCGGTGTCTGACATTATTATACCTATAGGGAAACCGCCAGCGTTTCCGTAAATATAATTGACATGCTGTGATTTCCAAAACCACAACAGTTTTGGAAATCGCAGCATGTCCGCTGCACGTACTTCTCTGCAATGTGTGGATTGGATTTCCTAGAAGTATAAAACACTGCATTTTTTTTCCATGGCGTTTCCGCCTCGTGGGGCCCTGGACCTAAGAAGTTTTCCACCTCATTTTTATTGCTGATCTATCCTCAAAATAGATAAATAAAAGATCAGTGACTCCCCACTGATCAGCTGTATGAAGGGGCTATGGCACCTGTTTATATCACACGCTGTCTGTTTATCGTGACCGTGTGATGTAATTCCAGCCTTGTCACATAGATGGGTATAGGACGAGGCTGTAGTTACATTACATGGCCGCTATGAAATGAATGACACTGTGTAAACAGAGAAGGAGTCACGGCGCTTACACAGGTACCATTCAAACAGCTGATCAGTAGGGGTCCTGGGTATTGGAACCCCAATAATTTTTTTTTACATTTTAATTAGGAAACACCTGGGACATTATTAATAAGGGGCTCATTATTTAAAGGGGGTACACAGGGAAGATAAGTTACATTTTTTATTAATTTAAAGATACACTTGGGGGTATTATTCATTAAGGGGGGGGTTATAATATATATTTTATAATTGGGGGTAGCAGCAGGATGGGTGTGCAGGTGAGGACAATATGGGACAGGTGTCTGGAAAAGTATGGAGCTAAAGATCTCTGTGCTGCAAACTTTACAGAGATTGAAAGAAGTGGTCATGGCGGTCCAGATGAAAGAGATGGGGAATGTGAACGATTAGTCATAGACGTCACCTGTAAGTCACTAAATGTTACTGCCCTGTATTCACCTAAATGGTCTGAAGAGCCCTGTTTAGAGCTGATATATACCACTATACGGTCACTATAGTGATAATATCGGTATACCTAAGTTGGGGGGGTAACTTGGACATGTTCGCCCCCCCTGCGCTAAACCCCTAGCTACGCCTCTGAATCACATACAGCCATCTTTTGGGTTTTGCTACCAGGACACAGACTTACAGTGCAGGAGCAGCCTGTGTGACATAAGCCTATATACAACAAGCAGCTAAGTGCGTATGGGAGCGTAAGAGTGTGCCTTGTCTAAAGTGTGCTGCGTCCTTAGTGACTTTGATTCATAGACATACATAGACAAAGTAAGGTCAGTCTGCCTAACACATGACTGGGACACCATTTGGAATCTGAATAATGTGAATGATGCTCTCAGTCAGCGAGAGCATCATTCACACTACATCAGTGTGCCCTGTGCTACAGGGGCTTTAACGTGTCCAACACATTCAAATACCTTCATCTTAAAATAACATAGCCCCATTAGAGAAGACTAGCACAGTATTTGGGATCTATGACACAGAACTGTATCTAGGGTTACCACCCTTTTCATTCAAAAATACTGGTAAGTTTTCCCAGCTGTAAAGAGGAGTGCTTTTTGGGGATGGGGTAGTTCAGTTCAGTAGAGCCACCAAGAGTCTGGCAGCGGACACTCACATCATATGGCATTTGTGTCTATGCATCTTGATGCCAGCATGACCCATGTGACCACTGAGGCTTGATGTTATTCAGAAGGCCCAAAGAGACCCGAAGAAGATGGGGACCCATAACGGAGGCCAGGGGAAGTAAGTAACACTGTTTGTAATGTAACCCCATAAGTATATTCTGAGGTGTAAAGAGATCACAGAGTATTATAGTAGTTCATGAATGGCAAACTCCAAAAATTTCGGGTTCAGCATAATAAAAATTTATTGAAAATTTGTTACCAGAAGCATGTTCAGTTATCCCTATGTATGTGTTTGGTTTTTTTAAATTTTTTTTAGCGTAGAGGCCACTCTGGATCATATATGGTGTGGAGTACCGCTATGGGACATTATACTATGTAGAAGGCTGCTATGGGACATTATACTATGTGGGGGCCACTATGGGACATTAAACTGCATGGAGGGCCGCCATATGACATTATTCTGTCGTAAGGATCTATGGTGAGAATGGGAGTGTAGTGACTACACTTCTGAACAGCCCAGGGCCTATGGTACCCTTAATCTGCCCCCTGTCCTACTCCATAGCCTTGAGTGATTATATGGAGTTGTACCTCCTTTTGTGACTATAAGACCTTCCACTCTTCTGGGAAGGCGTTCCACAGGATTCTGTAATGTGTTTGGGAGTAAAAAAAAAATCACAACACAATGTAATGTCCCTGTGTTAAGACAAGAGAGCATGTTGTCAGATAACCATGAACAAAATGTAATCTCTGACACAAGGTTCACACTAGCATTGCCTGTTCATTGTTCTGGTCCGTTGGAGAATCAGAACAAAGGACAGGTGGACTGCTAAAATAGCGGTTACATATGGAGCCTAGTGGGCCCTATTGAATATAATAGGGTCTTTGAGGTATCCTTGATCCTTGAGATCAATAAAAGCACAATTCCTTGAAAAAGTAGTTTGCATAGAAATATGCAAATGAATTCAAGTGCAATGAAGCTTTCCAAAGTCTCCAAAGGCTCAGACTCCAAGTTTCAAACACCACCTTATACACTTGATTAACTGCCTCTTCCTGTCCTACAACTATGGAGCTGCTTTTTAAATTCTGTCACATGTGCCTGGCATTTCCCGGCTGGAGCCCTTAGAGGCTCTAGCTCAAACCCCAATTGCACTTGAGACTCATTTGCATATTGCTAAAAATGCCTTTTCCAAACAAATGGTACATCTCTTGGATTATCTATAAATATGAGGCTACTCAATATAATGTCCCCTACAATACTCTGTGACAGGACGGCTATTGAGGTTCCTGTTGACAGACTCCCTTTAAGTCAGACCACTAAGGCCTCTACCATGGCTTATGCTTAGTTATCTCTGTGTTTCTTGTTTACTAAAATAAAGACAGACCAAATATGTGTAAACTGCACATGAAATGCAAAGTGTGAACTTGGGATAGAGTCAAGGGCCACACCTGAGGTTTCAATAATGTGGTGGGTTGACCATCTTTCCTCTTTTACTGTAAGTACTGTGAGAATCAATAAAAGGCTCAGACACACTGATAGTTTATATACCCTGACATCTTTATTATTTTTCATTAAAAGTCAGGGGGTCCTGATGATAATGATGGACCCTTGACTCACGAAGAGTCGTCCTTCAGCACTCAGGAGAGGAAAAACCCCCAGTGGAGGAAACCTCTAAGGAGCCATGGCTGAAGGACTGCCCCTCCTCTGGGCTGTAGAGGATAAGTTTGATGCAGAAGCCGAGCCCGGAATCTGCGTTTTGATGCAGCAGGAAACTCACTTGTTCAGTGAGTACATCTAACTGCGAAAAGTCTGGTAAATGTCATGTCCAGGGGTGAGAACAGAGACCTAGTCAGGAATCTGTCTCTTGATGCAGCAGGAAACTCACTTGTTCAGGGAGTACATCTACTGGAAAAGTCTGATAAATGTCATGTCCAGGGGTGAGAACAGAGACCTAGTCAGGAATCTGTCTCTTGATGCAGCAGGAAACTCACTTGTTTAGTGAGTACATCTGCACTGTGGAAAGTCCGGTAAACGTCTTGGCCAGAGGTGAGAACAGAGACCTAGTCAGGAATCTGTCTCTTGATGCAGCAGGAAACTCACTTGTACAGTGAGTACATCTAACTGTGAAATGTCCAGTAAATGTCATATCCAGTATTTAGTCCCAGCTCCGAATCTTTCTTGTCTTGCTGAAATGCAGGTCTGACTTGTAGTATAGTTGTCACCTTCAGCTGGATCCTATAATTATTGTCGGAATACAGCGAGCCCGTGCTCTGGAACAACAGAAACAATAAATCTCATTATGTATGATCATTAGAAACCCTATTAGTGTTTATGCTTGGCAAACATAAAGTTTGTGGAACCACCCTCTGGAGACCCACCACACTCTTAGCCGATGACAGTGAATCGCCAGCTATGGAACCCAATCTGAGTTACATCCACTTACCCATTCATGTGCATAAACCCTGCTGCTTGTCCTTGAAATAGACAGTCTTAACTACCCAATGATAGCTTAGATCTAGTCCAGTGATACCAGGTGGCTATCAGCTGCAAGATCCCAGTGATCAGCTGACTACCACACCAGATCCCTATTTAGAAAGGTAGATGGGATGATGTCTGCTTTAGAGCATTTATTATAGAGCTCACTGAAAACAACGCCATCACGTCACAACACAGAGAGGACCATCCAATTGCCCAGGAGGATCTTCTGAATCAAAGGCGGGGACATCCCCTTGGGAGGCCCCTCAGTATGGAACGCCCCCATGATGAATTAATAATTGAGAAACATCAGGCCTGCAGCTGAGAACCAGAGCAAAAGAGCCCAGAATAAATCATATACTGAGCATAAGACAACCTAACATCATATATGAAGTGAGGACCAAGAACTAAACCTGGCAAATGGAACCTTTAATAACAGGCCAGTCCATTTATCTGCATTGTCTAATCCAGAACATCATTATCAATTACAAGTAACTGAATTTCTAAATCTCTAAATGTCATTACGAGGCCCAGCCAGCCACAATGGTTGTTATCGATGCACAACATAGCCATAGCTCAGGGCTGCAGATACTTTTACATATAAGTAAGTGAAACACTGATTTGTTGTAGGGTATTTGTCATTACTGGACGCAATGGGGAACAGCCCAAACCACAGGGTCAGTAATGATAACTAAGCCATAATTAGTCATGTGCTTACTTATAAGTGACAGCAATGGCGGCCATAGCACTGAGTGCAGCTATGCTACAATTGCAAAACCATATGGTAGTACCTTAGAGAAATCTGATTATCATTACAGAATGAGATAAGAGAAGGTAAGGTAACTGTTAGTGTGGTAGCTAGGGATATGCTTACCTAACAACCATCTCTCACTGCCATAATAATCAGATTTGTGTAAAATGAATGTCAACTGAGAGGTTTTATCCCAAAGTAAAATAATCAGACATATGTCATTATATAATAACCTGTTATCCCACAGCTGTAAATACATATTATAATCACTTCCTTAATATTCACTTACTGGCAATGGACATCCTACAAGTCCTATGTAGAACAGGATATTTTCAGGATAATAATTTCAGGATAAGAAGTTGCAACGTAGATCAGACGAAACGCTCTGTGTCATCTCACAGAATGGAAGAGTGTGAGTGGTCAAATACAATCAGAGAACGCAGCCCAGCTCTCTGGATGGATATTGGAATTAGCAGAGTAATGGAGCTAGCAGGGACAAGTCGTCAAGTAACCAATAGCCCGCGAGCACGTGAGGGCTGACAACCTGTTTATAGAAAGTCAGGACCTGCCCCAGACTGGATTGGTAGACAGACTGTCAATCACACAGGCAAGGCTGAAGTTAACTATTAGAGGAGCAGAGAGAACCAAAGATGCTTTTTGTTTCATCCCAAAGGAGACGGGTGTGGCAGAAATTCAATAACAGACAGGGGAATGGTCATTAGGACAGTGTTCAGACTGAGCAACAAGAAACCTACGGCATTCAGTAATTAAACTGAATCACTCCTCCAGTTCGCCGCAGCGTCCGAGCGGAGGGTGGCGCAGAGACCCGAACAGGCAGAGACGTTACACTCTGTGTGTCTCTGTGTTAAAGTATCTAGAAAATATAAGAGGTCACTTTTTTAACTCAATTACTGAAAAAAATAAACGTTTCAAAGATATTCTAATTTATTGAGATACCCCTGTATTAGAAAATGGGTTAAGAATCAATAAAATTGTACCATTGTTTCAGTATGTATCTACCACTTTAAGAGAATATATGTATGTATTGTTCAAGCTGATTTATAAAATGTTCTTCAGTCCAGATGTTTTTCCTAAGCTCCATAGTCAATGTCTCTGATAAGCTAAGGTCCGGTTGTCCAGCTCCCCTGTCCAGAGAACAGGATCCTGTATGGTGATAACGTTAGATCTCATTAAAAATGTTTTATGGGACTTCCAAGGTTCTCTGACCAAGCTGAGCTCATCTGGTCAGATGCTTAACCACTTCCGTACCACTCATAGACTATATACATCCAAGGGGTGGTTGCCTTGTTCTGCAAGGATGTACCAGTACGTCCAAGCAGAATTCAGCAGCTGCACAACTGGGGTCTGGCTGTAACTTCAGACGCAGCTCCCAGAGAGAAGGCACGAAAGATTTATTACCTTCCCTGCCATCCCGATCCATGTGTATACAGAGCTGAATGAGTGCTGTATACACCACTATGGCCATCTTGCGGCTGCCCTCTCACCCCACGGTCACGTGCATGTCTGTAAGAGCTGCGGGGTCCTATAGGACCCAGATCAGCTCTTTAGTAAAGTGAAAGTAACGTGCAGGAGGCTGTATTGCTCCTGCAACTGGGGCTAAATGTACCAGCCCCAGTTACAGGGGAAATCACCCTCCCCAACAAAAAAAATGTAATCAGATGTCCCCAAAGGTCTATTATGACCTTATGGGGACACAATGTAAAAAAAAAAAATTAAAAAAAAAAATTAAAATAAAAGTAAAAAAAAAACAAAATAAAACAAAAAGTAAATAAAATAATAAAAAAAATAAATTAAATAATACGCCAATAACACACCCTTATTAAAGGTTATAGCCCCACCCCCGACGACACCATACAAAATAAAAATTACCGTAATGGAGAGTAAAAACTATTTTAAAAAGTTTTTTAGTAGCACTTTTTGTTATTAAATTTTAAAAAAATGAAAAGTGAAAAACACATTTTCCCTCCTCTTTTGTTTAGATTTTCCCGGATATAAAAAAAATTAAAACACATGCAAAAATAAAAACAACATAAAAATAAAGCCCTATGTCTCACTGAAAAAAGATGCAGAAATTAGTTGAATAACGCATGATAAAAATGTTACAGCCCTCAAAACCGCACATACAAAAAACCCCAAAATGTGTCTGGTCTGGAGGGGGGGGTAAAACATCTGGTATGGAAGTGGTTAATTAAGCATCTAAGATGGCGGATAACAGAAGTTCACGTGCTTATTCTTGATCTATTGTATTTCATGTTTTATATGATGTCAGCATATGTTTTTGTATATTGTGTAAAAGCCAACCCATAAAATCATGTGACCAGTAAGGTATAAAAATCGGTGTCTATTGGAAGTCTGTGGGCAGACACACTATAGCTTGTATGCTGTGTGTGTGTTTGCTATTTGTTAACAAATAAAACTAATCTTATTTGGTTTTAGACGATCAGTGATGTCATGATTTGATAAGGATTTAGAATTTTCCCCACACAAACAAAAATTCATTAAATGGGGCTAATATATCAAGTCAATACAAATATATCAATCAATAAATTATACATATTGTAATAGGTAGATATAAAGATCCAATAAAAAATAAATAGCACTATACAGTGCTGGCCAAAAGTATTGGCACCCCTGCAATTCTTTCAGATAATACTCAGTTTCTTCCAGAAAATGATTGCAATCACAAATGCTTTGGTAATAATGTCTTCATTTATTTTGCTTGCAATGAAAAAACACAAAAGAGAATGAAAAAAAAGTCAAATCATTGATCATTTTACACAAAACTCCAAAAATGGGCTGGACAAAAGTATTGGCATCCTCAGCCTAATACTTGGTAGCACAACCTTTAGACAAAATAACTGTGAACAACCGCTTCCGGTAACCATCAATGAGTTTCTTACAATGCTCTGCTGGAATTTTAGACCATTCTTCTTTGGCAAATTTCTCCAGGTCCCTGAGATTTGAAGGGTGCTTTCTCCAAACTGCCATTTTGAGATCTCTCCACAGGTGTTCTATGGGATTCAGGTCTGGACTCATTGCTGGCCACTTTAGAAGTTTCCAGTGCTTTCTCTCAAACCATTTTCTAGTGCTTTTTGAAGTGTGTTTTGGGTCATTGTCCTGCTGGAAGACCCATGACCTCTGAGGGAGACCCAGCTTTCTCACAATGGGCCCTACATTATGCTGCAAAATTTGTTGGTAGTCTTCAGACTTCATAATGCCATGCACACGGTCAAGCAGTCCAGTGCCAGAGGCAGCAAAGCAACCCCAAAACATCAGGGAACCTCCGCCATGTTTGACTGTAGGGACCGTGTTCTTTTCTTTGAAGGCCACTTTTTTTTTCCTGTAAACTCTATGTTGATGCCTTTTCCCAAAAAGCTCTACTTTTGTCTCATCTGACCAGAGAACATTCTTTCAAAAAGTTTTTGTCTTTCTCAGGTAAGTTTTGGCAAACTCCAGCCTGGCTTTTTTATGTCTCTGGATCAGAAGTGGGGTCTTCCTGGGTACCCTACCATAGAGTCCCTGTTCATTCAGACGCCGACGGATAGTACGGGTTGACACTGTTGTACCCTCGGACTGCAGGGCAGCTAGAACTTGTTTGGATGTTAGTCGAGGTTCTTTAGCCACCATCCGCACAATCTTTCGTTGAAATCTCTCGTCAATTTTTCTTTTCCGTCCACATCTAGGGAGGTTAGCCACAGTGCCATGGGCTTTAAACTTCTTGATGACACTGCGCACGGTAGACACAGGAACATTCAGGTCTTTGGAGATGGACTTGTAGCCTTGAGATTGCTCATGCTTCCTCACAATTTTGCTTCTCAAGTCCTCAGACAGTTCTTTGGTCTTCTTTCTTTTCTCCTTGCTCAATGTGGTACACACAAGGACACAGGACAGAGGTTGAGTCAACTTTAATCCATTTCAACTGGCTGCAAGTGTGATTTTAGTTATTGCCACCACCTGTTATGTGCCACAGGTAAGTAACAGGTGCTGTTAATTACACAAATTAGAGAAGCATCACATGCTTTTTCAAAGGGTGCCAATACTTTTGTCCACCCCCTTTTTTATGTTTAGTGTGGAATTATATCCAATTTGGCTTTTTGACAATTCTTTTTGTGGTTTTCCTTTGATGACAAATTAAATGAAGATATTATTACCAAAGCATTTGTGATTGCAATCATTTTCTGGAAGAAATTGAGTATTATCTGACAGAATTGCAGGGGTGCCAATACTTTTGGCCAGCACTGTACCCATATAAACCCCAAAAAGTCCCAGATATAAGGTGACCGGCAGTAAAAGGGAGGTACTCTTCATTATTTTTTGCGTTTCATGTATTCTTCAATAAACTTTAATGTATTCTTTTTTGGTGTGCATTGCATTATACATTTCTTATTTGTCCTGCGGCAGCACAGAAGGGTCTTTATCCCTCGCCTTTAATTCCTCCGAGGACTGGCCCACCTACATAGCAATGAGACAGTTAATTGGTATAATTGAGAGTATAAGAACCGCCCCCCCCCCCCCCCTCCCCGTCCACACTATCTCTTTGTGTCTTTATTTGTCATTGTTTTTTTCCCTAAGTATCCCACAGGGGGACTTTTTACTTTTACACAGTTTTTTTTTGTTTTTTTTGTTCACATTTCTCAGGGTATGTCTGAGGGGCTCAGATAGCCAGATAGCTGTCATATATGAGCCTGGAGGTTCCTCCTGTTCAGGAGTGAACTACTGTAAGTCTAGCAATGTATGCTAGCTGGTGGGTGGATAGAAGCCGAGGGTATTGCAAATCATGCGGCTATAGCCGCCACTCAGACTGGAGTCCTCTGGCACTGCGTCTTCCGGTGCTTAGTGCACAAGTCAGTGAACTAGGAGCAGCGGCAGGAGAAGCCCAGAGACCAGAGCAGGTACCCAATCTCAGCATAAGGATTCCTCAATGATGTAGGTACATTGCTTCACGGGATGGCAGAGCTCCTAGAATGGGATTGCCCATTTAAAGCTTCATGTGTATGAGGGCCGGTGTGCTGTGCCTTGCAAGTCGGACCCTCAGAGCACTGTGCCTGTCTGGGGCTTCCGTGTGTGATTTTCTGTGTGTAACAATGTACTGAGTCTTTTTTCATACTTGCAGATGTCCAGTGGTAAAAAGCTCTCTAAGAGGAAGCATAGACCTTGTATAGAGTGTCAGCAATTGTTGCCCAATGACCATGTGCCTGATGTATGTATAATCTGTACTCAGAGTCAAGCCTCTCCTACCAGTGCTCATGCATCTTCTAAAACTAAGCAGAATAATAAGCCTGAGCGCTGTATTAGTTGTCTCCAACACCTTCCAGTGGATTATCCTTCCAATATCTGCAGTGTCTGCACTCACATTTCTGAAGATGAACAGATGACTGATAAGGAAGCTAAAATGTTTTTTTCTTGAAATCGTGTATGTCTAGCAAAAAGAAATACAAAAGATTCAACAGGATTTTTCTCATTTGTGTGATTCTTCTACCTCTTCTGAGGGCGAGCTTCAGACATCTGAATCAGATTCAGACATGGCGATTTCTGAAGATAATTATTTGTTTACAAAAGAAAACACTGGGAGCTTGTCCTGCCATGTCAGACGTGCTTGTACTGAGCTCTGTAGATAGACCACAAAGCCAGGGGGCAAAATACTGCTGATATGGGGAAGACCCGCTCAAGAAAGGCTCCAGGGGCCCACTCACACCCCAGGCAATTGATGTGCCAATCTGAAACTTTTTTCTTTCCTCTAGGAGACCACCACCAGTCCTTAGATAATGATCCCGGATCGGAACTGGCCACCATTTTGCAGCGTTCCCATGCACTTCTGTACCCGGACCGGGAATTCGAGACCTCATACAAGAGGCAACAGCAGGCTCTCCCTGTACTCACCAGCGAAACTGTGCCTCACTCTTCCGCCCGAAACACTCCAGTGAGTGCCACTTCTCCTGCGCCAGAGATTCCTCCTTTTCCCCTGCCATCTTGCTTTGCCGCATGTGCTCAGTCCCTGGCACCAGAAGTTGTTATGGGCAATGAAAACCCTGCAGTCTCACTATCGGGACCTGAGATGTTGACTACAGCTTGTCCGCCCTCCGACTCTCTATTCACTCCCCCACCTCGTGTTCCATCAAGGAACACAACATGTAGCGACACAAGAGACACAGCCATCTGATGGGAATCTTCTGCAGTAGACTACAACCCCAAACATAGTGAAACTGCCAGCATTTCCCTAGCGTTAATTGACATGCTGCGATTTCCAAAACCACAGCAGTTTTGGAAATCGCAGCATGTCCGCTTGCACGTACTTCTCCGCAATGTGTGGATGGGATTTGCTAGAAGTGTAAAACACTGCATTTTTTTCCGTGGAGTTTCCGCCTCGTGAGGCCCTGGTCTTAAGGAGTTTTCCACCTCATTTTTATTACTGATCTATCCTCAGAATAAATCATCAATAAGAGATCAGTGACTCCCTACTGATCAGCTGTATGAAGGGGCTATGGCGCCTGCTTATATCACACGCTGTCTGTTTATAGTGACCGTGTGATGTAATTCCAGTCTTGTCACATAGACGTGTATAGGACGAGGCTGTAGTTACATTACATGGCCGCTATGAAAAGAATGACACTGTGTAAACAGAGAAGGGGTCACGGCGCTTACACAGGTTCATTCAAACAGCTGATCCTGAGGGGCCTGGGTAATGGAACCCCATTCATTTTTTTTTACCTTTTAATTAGGAAACACCTGGGGCATTATTAATATGGGGCTCATTATTTAAAGGGAGTACACAGGGACGTTAAGTTAAATTTTTTATTAATTTAAAGATGCACTTGGGGGTATTATTCATTATGGGGGGTTATATTATATATTTTATAATTGGGGGTAGCAGCAGGATGGGTGTGCAGGTGAGGACAATGTGGGTCGGTGCCTGGAAAAGTGAGGAGCCAAACATGTCTGTGTTGCAAACTTTACAGAGACTGGAAGAAGTGGTCATGGCCGTCCAGATGGAAGAGATGGGGAATGTGAACGATTAGTCAGAGACATCACCTGTAAGTCACTAAATCTTACTGCCCTGTATTCACCTAAATGGTCTGTAGAGCCCTGTGTAAAGCCCATATATACCACTATACGCTCACCATATAGTGATAATATCGGTATACCTAAGTTGGGGGCCCATTTGAACATGTTCTCCTTCCCCTGTGCTGAACCCCTAGCTACGCCTCTGAATCACATACAGCCATCTTTTGGTTTTTGCTACCTGAGCACAGACTTAACCCCTTCAGGTCTGAGCCCAAAAGTGCGTTAAAGACCAGGCCTCATTTTTCAAAACTGACATATGTCACTTTATTTGGCAATAACTTTAAGACGCTTTAACTTGCACAAGTGATTTTGAGACTGTTTTTTCGTGAGACATTGTACTTCATGTTAATGGTAAACATTGACAACATTTATTAATATTTTGTATTTATTTAAAAAAAAAATAGGAAATTTGATGGAAATTTGGTAGAAAAAATAGCCAATTTTCAAAATGTGAAATGCTCTGCTTTTCAAACAGATAGTCATACCACCCAAATAAGTTAATAAATATTATCTTTTTTTTTTATATGTCCCACTAGGACACCTGAACCAACCATAGTCTAATCGCTGATTCAGCACTATAGACTGCAATACACGTATTGCAGTCTATACAGGAATTCAGCCTATGTAGATATAGGCTGATTTCCAGAGGTCTGGGCAGGATCAACAAGGTAGTGGGGGCTTCAGGCAGCCTGGGGTCACTGGCCAGACCCCAGGCTGCAGATTATAGATATCGCAGCACCCCCGATGTCGGGGGGGGCCGGCGGGCAACCACTTGGAAGCCGCGGTCATGTTTGACCGCCCCGGCAACCAGGGGTCGGGGCAGCCCGATGTGAAGGTTAGTCGAGCAGGGTGTTAGCTGTCAGTCCTACATGCTACCCCCCTGCCCCCTCCCGCGCCGCCCGCGGCACTCAGTGCCGAGATAGCAAACACTTAAAATGCCGCGGTCGCTATTGACCCCTGCTCTTAGAGCGGATATAGGCACCCGCGGATACGGTGTTATCACTGGCTCGTGCTAATCAGCGGGAGCCTGGCTGTCAAAAACTGCCGGGCTCCCGCGGTGTTCGCACGGGCTCCTGCTTCTGAGCCTGCTCGATCACTGTCACGTACCTGTACGTGGGGATGCGGCATACTAACCACATTCTCCCACGTACATGTACCTGAGAGCTACAGAGTTAAAGTGCAGGAGCAGCCTATGTGACATAAGCCTATATACAACGAGCAGCTAAGTGAGTGTGGGAGCGTGAGAGTGTGTTTTGTCTAAAGTGTGCTGTATTTAGTGACTTTGATTCGTAGACATACATAGACAAAGCAAGGTCAGTCTGCCTAACACATGACTGGGACACCATTTGGAATCTGAATAATGTTAATGATGCACTCAGTCAGCGAGAGCATCATTCACACTACATCAGTGTGCCCTGTGCTACAGGGGATTTAACGTGTACAACACATTCAAATACCTTCATGTTAAAATAACATAGCCCCATTAGAGAAGACTAGCACAGTATTTGGGATCTATGACACAGAACTGTATCTAGGGTTGCCACTCTTTTCATTCAAAAATACTGGTAAGTTTTCCCAGCTGAAAAGAGGAGTGCTTTTTGGGGATGGGGTAGTTCAGTTCAGTAGAGCCACCAAGAGTCTGGCAGCAGTCACTCACATCATATGGCATTTGTGTCTATGCATCTTGATGCCAGTGTGACCCATGTGACCACTGAGGCTTGATGTTATTCAGAAGGCCCAAAGAGACCCAAAGAAGATGGGGACCCATAACGGAGGCCAGGGGAGGTAAGTAACACTGTTTGTTATGTTTATTTACCTCCCCTGGGCCTCCACTAACTATATTCTGAGGTCTAAAGAGACCTCAGAGTATTATAGTAGTTCATGGATGGCGAACTTCAAAAATTTCGGGTTTAGCCTAAACAGAAATTTATTGAAAATTTGTAACCAGTAGAGTGTTCAGTTATCCCTATGTGTGTGTTTGGGTTTTTTTTTGTTTTTTTTTAGCATAGAGGCCACTCTGGATCATATATGGTGTGGTGTCCGCTATGGGACATTTTACTATGTAGAAGGCTGTTATGGGACACTATACTGTGTGGGGGCCACTATGGGATATTATACTACATGGAGGGCCCCCACATGACATTATTCTGTCATAAAGATCTATGGTGAGAATTGGGGTGGTAGTGGCTGCACTTCTGAACAGCCCAGGGCCTATGGTACCTTTAATCTGCCCCCTGTCCTACTCCATAGCCTTGAGTGATTATATGGAGTTGTACCTCCTTTTGTGACTATAAGACCTTCCACTCTTCTGGGAAGGCGTTCCACAGGATTCTGTAATATGTTTCGGTGTAAAAAAAAAAATCACAACACAGTATAATGTCCCTGTGTTAAGATAAGAGAGCATGTTGTCAGATAACCATGAACAAAAGGTAATCTCTGACACTAGGTTCACACTAGCATTGCCTGTTCATTGTTCTGGTCCGTTGGAGAATCAGAACAAAGGACAGGTGGACTGCTAAAATAGCGGTTACATATGGAGCCTAGTGGGCCCTATTGAATATAATAGGGTCCTTGAGGGTATCCTTGAGGTATCCTTGAGATCAATAAAAGCACAATTCCTTGAAAAAGCAGTTTTCATAGAAATATGCAAATGACTTCAAGTGCAATGAAGCTTTCCAAAGTCTCCAAAGGCTCAGACTCCAAGTTTCAAGCACTACCTTATACACTTGATTAACTGCCTCTTCCTGTCCTACAACTATGGAGCTGCTTTTTAAATTCTGTCACATGTGCCTGGCATTTCCCGGCTGGAGCCCTTAGAGGCTCTAGCTCAAACCCCAATTGCACTTGAGACTCATTTGCATATTGCTAAAAATGCCTTTTCCAAACAAATGGTACATCTCTTGGACTACCTATAAATATGAGGCTACTCAATATAATGTCCCCTACAATACTCTGTGACAGGACGGCTATTGAGGTTCCTGTTGACAGACTCCCTTTAAGTCAGACCACTAAGGCCTCTACCATGGCTTATGCTTAGTTATCGCTGTGTTTCTTGTTTACTAAAATAAAGACAGACCAAATATGGGTACACTGCACATGAAATGCAAAGTGTGAACTTGGGATAGAGTCAAGGGCCACACCTGAGGTTTCAATAATGTGGTGGGTTGACCATCTTTCCTCTTTTACTGTAAGTACTGTGAGAATCAATAAAAGGCTCAGACACACTGATAGTTTATATACCCTGACTTCTTTATTATTTTTCATTGAAAGTCAGGGGGTCCTGATGATAATGATGGACCCTTGACTCACGAAGAGTCGTCCTTCAGCACTCAGGAGAGGAAAAACCCCCAGTGGAGGAAACCTCTAAGGAGCCATGGCTGAAGGACTGCCCCTCCTCTGGGCTGTAGAGGATAAGTTTGATGCAGAAGCCGAGCCCGGAATCTGCGTTTTGATGCAGCAGGAAACTCACTTGTTCAGTGAGTACATCTAACTGCGAAAAGTCTGGTAAATGTCATGTCCAGGGGTGAGAACAGAGACCTAGTCAGGAATCTGTCTCTTGATGCAGCAGGAAACTCACTTGTTCAGGGAGTACATCTAACTGTGAAAAGTCTGATAAATGTCATGTCCAGGGGTGAGAACAGAGACCTAGTCAGGAATCTGTCTCTTGATGCAGCAGGAAACTCACTTGTTTAGTGAGTACATCTGCACTGTGGAAAGTCCGGTAAACGTCTTGGCCAGAGGTGAGAACAGAGACCTAGTCAGGAATCTGTCTCTTGATGCAGCAGGAAACTCACTTGTACAGTGAGTACATCTAACTGTGAAATGTCCAGTAAATGTCATATCCAGTATTTAGTCCCAGCTCCGAATCTTTCTTGTCTTGCTGAAATGCAGGTCTGACTTGTAGTATAGTTGTCACCTTCAGCTGGATCCTATAATTATTGTCGGAATACAGCGAGCCCGTGCTCTGGAACAACAGAAACAATAAATCTCATTATGTATGATCATTTTTTCTAGAAACCCTATTAGTGTTTATGTTTTGCAAACATAAAGGAGACCACCCTCTTGAGACCCCCACTCTCTTAGCCGATGTGAAGAGCTATCCCATCTGTTACATGCTTACCCATTAATCTGAATAAGCCATGTAATCCTAGATCTTCTACCCATTGATAACAACTAATAGTGATCACCAGGAGCTTCAGCTGCAAGATCCCAGTGATCAGCTGACTACCAACAGATCCCTATTTAGAAAAGATGGGATGATGTCTGCTTTAGAGCATTTATTATAACTCACTGAAAACAACGCCATCACGTCACAACACAGAGAGGACCATCCAATTGCCAGGAGGATCTTCTGAATCAAGGGCGGGAATCCCGAAGGCCTCAGTATGGAACATGATGAATTAATAATTGAGAAACATCAGGCCTGCAGCTGAGAAAGAGCAAAAGAGCAGAATAAATCATATACTGAGCATAAGACAACCTAACATCATATATGAAGTGAGGACCAAGAACTAAACCTGGCAAATGGAACCTTTAATAACAGGCCAGTCCATTTATCTGCATTGTCTAATCCAGAACATCATTATCAATTACAAGTAACTGAATTTCTAAATCTCTAAATGTATTACTAGGCCCCGCCACAATGTGTTATGATCACAACATAGCCGTGCTCAGGGCTGCAGATACTTTTACATATAAGTAAGTGAAACACTGATTTGTTGTAGGGTATTTGTCATTACTGGACGCAATGGAACAGCCAAACCACAGGGTCAGTAATGATAACTAAGCCATAATTAGTCATGTGCTTACTTATAAGTGACAGCAATGGCGGCCATAGCACTGAGTGCAGCTATGCTACAATTGCAAAACCATATGGTAGTACCTTAGAGAAATCTGATTATCATTACAGAATGAGATAAGAGAAGGTAAGGTAACTGTTAGTGTGGTAGCTAGGGATATGCTTACCTAACAACCATCTCTCACTGCCATAATAATCAGATTTGTGTAAAATGAATGTCAACTGAGAGGTTTTATCCCAAAGTAAAATAATCAGACATATGTCATTATATAATAACCTGTTATCCCACAGCTGTAAATACATATTATAATCACTTCCTTAATATTCACTTACTGGCAATGGACATCCTACAAGTCCTATGTAGAACAGGATATTTTCAGGATAATAATTTCAGGATAAGAAGTTGCAAGTAGATCAACCAAACGCTCTGTGTCATCTCACAGAATGGAAGAGTGTGAGTGGAATATAGAACCTCCCAGCTCTCTATGAAATCACTCAGTAATGTCATTATGATGTCACAGACCATGACCAAAAGAGAAGAATTTATGTATAGTCTGACGCACACCAAAATAAAATAGCAATAAAGTTTATTGAAAAATACGAGACAAAATTAAAAACAATTAACAAAAAACAGAAATAGCCAAAGGGTCTGCTATACAATCACGGCCGACTCTGTTCTGCTGTGGTATGTACATGTACACCAATAAGAACACACATTTGTCAAAAAAAAAAATAAAACAGACTGTTGGGAATGTTTTGTTTTACATTATAATCATATAAGTATTCATAGTGATTGATATTAAAAATACAGGTGCATCTCAATAAATTAGAATATTTTTGAAATATTCATTCATTTCAGTAATTCAGTACAATCCATAATCAGCGTCTTCCATGATTGTGTGTCCTACTGAACCAGACTGAGGGACCATTTAAAGGCTTAGGACACCTTGGCAGGTGACACACTGAATTTACAATACTGAACTTTTTTACAATACTAAAATTTTCTTAGATTTTAGTTTTCATTACCTGTAATCCATAATCAACATTGACAGAAATAAAACACTTGAAATAGAACACTCTGTGTGTAAAGAATCTAGAAAATATAAGAGGTCACTTTTTTAATTGAATTACTGAAACAAATAAACGTTTCAAAGATATTCTAATTTATTGAGATGTACCTGTATTAGAAAATGGGTTAAGAATCAATAAAATTGTACCTTTGTTTCAGTATGTATCTGCCACTTTAAGAGAATATATGTAATGTATTGTGAAAGCTCATTTATAAAATGTTCTTCAGCCCAGATGTTTTTCCTAAGCTCCATAGTCAAGGTCTCTGATAAGATAAGGTCCGGTTGTCCATCTACTCCCTCTGCCAGAGAACAGGATGTCCTGTATGGTGATAACGTTAGATCTCATTAAAAATGTTTTATTGGACTTCCAAGGTTGTCTGACCAAGATGAGCTCATCTGGTCAGATACTTATCCACTTCCGTACCGCCCATAGAATATATACGTCCCAGGGGTGGTTGCCTTGTTCTGCAAGGACGTACCGGTGAAACTGGGAACCAGCTGTAACTTCAGCCACCCCTCCCAAAGAGAAGGCACGGAAGGTTTATTACCTTCCCTGCCATCCCAATTGCTGTGTATTACGACCTTATGGGGACGCAATGTAAAAAAAAAGAAACAAAAAATAAAAAAAGAAAAGTAAAAAAAGAATAAATAAATAAATAAAATAATGAAAAAAAGAAATAAAATAGTACGCCAATAACACACCTTTATTAACCCTTTCACTGCCAGGGGTCTCTGGAAATTTTGCACCCCCCCACCCCCACCATCACAAAATCCACAAACCAAACAAAAAACAAAAACCACAATCCACCACCCCCCCCCCCCCCTTCCTTTTTATTTTATAAATTCCACCCTTCCCCCCATGCCCCAGGGCCCCAACGCCCCCACCCCCACCCATTTTTTATTGAATGAAGAGAAAAATATATAAGTAGATAAGAGGGGAAAGAGCAAAAAACTACAACCACCAACCCACAATAAAAAAAAGGCGCAGACTCCCGCGTCCCACCCCCCCCCACCCCCCCCCCCCCCCCTCCACACACACACCCACCCCCGGCAGGGGCGGGGCCGGGGGGGTGTTTGTTGTTTTTCTTCTCCCTCCCCCCCGCCCCCCCCCCGGCGCGCGCTGCCCCCCCCCCCCCGCTCTGTGTGGGGGGGGGGCCCCCCTAGCCCCCCCCCACCCGCCGCCCCCCCCCCCCCCCCCCGGCCGGCCCGCCCGCCCCCCCCCCCCTGTGTATTTTAAAGAAACAGGACAGCCCTCGGGGGGGAGTGTGGTCCGGGGCCACGGGTAGTGTAGTGTCACTTGGCTCGAGGGGTAGTCCCGGTGTAGTCCCTGATTCTCCACTCCCTTTCACTCATCTGTGTTACCCAGGTGCAGTGTGCAGGAACATCGACCACACAGAGTTAGGATAACCAGGTAAAGTCTTTACTTAGTGCAAAAGTCAGTTTACAACAATACAGTGCTTCAGCAGCTTGTCAAGTAGTGCAAAACCTTATGCAGTTCAAGGCACGTTCAAGTATGTGATTCACCAATGCACCAAGTCTATAATTCCCCTTAAGGTAGATGTTGGGGGCAGTAGTTGGACGGTTGCCAATAGCAACGACAGAGTTGAGAGTCTATTAGGAGATTGAAAATAGAAGAAAAACAGAGTTCCAGCCCTTGTGGGTTACAACAAGCGTGAGGCTTCGTGGTTTGGCTCGCCACGGGAAAATGGACTTACGGTTTTGCGCAGAGTCCTTGGGGTGCGGTAGCTGAGTGACTCATTAAAGGCTACCAGCTTGCAGGGAGGCCCAGAAGAAGTAGTGTAATCCTCTCTGTCTGCAGAAGGAAACCTTTGGAAGGCAGGTAGAAGGTTCTGGAAGAGATAATCCTCAGCTTGCGGGGCTAGAGTAGATACTTGGCTGGACAGACCCTTGGTGGAGTGCAGGCACTTCAGTACGGTTGCCCTGGCGGGATACAGCTTCCTGGCCCAAGGTACAACTGGAAACCAGACCTCAACTGAGACCTGGAAGGGACCTGCAGCTTCTGGACTGAAGAAGAACGCTCAGAAAGGATGATGAGAGCAGTAGTAGTAGTTTTGGGGCCTGTACAGGCCTGAGAACAGAGTACAGGATGTGTCCTCCTTGGACTCTAGGTCCACACACACTACAGGGGGAGACTAGCTCCTCCCTAGGGGTGGAGATAGACTGGTGATTGGTGGAACCAACTTAAGGTAGCAATGTACAATATCACATGTGAAATTCTTAAGGAGGAAAAGCAGTATCAACCATTTAGTACATGTAATACACAATATACTTCAGAACCCAGAAAATGACGGAGAAACATAGGGGAAGTGCTGTTGGCAGCGCCCAGGTGGAAGTCCATGGCCACAGGAGCAGGAGGGCCCTAGATTAACCCTCAGTGGCCGCTCTGGGTCACTGCACACCCCCACACTATGAAGGAAGCCGGCCTCGGCGCAGGGCGCGAGGGTGACTGGTGGACATGGGTAGTCCACAGACGACTATACAGGGGTTTCTGACATCATCTACACTCAGGGTTTGGTGAGAGCAGGCAATTAGAGAGGCCTGCAGGCAAGGCCCGAAATAACCTGAGGAGGAAAAATGTTATCAAACACAGATAAATACTTTAGTGTGAAAGAGACAGGATATAAAACACATTTTTGTAAATGCAGCAGTATATAAAACAGTGTACAACTGTAACAAAGATATAAAATACACAAAAGCAACAAGTGGGGCTCAGCAAATAAAGAGTCCATGTATCTGCTGTAGCAGCAGGGGCATTGTGGGCTACGTCCATATCCTGTGGTAGCAACAGGGGTACAAATTCACTTGTTGGGGGGTGCACGACAGCAGAGCTGCGGGGTCAAGGTGCACCACAGGGCAATATAAGAACACAGTCCATAAAACAGTCCATATATAAATAACAAGGGGGACAAAGTCCATAAAGTGCTTTTAGGGGTAATATAACTTAGGAGAAGAAGGTGTAGAGAGTTCATGGCAGGGCCAGGCACAGTTCTTGAAACGTTGCGAACAGTAGCCAACAGGCTAAGGCACACACAACAGTCCCTTCAGGGGTAGGCCAACAGGGCCAAGTCCTTTGTGGCTCTGGTACGTGAGAGTCCATAAAAGATGCTACAAGTTTCAGTCTCTATAGCGTGCAGGAGGCACGCCTTTAGAGCTCCTCTCAGATCTTCTGAGGGAGATATCTGCAGCGGGAGGAGGTACAGTCGAATCTGTAGCAAGTAGAGGTGGCTGAGTAGCCGGCATAGCTGGCAAGGCCGGAGGCATGGCTGCAGGCAGTGGAGCTGCTGGGTAGTACCCTGTCAGGAGGAAAGGAGTGTCCTGACGTAGCTCACTGATAGGAACGATAGTCCTGAAGGGTGCGGGAATAGGCACTTCAGGAGCAGGTATGGCATACCTGATGGGGATGTCAGATGGCGGAAGTACCGGTGGAGTGAAGAGTTCTTCCCGGATACAGGGTTTGAGGCGGTTTCTGTGTACCACCTGAGGAGCTCTTCCCTCTTTGAAGACCTCACAAACATCCGGATACGGGATGGCCGTCAAGATGTAAGGCTCCGGTTCCCATAGCGGCTCCAGTTTGTGGCTCCGATGCTCCTTCTTGAGCCAGACCTTGTCTCCAATTTGGAGGGGGACAGCATGTGCACGGAGATTGAACTCCTCCTCCTGTCGCCTCCGAGCTTCGTCCATACGAAGATTAACTATCTCTTGTGCCTCTGTGATCCTCCTCTGGTGTTCTGACACCCAGTTATCCCTTGGCAGGGGATTGGTGGAGTCCGGCACTTGAATCCCTAAAGCCCGGTCTCTGGGCAGTTGGCCTTGTCGCCCAAACATCAGGTAGAAGGGCGTGAAGCCAGTGGAGCAGTGCACAGTATTATTATAGATCTCCACCAGCTCATCGAGGAGAGTAGGCCATTCTGCCTGTTTAGCCACTGAAGCAGTTCTCAACATATTTATGAACACTTGGTTGACTTTTTCGCACAGTCCATTGCCTTGAGGGTGGTAAGCAGTAGTCCGCAGCTTCTTGCACTCATGGTATTGACACAGTTCTTGGAATAGCTGGGACTCGAAAGCGGATCCGCGATCCGTGAGAACCTTCTCTGGACACCCATAATGCTTTACGTACTCCTGGTAAAAGACAATGGCTGTGGTGCGTGCGGTGAGGTCCTTGACAGGGACAACAGCAGTCCATTTAGAGAAATGATCAACCATAGTGAGGGCGTAGGCATAGCCAGAACGAGTGGGCGCAAGCTTTACATGATCTAAAGCTACAAGTTCGTTGGGTCTCTGTGTTTGGATAGGGTGAAGTGGTGCTCTCTGATCTCTTCTTCCTGCTTTAGTCAGATTGCAGGCTGTACACTCCTGACACCACTTCTCAACGTCGTTTCTCATCCCGATCCAATAGAACCTTCTGCGGATGGTGGCTTCGGTTTTGTAGACCCCAAAGTGACCGGACTGATCATGGTAGGCATCTAGCACCATTTTAGCATCTCTTCTAGGGATGATGATTTGATGTAGTCTCTGGTTGGACACGGGATCTAGCGTGTTCCTCAAGACCAGTCCCTTTTGCAGGAAGAGACGCTTGCGTTGTCGCCATAAGCGAAGAAGTTCGACATCTGGGCAGGACTGGCGCAGACGGACAGGAACTCTCCCTGTGAGGAGAAAGTCGTGGATTTCGCCTAAGATGCGACTTTCTTGTTGCAGCAGCAGCCACTTGGAGTTTTCCTGTAGATGGTCAGCTGAGTCGTGTGGGGCTGTTTCAGCATCTATGGCAGCAGAGATGACATTTTGCTGGGCGAACCGATCATAGAAGGGAGGCATTTCAACTTCTTCCCATTCATCTGGGGCAGCAGACTCTTCTCCATTTTGGAGGCGTGACAGTGCATCTGCATTGATGTTAGTCTTTCCACTTCTGTATTTAATCGTGAAGGTGTAGTTTGCCAACCTAGAAGCCCATCTCTGTTCAAGAGCACCTAGTCGTGCTGTGTTCAGGTGCCCTAATGGATTGTTATCTGTGTAGACAACGAAGGACGAGGCAGCAAGATAGTCCTTGAATTTTTCCGTGATAGCCCACACGAGTGCCAGCAGTTCCAGCTTGAAGGAGCTATAATTGTTGTCGTTTTTCTCGGCTCCTCTGAGACTTCGACTGGCATAGGCAATTACTCGCTCACGGTTATCTTGTACTTGAGACAGGACAGCACCCAGTCCTTGAAAGCTGGCATCAGTATATAGCCGGAAGGGTTGACTGTAATCCGGATAGGCCAGGATAGGAGGTTGGGTGAGAAGTGCTTTTAGCGCTTGGAAGGCGGTTTCTTGTCGTTCAGACCACTCTACTGGCAATCTACGATTGTATTGTTCCTTAGGGCATCCCCCGAAGCAGCTCTGTCAGAGGTTCAGCAATTTGTGCGAAGTGGGGAATGAATCGGCGGTAATAGCCTGCGAAGCCCAGGAAACTTCTTACTTCCTTCACAGTAGAGGGCGTCTTCCAATCTGCGACAGCGGACACTTTGTCTGGATCTGGTAACACACCTTCTGCACTGACGACATGCCCTAGGTAATTAACACGAGGTTTGAGGAGATGGCACTTGGAGGGTTTGATTTTAAGTCCATGCTCTGTCAGCACCTGGAACACTTCAGAGAGGTGGTGTAAGTGTTCTTTGTAGGATTTGGAGTAGATGATGACGTCATCGAGATATAACAGCACATGTTGAAAGTTCACGTGACCCAAGCACCTTTCCATAAGTCTCTGGAACGTAGCCGGTGCGTTGCAAAGTCCAAAGGGCATGCTGTTGAACTCATACAAGCCCATGGGGGTGGTAAAGGCCGTTTTCTCCCGGTCTTCATTTGCCATGGGGACCTGCCAGTAGCCGCTGGTCAAGTCCAGGGTAGAGAAGTAGGCAGCTGAGCCGAGAGCAGTTAAGGATTCTTCTATGCGTGGTAGAGGATAAGCATCTTTGTGGGTGACATCATTGAGCTTTCTATAGTCCACGCAAAACCGAATGGAACCATCTTTCTTTTTCACCAGGACCAGTGGTGCAGCCCAGGGACTTTGGCTTTCTCGAATGACGTTTGCATCCTTCATTTCCCTGAGTAACTGTTTAACAGGCTGATACATCGCAGGGGGAACAGGTCGATGTCGCTCTTTAATAGGCGGATGGTCACCAGTAAGGATGCGGTGCTGGATCAGGGTGGTCTTTCCATAATCCAAGGGGTGCTTGCTGAAAGCGTGGTGATGACGCTTGGCCATATTGATAACACCGTTGATACATTCAGGAGGGGTGTTAGCGTCTCCCACATTAAGTTCAGTCCACCAGGGTGACGGGTTGGCCCTATCAGTGTGATGTGTGGTGGTAGCAGACCGTTGAGTTGCCGTAGCTGTGTCAGCAAGTACGTCTGCAGGGCACAGCTGGTGCAATTGGCCGACTGGTGTGAACTTGTAGAGGCTCACAGGTGTGTCACTCATGTTGATGAGGCGTACTGGTATCTTACCGTTGGAGACGGTCACGAGACTACGTGCAGCTTTTACCAGGGGTTGTGCCTCCAGCTGGATAGGTTCCAGGAGAGCCTGATAGTCTTCATTCTTGACACCAGGGCGAGCGTGGCACCAGACGATCGTCTCTGAGTTGGCTGATAAGGTCACAGGGTGAGTGTCCCGAATACGGACACGGCAGATCTCTCCGTTGCGGTTAACGAACCTCTGATGCGCCACCAACACCTTGACATGGTGCTGAATAGCTTTCCTGTGGAAAGAAGAAGCGGTGGAGAGAGAAACATGCAGGGCACTGATTATGTCGTCAAAACAATTTCGCAGGACATTCATGCCTAGCACCAGGGCAGCGGAGCTCTCCTCTTCTACCCCTGTGACAATTACGCCTTGTTTAGAGAGACGACAGTCGCCAATCTGGATGATGGGTTCCCAGTAGCCCACTTGTGGGACAGGTTGGCCGTTACTAGCCAGGACACACAGTTTCCGGTCATCAAGGTCTCTGGATAAGTCTCTGATGTCCCAGTGCTGGAGAAAAACATGCTTTTTGAGGGTAGTGACTTGTGATCCGGTGTCTACAAGGGCTTCAATAGGGACACCGTTGATCCGCACAGTTATATACGGGCAGGGCGCGATGAATCTGGGCGCTTTGGAGGGACCTCTGCATATTCCTCCCGAGGGGTGGTCCTCTGCCTCGGGGGCATCCCGTTTAACTGAAAGCACTGGGATCGGTGATGGCCAAACTTTTTACAGTATGAACAGACAGTCCTACCGGCAGGTGGAGGCCTCTCAGGCGGAGGTCGTCTGGGACGTGGGTAATACTGTCGTGGCTCAGGTGAGGAGGAGCGTGACAAGGATGGCTCCCGGGAGGGAGGAGCGACTTGCAGGGTCAGTCCCTCTAATTTCTTAACAGCACTTTCAACAAATTTGTCCATACAGTCTTTTAGGCAAGCCACTAAGTCAGGAGCAGAGGCTTGGGCAGCCTGAGTGACAGTAGGAACAGTGGCAGCAGCAGGCACCAGAGGTGCAGGTGTGGCAGCAAGTCCACTCTCTAGGCTTGGAGGGTGAGGATACATAGTGGTGGAACCACAGGGTGACTCAGTCCCTAGTACTCGTATGGCTAGCGATTTAAAATCGGCAAAGGAAATGTTCTGGTTTTGGACAGCTAGCATACGTAACTGGCTCTGCACTAGCCGGGAGTCCACACCCTCAATAAATCTGTCCAGAATCATTTTATCGGCTTCAGCAGCACTAACAGAGTCTACTTGTTGGACGGCCCTGAAAGCTGTTTGGAGAGATAAGGCATAGTCTCTGAGGGTCTCACCTGGATGCTGTCTTCGGTTGAAGAAGCCGAGTCTCACCTCTGTAGGGGATTGTGTTTCAAACTCCCGCTTTAGCCTGGCGAGGATCTTCTCCACTGACTCCTTGTCAGATGTGGGCCAGGAACGTACTTCTTGGAAGGCGACTCCTTCCAGCTGACCCAAAAGCACGTTCACCTGCTGCACAGGGGATAAAGGTAACAAGTGGAAAGCCCTGAGCAACTTCTCACGGAAATCTGCCAGTGTATGGGGGTCCCCTCTGTAGCTGGGTAGGTGTGGGGCCCCTAGAAGAATATTCACACCCGCTGCTGCGGCAACTGGAGCGGCTGCGGTTTCTGGAGCAGGCGCCGCTGCAGCTGGGGGAGGTATGGCAGCTTGTTGGGCTGAGTCCGTGTCAGACATGATGTTTTATAATAATGGTACTGTCCCTTTAAAGAATCTGGTATGCACTGTCTCTTTAAGTGCTCCTCTGAAGCGGTGCTGCGCTGGAGTGACAGTCTGCAATCACCACTACTTTTTGCCAGCACCGCTGGAGGTACTCACTGCGTTTCCCTTGAAGGGGAGTCTCTGTGTAGGGGCTGTTGCCGCTTCCCTGCGGTAGGGACGGCGTGTCCGGGTGTCGGTCGGCAGCTCCGTGCAGGGCCGCGGCACTTCCAGGTTCCCTCTTCGCTTCACTAGAGCCCTAGTCAGCAGGCAGGGCTACGGCAAGATGGCTGCCGGAGCTGCGGCTTCGGGGGGCGGAGCCTGCACGGAGGGATGAGCAGGGCCCAGGCAGTGGGCGTTCCCAGCAAAGCCCGGGGTTTTTTTGGCGCCCACAGGGGGGGCGGAGTCAGCGGCAGCAGTGCCAATATAGTTGTAATCCACAGAGGGGCCGTCCATGCGGTAATGGCGGCCAAATTAAAGCAACAGTACACAATTTTGACAAACAGTCCTTAGTGTGGTTTTAAGTGGCTGACAGCCCAGGATGGGGACAACAAAGCCCAAAAACAATGTCCAGCAGAGAAAATTTTGTAAATGGTACACAGTATACAATCCTGTTCGTGACGCCAGAAAAGGGCCTTGTGGTAACCAGGGGCAACGGGTAGTGTAGTGTCACTTGGCTCGAGGGGTAGTCCCGGTGTAGTCCCTGATTCTCCACTCCCTTTCACTCATCTGTGTTACCCAGGTGCAGTGTGCAGGAACATCGACCACACAGAGTTAGGATAACCAGGTAAAGTCTTTACTTAGTGCAAAAGTCAGTTTACAACAATACAGTGCTTCAGCAGCTTGTCAAGTAGTGCAAAACCTTATGCAGTTCAAGGCACGTTCAAGTATGTGATTCACCAATGCACCAAGTCTATAATTCCCCTTAAGGTAGATGTTGGGGGCAGTAGTTGGACGGTTGCCAATAGCAACGACAGAGTTGAGAGTCTATTAGGAGATTGAAAATAGAAGAAAAACAGAGTTCCAGCCCTTGTGGGTTACAACAAGCGTGAGGCTTCGTGGTTTGGCTCGCCACGGGAAAATGGACTTACGGTTTTGCGCAGAGTCCTTGGGGTGCGGTAGCTGAGTGACTCATTAAAGGCTACCAGCTTGCAGGGAGGCCCAGAAGAAGTAGTGTAATCCTCTCTGTCTGCAGAAGGAAACCTTTGGAAGGCAGGTAGAAGGTTCTGGAAGAGATAATCCTCAGCTTGCGGGGCTAGAGTAGATACTTGGCTGGACAGACCCTTGGTGGAGTGCAGGCACTTCAGTACGGTTGCCCTGGCGGGATACAGCTTCCTGGCCCAAGGTACAACTGGAAACCAGACCTCAACTGAGACCTGGAAGGGACCTGCAGCTTCTGGACTGAAGAAGAACGCTCAGAAAGGATGATGAGAGCAGTAGTAGTAGTTTTGGGGCCTGTACAGGCCTGAGAACAGAGTACAGGATGTGTCCTCCTTGGACTCTAGGTCCACACACACTACAGGGGGAGACTAGCTCCTCCCTAGGGGTGGAGATAGACTGGTGATTGGTGGAACCAACTTAAGGTAGCAATGTACAATATCACATGTGAAATTCTTAAGGAGGAAAAGCAGTATCAACCATTTAGTACATGTAATACACAATATACTTCAGAACCCAGAAAATGACGGAGAAACATAGGGGAAGTGCTGTTGGCAGCGCCCAGGTGGAAGTCCATGGCCACAGGAGCAGGAGGGCCCTAGATTAACCCTCAGTGGCCGCTCTGGGTCACTCTCCCCCCCCTCCCTCCCTCTGGAGAGAGGAATAAAAATATTTATTATCATCTCCCCCCCCCCCCCCCCGCCCCCGCGCGGCGGGGGGGGGGGGGGGGGTGCTCCCCGCGGGGGGGCCCCCCCCCCCTCAACAAAAAGGGGGGGGGGCGGCGGGGGGGGGGTGGGGGGGGGGGGGGGGGCGCATTTTTTTTTTTTTTAAAAAAGGGTGGGGGGGGAGGGGTGGGGGGGCGCCGCACCACGCGTGTGAAGGGGGGGGGGGGGACACCACCCCAAGAGGGGGGACCACCGGGGGGGGGGGCGGGGGAGGGGGGGGGGGGGGAAATCCCGGAAAAGGAAGGGGGGATTTTTTTTTTTCTTTGTTCCTTGTGGGTTGGGTGGGCTTGGGGGCCTTGGGGCCTCTGTTTTTACACTGCATATCAATTAGTAGGCTTTCGGCCTTCTTAAGCGGTTGAGTGTGGAATAGGTAAATCCACAGACACCTTACCACATCTAAGGTGTGGAGCTTTTCTTCCTCCTCAGAGGTTGGAGAGGGGAAAAACACAGGTAACGAAATTAGCTGATTGCTATTATAGTATGAGGGGACCTTAGGGATAAACCCAGGCAAACCTAAGGTGCACCCTATCTGCAAAAACAAAATGTACGGTTCTCTAGAAGAGAGGGCCTGGAGTACCCCTACTCTTTGGCAGATATAATAGCCAACAAAAAAGTGGTTTGTAGGCTAAATATTTTATCCCCGTAGTCTCCAAGGGTCCAAATGGAGGACCGCACAGGCCTGTAATGACTACCGCAAGGTCCCACTGGGGATGATACTGAGGGCTTTAGCCTCATTGCCCCTTTAAGGAACCTTGCAACCAGAGGATCCTGAGACAGACGTCTGTTCAAATGAGCGGAGAGGGCCGCAATCTGCACTTTCAAAGTGGCAGGGGCAAGGCCCTTATCCAAACCGTCCTGAAGAAAATATCAACCGTTGAAGGTTCTAGATTATTAATACCCTTCTTGGAGCACCACTCCATGAAAATCTTGGCTGTCCTCTGGTAGTTCTTATTGGTAGATTCTGCTCTTGCAGAATAAAGGGTCTTCAGGACGGCCTCTGACAGTCCTCTATCCTGCTGTAGGGACTGCTCAACCTCCAGGCTGTCAGGTTGAATCTCCAGAGATCCTGGCACTTCAGAGATCCTTGGGAAACCAGGTTCTGGATGGGGGGGAAGCCTCCAATATATCCCTCGACTCATCTCCATGAGTTGGGAAAAACCAAGCTCTTTTTGGCCAGAATGGAATGATGGCTATCACAGAGACTTGGTCCTGTCTGATTTTCATTAATACCTTTGGTATTATTGGAATTGGAGGGAAGATGTATGCCAGCCTGGACCTCCAAGGGATGGACAGGGCATCCACTGCCAAGGGATTGTCCTCCTGGTAAAGGGAACAGAACTTCTCCACCTTGGCGTTGAGTCGGGTTGCCATGAGGTCTATTTCTGGAAGACCCCTGTTCAGGGTAATCTGATGAAAGACTTCTGGATTGAGTGACCATTCTCCTGATACGGCATAACCCCGACTCAACCGATCCGCTACTATGTTCAGGGAGCCCTTGATGTGAACTGCGGATAAATGGGTTAGATTTTTCTCTGCCCATGTAAATATCAGATCTGCCTCCCTAAGGAGGGTTGGTGATCTGGTGCCTCCCTGTCTGTTCACGTACAGCACTGTGGTCATGTTGTCTGACCGGATTTTGACTGCTTTTCCCTGGGAAGAGGCAAGCAATAGAGTAAGGCACGATATACGGCTCTGAGCTCCTTTCAGTTGGACGAGGTCCTTTTTTCAAGAGCGCTCCAGACTCCCTTTATGGAGTTTTCGTCCAATGGGCTCCCCATCCCGAGAGGGATGCATCTGTAGTCAACAGGGTCCAAGAAGGTTGGACCGTGGACCTTCCGTCTTTCAGGTGCAACCACCACTTGAGGGAAAAAGACGGATCCTGGGGGAGAGTCGAATCTTCTTGCTGAATGTAAGAAGGGAGCGATCCCAAGCCTCTAGTAACTCCTTCTGGAGGGGACGTAAGTGCCACAAGGCCCATGGGACTGCCTCCACTGAGGAAGACATCAAGCCCAGGATCTTCATCAATGTTCTGATGGAGGCTATCGGCTTTTTGAAGAGGTGCCGGAGTGCCGCAAACAGCTTCTCCTTCCTTGCTGGTGTCAAGGAGATTTGCAGGCGGACTCAATCTAGGAAGTAGTTTTCTCAGAGGAACTTCCTTCGAGTTGAAGGGATCTTTTTTGACTTCTCCCAATTTATAAGCCATCACAGACTCTGAAGGCTGTCTGTAGGTACTGGAGCAGAACAGACTCTGACTGGGCCTTTATCAACCAGTCGTCTAGATAAGGCCCCAAGAATATCCCCTGAAGCCTGAGGGTGGCCGTTATGGGGGCCACTACCTTTGTAAAGGTGTGGGAAGCAGAGGAGATCCCGAAGGGTAGTGCTGTGAATTGAAAGTGCTTCCTGTGGCCGGAAACTACTACGGCAATCCTTAGAAAAAAACCTTCTGTGTGGAGGTAAATAGAAATATGCAAATAGGCGTCTTTTATATCCAAAGTCACAAAAAACATCGCCTTAGAGGAGAAAGGTGGTGACAGACTTTATGGTTTTCCTATGGAAGCGCTTCTTTTTGATGAAGCGGTTGAGGTACCTTAAGTCTATGATCATTCTCCACTTGTCTGCCGGTTTTGGCATCAGGAAGACGGGAGAATAGACACTGGATCCTTCTTCTAGAGAAGGGACTTCCACCAGGGCTTCCTTGTGAATGTACTCTCGGATGAAGCATTCCAGGGAGGCTGCGAGTTAACACAAACCGATCCTGAGGAGGACGGAGGAACTTCATTGCATAACCTCTTTGGATTACCTACCGGACCCATGGGTCTCGAATTTTTCCCTGCCCGCAGTTGAGAAAGTGGGAGACACGACCTCCGACAGGAATCTCGGCCACAGGAAAACTGCTTCTGATGTCAAAAGCTAGGCTTGACTTTTTTATCATCAGACTTCGGAATCTCCGGCCGGCGCCTCTAGAGGAATAACTAGAGCCTCTCTGGACTGCCTTCCACGATGAGGCGGATAGCCTCTACCACGGCCAGAGCCAGACCTACCTCTGAAGGCCTGGGGTAAAGGTTTACCCTTCTTGTCGGCCAAGCCCTCTAGGATCTCGTCTAGGGCACAGCCAAAGACTCTACCCGGCTCAAAGGGTAATGCGCACAAATTATACTTTGAGGGGAACACAGCTCTCCAAGGTTTTAACCATAGAGGTCTTCCTGCTGCAGTGTTCTTGGTAAGTGCCAGGGATTTGGCCGCCAGCCTTAATTGATGGTGGGAGGCTTCCGTTAAATATTCAGCTGCCAGGGAAACTGAGCCTAGAAACCCTAGCAGCTCGTCTCTGGAGACTCCAGAGTCGGTCACTTTTGAGGTGGACCAGGTCAGTACATAATTTGGCTGACACTTCACAGGACGCAACCGCACAGCGGTCTTGGGCGAGGCAGCTGAATAAGCCTTCTTGAAGGTATTGTCGAAGCGCCTGCCATGGCGTCGTGCAGATTTGCTCCATCATCTGATGGTACCTTAGTGCGGCAGGACAGTTTAGCCACCGCCATATCCACCTTGGGAGGAGGACCCCATTGATCCCATTGAGCAACTGGGAATAAAGCGCTGAACCTCCTAGGAACCACAAGAGGTTTTTCAGGACTTCTCCACTCTGAGGACATTAATTTTTGTAATGTCTGGTCCACTTGGAAGACCCTAGGCCCTCTATAGGTGGACGCGGAGGCTTCCCCGTCAACATCACGATCCTTAGACCGGATGAACTTCAGCAGCCGGCTTAATTTTTCGAGTGGAAGCATGGCCTGCTGGGATCTTCAGTGGAATCGTCAGATGAGAGTGTCTCGTCCACTATCTGATAATCTTCATCAGAGATCCGTAAGGAAGATTGTGTCTCAATCTGCGGTCTCTTGGCAATCTGGGCGATGGAAGAACGAATCTCCTTTAAGAGACTCCTCATAAAGTCCTTTACCCAAGTAACAACCTCTTATAGAAGGTACTTCCGGCAGGGTCCGCGACACTGGTGACAGCGGGTAAAATCATAGCCGTCAGGTAAAGGGGTATTGCAATCCAAACACATTAGGTGTTTCAAGTTTAGAGGAATTTTTCCTCCTAAGCGCATCTCCATTACGTGCTGCAGAAGATGACATCTGAAACATCAAACAGCCACGTGACACTGAAACAGGGAAGATCGCCAAGCATCGCATAAAAACCCAAGGGGTACCTCTTTTTTTTTTTTTTTTGAATTGGTCACTTGAAGAGAGAAAAAAACCGTCAGAAAAAAACCAGCCACCGCAAACCCGCAGCAGAGGAGCTAGAAACCACTCACTCAACAAATAAAGGACTGCAATCAGACCTTTTAAATGTAATCCAGCAGCGAGGGGAGGAAGCCAACAAAGAAACATTTATACAGCACCAAAACAAGTCAAACGCCATACTGGAACATAGAGGAGCATAAGCCTAAGCCAGAGGCTCAAAATACAAGCAGCAAAAATCAATTCTATATTTTGCCTTTAAATTTTAAATTTCCAAACTTACCGCACTTTTTCCGAGAAAACCGGAAGTAGGGCGCGGTGGTGCGCAAAGGCTTCCTTCCCCTGGGAACACGGAACCGGAGAAAAGTTCCGGCCGAGGAGGTTCCCCGCTTACTTCCGGGATCGCGCTGCCTGCAGATGGATGCCGGATAACGCTGCGCTGCGGTGCAAAGGCCCGAAGGACCGGAGGTTTTTTCTTTGGGACCGAGGTACCCCAAGAAGGTAAGCCAGGAGTAACTAAAACCCCTAGCAACGGGAGGTCACAAGAGACCTCCGTCCACCTGTTCCACACAGGACAGAAAAAAACACAGTGGAGGGAGGTCTCTTGTGCCCTCTTATAGGGCTAGTAGGAGGCACCTTTTTGGTGCTAATTAAAGGTTCCACCTGTCCTAAACAACACACGGGGCAGAGATACCCCATATTGTGCTGCTGTCGGACGTAAGGGGAATCTGTTTTAAAGCTGGAAATGTAAAAAAAAAGTATCATCCTATAACATGTGGGGATTACACACCGTAGAAAGCAAGTGAAACCCTAAACCCTATATATTTTTTGAAAGTAGACAACCTGAAGATTGCATGTGTCTGATACAGAAGACAAGCAAGATTTTCCTGTATTCACTAATATGTTAAAAATCTATAATGAACCTAGAAAACTGTGACTGTGATACTGTGATACCAAAATCTAACTTTTTTGAGATTGCACAGCATACCGTATATAAAAACACAATTTAATATGTCATATATACAACCACCTTCATGCAACTTTGCAGAAAACAGAGATTGTAAGCAAAAATTGCACAAAAATTCAAATTTGCCACTAAAGTGCATGCTGAAGCAATCCCTTTCTGAAAACAAAATGTACTTTTCAAAAAACTGCAATATGTGAGGAATTCATATATACCACAACATATATATATTTACAAGTGCGGGTGTTAAAGAAACGCCAAAATCGCAGAAATGCGCCATCCAATTTTGTGCATGCAAATTAAATAGGAGTTTACATAAAAATATAATTTTCTATCCCCCTATAAAAATTGTAGCAATTTATACGTTCATCTCTAGTGATAATTGTTATTGCTATTATTTTAGCATGTAACGGATATCGCTAGAGGTGTATTTTACTCTATAAAGATAAGGTACAGGGATTGGGTGAAATTTAAACTTTATGGATGACTTTGTGCATGTGTTGTGTAAGTTTTTGGTGCAACTCTTTTGGCGCTGCGACCTGGACAGTGGTAAACATCTGAGTCACAGCACCAATAAACTTCCTGGTTATGTTCAGAGGGGTATTACAGAAGCATACCCCTGTGATTAGGCTCAGAGGGGTATTACATTATCCCTCTATGTGACAATCAGAGAGCAAAAGTATAGTATGCTCTCTGATTGATAGGAGAGGGGATAACATGGACAGTAGGGGGATAGCAAACAGATAACAAAACCCTCTGTCACGCACCACAACTTTCCAGATTGTTTTTTGACCGGTTGTAAATAACTTCTCTACTTACATTGCATTTTGTTTTGTTTTTTTTTAAGGACTCTAAAATCCTTTGAAGACCATGTGTATAGGGTATATAAAAAATCTGTGAATTTTCAGTTGTATAACACCATGTCTGATGAAGGAAGCTAGTCTTCTGAAAGCTTACTTATAAATATACTCAGTTAGCCTCTAAAAGGTATCGTCTGATTTCTTCACTTTTCCAAAGATGAGAATCGTCATGATATCCCTTACAAATTCGGAGCGAATAGCTGTTAAATACGCTGTCGGGAATTGAGATATGCAATGTGATCTCAATGCCGAATAGCGTTTTCAACAGTGAATCGCTCATAAACTGTAAGGGCTATTATGAAGATATTGGGACCTGGTAAGCTGAGATTCTCATCTTTAAAATGAATCCCAGATCTTCTTAATAGACCTAATGGATCCTGAGATATCGTCATTAGAAGTAAGGACGTATTAGATACGTGCTTGGCTACAGAAGTGCCACCCTGGAAGGAAGTATAAATACGTGGCTGGCAGGGAAAGGGTTAAAGGTTATAGCCCCACCCCCCGACGACACCATACAAAATAAAACTTACCGTAATGGAGAATAAAAATTATTTTAAAAAGTTTTTTAGTAGCACTTTGTTTTATTAAATAAAAAAAAATGTAAAGTGAAAAACAGACACATTTTCCTTCCTCTTTTGTTTAGATTTTCTCGGATATAAAAAAAATTAAAACACATGCAGAAACAAAAACAACATAAAAATAAAGCCCTGTCTTACCGAAAACAGACGCAGAAATTATTTGAATAATGCATATGATAAAAATGTTACAGCCCTCAAAACTGCACATACAAAAAACCCAAAAATGTGTCTGGTCTGGAGGGAAGGGGGGGTAAAGAATCTAGTATGGAAGTGGTTAATTAAGCATCTAAGATGGCGGACACTGGAAGTTCACGTGCTTATTCTTGACCAATTGTATTACATGTTTTATATGATGTCAGCATATGCGTAAAAGCCAACCTATAAAATCATGTGACCAGTAAGGTATAAAAATCGGTGTTTATTGGAAGTCTGTGGGCAGAAACACTATAGCTTGTATGCTGTGTGTGTGTGTGTTCCTATTTTTTAACAAATAAAACTAATCTTATTTGGTTTCAGACGATCAGTGATGTCACGATATGAAAAGGATTTAGAATTTTCCCCACACAGACAAAAATTCATTAAATGAGGCAAATATATCAAGTCAATACAAATATATCAATCAATAAATTATACATATTGTAATAGGTAGATATAAAGATCCAGTAAACAATAAATAGCACAATACCCATATAAATTCAAAAAAGTCCCAGACATAAGGTGACCGGCAGTAAAAGGGAGTTACTCTTCATTACTTTTTGTGTTTCATGTATTTTTTAATAAATTTTATTGTAATCTATTTTGGTGTGCATTGTATTATACATTTCTTATTCGTCCTGCGGCAGCACAGAAGGGTCTTTATCCCTGCCTTTAATTCCTCAGAGGACTGGCCCACCTACATAGCAATGAGACAGTTAATTAGCATAATTGATGGTATAAGAACCTCCCCTGTCCACTATCTGTTTGTGTATTTATTTGTCCTTGATTTTTTCCTAAGTTGCCCACAGGGGGGCTTTTTACTTTTACGCAGTTTTTTTTTTTGTTTTCTTGTTCACATTTCCCAGGCAATGTCTGAGGGGCTCAGATAGCTGTCATATACAAGCATGGAGGTTCCAGTGAACTGCTGTAAGTCTAGCAGAGTATGCTAGCTGGTGGGTGGATAGAAGCCGAGGGTATTGCAGATCATGCGGCTATAGCCGCCACTCTGACTGGAGTCCTCTGGCACTGCGTCTTCCGGTGCTTAGTGCACATGTACAAAGTCAGTAAACTAGGAGCAGCAGCAGGAGAAGCATAAGGATTCCTCGATGATGTAGGCACATTGCTTCACGGGAGGGCAGAACTCCTAGAGCAGGATTGCCCATTTAAAGCTTCATGTGTATGAGGGCCGGCGTGCTGTGCCTGTTTGGGGCTTCCTTGTGTGATTTTCTGTGTGTAACAGTGTACTGAGAGACTCTTTTTTCATACTTGCAGATGTCCAGTGGTAAAAAGCTCTCTAAGAGGAAGCATAGACCTTGTATAGAGTGTCAGCAATTGTTGCCCAATGTCCATGTGCCTGACGTATGTATAATCTGTACCAGGGGCGCACTGCTAATGAGGCGAAGTGAGGCGGCCGCCTCGGGCGGCACTGTCCGGGGGGCGGCATTTTCACTATTTCATGTAAACCAGCCCAGGACAGGCCGCTTTAAAAAAAAAAAAAAAACAGAGCTGAGCGCGGCCTGTCCTGGGCTGGTTTACAAGACGTCGCATCTCAGCGCAGGCGGCGATACAATAACGTCATCACGCCACCTACGCTGAGACACAGAAGTCGCGGACAAGAAGAGGAGGCGGCGGCGGCTGCATCAAGGCATCGCAGGTAAGTATAGCTTTTTTTTTATATATATATAAATAGGCCGTAACCTGTTGGAGTATCCCCGGCAGGTCAGGGCCTATTTATTTACCTACCCCGCGTCTGCTCGTGGCCGCCCCCCGCTTCCCCTTCTGCTATGGGCCGCAGAAAGGGAAGTGGATGCCGCTGTGAGCGGCCGCGGGGATCGGTAAGTTAGGCCGCGGGCCGCAAATACTACTATTATTATACTCCGGGGTCTATTCAGACCCCGGAGTATAATAATCGGAGGCCTAGGGTTGGTGAGGGAACATAAAAACCAGTGTTACTCACCTCCTGCGATCCGATGTAACTCCGAGCAGGCTTGAGGCCTCTGGTAACGTCATCAGGTCGCGTCGCCGGCCTGATCACGTGACGTGTGTGCGCAATTAAACAGGGCCGAAAGCTGCAAGGAGTGCACCGGTGTCCAGGATAGGTAAGTAACTCTGGTTTTTATGTTTGTATTCTCCCCTGGGTCTCCAATCATTATACTCTGGGGTCTGAAAAGACCCCAGAGTATAATAATAGTTCATAGGTCGGCCACTATGGGGCATAATACCCTGTGCAGGGACCACTGTAGAGCATAATACCCTGTGCAGGGGCCACTCTGGAGCATAATACAAGTGCAGGGGCCACTATAGAGCATAATACCGGATGCAGGGGTCACTATGGAGCATAATACAAGTGCAGGGGCCACTATGGAGCATAATACCAGTGCAAGGGCCACTATGGAGGATAATACCAGTGCAGGGGCCACTATGGAGCATAATACCAGTGCAAGGGCCACTATGGAGCATAATACCAGTGCAGGGGCCACTATGGAGCATAATACCGTGTGCTGGGGCCACTGTGGAGCATAATACCGTGTGCAGGGGCCAATATGGAGCATAATACCATGTGCAGGGGCCACTATGGAGCATAATACCGTGTGCAGGGGCCGCTGCGGGCCATAACACTGTGTAATACTGTGTGCAGGGGCTGCTGTGGAACATTATAGTGTGTGTAAATGGGGCGCTATAAACATGGGCTATGGCACCTGTTTATATTATACGCTGTCTGTTTATAGTGACCGTGTAATGTAATTGTAGCCTTGTCACATACTGTAGACATGTACAGGACGAGTCCGCAGTTACATTACATGGCCGCTATGAGATGAATTACACTATGTAAACAGAGAAACGGTCACGGAGCTTACACAGGTACCATTCAAACAGCTGGTCAGTGGGGGTCCTGGGTTTTTGAACCCCACTGATTAGTTTATTAATGACCTGGAAAACCTTTTAATTAGATAACACCTGGGGCATTATTAATAAGGGGCACTATTTATACAGGGTACACACGGACATTATTATTATAAAGATGCCCTTGGGGGTATTATTCATTAGGGGGGGGGTTATATCATATATTATATAATTGGGGGTAGCAGCAGAATGGGGGCTTTGTGCAGGTGAGGACAATGTGGATTGGATGCCTGGAAAAAGTGAGGAGCCAAAGATGTCTGTGCTGCAAACTTTACAGAGACAAGTCACAGCTGGAAGAAGTGGTCATGGCGGTCCAGAGGGAAGAGAAGGGAAATGTGAAGGATTAGTCAGAGACGTCACCTGTAAGTCACAGAATGTTACTGCACTGTATTCACCTAAATGATAGAGGATAAATACCTGATTGATGGGGGTCTGTCTGCTGAGACCCCCACTGAGCCTGAGAATTGGGTTTTTTCCCCCCACTAGGTGGGAATCCAGCCTGGCTGCAGCCATATATATAGGTGTGTCGCTTGGTGGATGGACGAACCCACGTGGCTCTCATTCACTTCAATGAGAGTGCCAAAGATAGCCGAAGTCCAGTACTCAGCTATCTGCGGGGCTCCTATTATAGAGAATGGGGGCCACGTGGGCTCGTCCATTCACCAAGCAGAAGATGTGTGAAGTTACTTTCATTGTTAATGCCGTGTTGTTGATCTGATACTGAAGTAATACAGGAAGAAGAGTTCTTAAAAACTGTTTTATAACTTTGTGTATTGTGTATATTGTGCGACGATAACAGTGTGTTAAACTAGTAGCATGGAAACTCAGTTTTTTTTTTTTTTTTTTGGGGGGGGGGGGGGGCGTCTTTCTATAGTCCGCCTCAGGCAGCAAAGAGGCTAGGTTCACCACTGATCTGTACTCAGAGTCAAGCCTCTCCTACCAGTCCTCATGCATCTTCTAAAACTAAGCAGAATAATAAGACTGAGCGCTGTATTAGTTGTCTCCAACACCTTCCAGATGATTATCCTTCCAATATCTGCAGTGTCTGCACTCACGTTTCTGAAGATGAACAGATGACTGATAAGGAAGCTAAAAAAAATTTTTCTTGAAATCGTGTATGTTTAGCAAAAAGAAATCCAAAAGATTCAACAGGATTTTTCTCATTTGTGTGATTCTTCTACCTCTTCTGAGGGTGAGCTTCAGACATCTGAATCAGATTCAGACATGGCGATTTCTGAAGATAATTATTTGCCTACAAAAGAAAACAGTGGGAGCTTGCCAGGGGAAAAAATACTGCTGATATGGGGAAGACCCGCTCAAGAAAGGCTCCAGGGGCCCACTCACACCCCAGGCATTTGATGTGCTCATCTGAAACTTATTTCTTCCTCTAGGAGACCACCACCATGTTGGAGATATGCAACAGCCAGCTTTTCTCTATATTTGCTGGATTGACTGCAGTTCACATTTATGACACTAGATGTAGCTGTTACTAAATGTTTATCTGTAGACACTCTGTACTTTGTTGTTTTGATGTTGTTGATATACACTTCCTGTATTATAGTGTGTGCTGTACTAGATCTGTTATTCACAATGTGAGGTGGACCTTCTCTTACTGCACTCATGTTTCACTAAAGTCTGTTCCTGTTATATACAAATGTCTATCTGGTTTTGACTCTGCCACATCCAGCAATCGCACTCTGCAACAGGTTATGGGCCCAGTGATCAAATGAAGCTCCAGTGATCAAATGAAGCCTCAGTAACCAGATAAACCCCAGTAACCAGAAGTGGCCCAGACAGAGTGAAGTCCAGAATGGAAGACAGTGCAGCAGATGCAAAGATTGACATAAGGTAGCTTTCACAGAGACATCTCCTGTACAGAAGTAAGACTGTTCCTATATACAGTATATATAGGAGGGAGAATGGCCTGTAGTTCAGAACCTAAACTATCAGTGGCCAAGCTGAACAATGACAATTATCAGCTATGGAAATTTAAAGTGGAAATGCTATTATCCAAGGATGATGTGTGGGAAGTTATCACTACAGAGAGACCACATGATGATTATCAGGACTGGGACAGGAATACAGCGAAAGGCATGTGGGATGCACTGAAAAGACTGCATGAGAGATCCAGTCTAAACTGCAAGTTGTTTCTGCTGAGGAAACTCTACAAAATGAGGCTTAGCAGAGAGCAGGACATACAGGAGCATATAAATGCCATGCAGGAAGTGATCGCACAACTCAGATCAGTCGGTGAGAATATATTATAAAGAATATATTCTACTCAGAGAATATTATGCAGTTTACCTGATTCATACATTGCACTGATCAATGCCCTGGAGACACGGCCTGAGACAGATCTGACACTAACATTCGTAAAGACCAGGCTTATAGATGAGTATCAGCGAAGAAAGGAGTTTACACATGACTATACAGAAACTCAGTCCAAGGCTAAAGACTTTAGTCTTTAGTTAAAGTCTTTAAGGCTAAAGACATAAGGTCACACAAGAAGGAAACCAGAGTGTGGTTTAGATGCCACAGACAAGGACACATAAAGAAAGACTGCACTATATGGAAAGCAGAACAGATGAGACAGCATCCCTCTTATACTAAGCATAAAGTCAAATCCACAATTTCTGATTCAAGTGAAGGGAAGTGGAATGCCACATTTAAAGTGACAGGCAACCATAAATTGCAAGGCTGGTGCATTGACTCTGGAGCAACCAGTCACATGACAAGTGATAGAAGTTTTTTCACAGAACTTGATCTGAATAACAAACAGACTATTTACCTCGCAGATGGGAGTAAAATATAAAGGATATGGGAATGGAACCCTTGTATGCCCCAATGATGCGGGACACAATTTAGCAATACCAGTAAAAGATGTACTTTATGTTCCTGATCTAGAAGGAGGACTCTTATCTGTGAAGCGTCTGACAAGCAAAGGATTCACTGTAAAATTCCAAGGTGACAAGTGTTCTATCCTAGATGGCAAGCAAATGATAGCAAGTGCCAAGTTGGATGATCATCTATATCACCTCAACACAGTGAAGGAGGAGGTGAGACTATGCACACATAAGCACAATGACTGTATACACGTGTGGCAGAGGCATTTAGGTCACAGACACCCAGAATGCATACAGGAACTACAAAAGAGGAATCTGTCAAAGGATCTAACAGTATCCCCTTGTTCAGTTATTGTTAAATGTGAATGTTGCATCAAATCTAAAGCTACAAGAGCAACACTTCCTAAAGTAAGTCACAATAGAGCTTCAAGACCTCTTGACCTAGTTCACAGTGATGTATGTGGTCTCCTAAACCCAGCTACACCTGGAGGCAACAGGTACATAGTGACTTTCATAGATGACTATTCAAGATACACAGTCACTTACCTAATGCAACACAAAAGTGAAGTTTTTGACAAATTACAGGACTATGTAATAAGGGCAAGTAACAAGTTTCAGAGAAAACCTCTCATACTTCGGAGTGACAATGGAGGTGAATTCACAGGACATAAAATACAAGAGTACTTAAAACAGAATGGAATAGAGCATCAAAAGACAGTCGCCTACACACCAGAGCAAAACTGGGTAGTTGAAAGAAAGAACAGAACTCTGACCGAAATGATCAGATGCATGCTTACAGACTCTGGATTACCACAAAAAATTGGGGTGAAGCAGCAACGACAGCCACTTATTTGCAAAACAGACTCTTTTCTAGAACAATGGAGAAAACTCCATATGAACTGTGGCACAATGAGAAGCCGAGTGTAAAACATCTAAGAGTTTTTGGATGCAAGGCGTTCATCTACATTGCAGAAGAAAAATGCACCAAACTTCAAAACAGAGCATTTGAAGGCGTCTTTGTTGGATACAGTGACAATGTTAAGGGTTACAGAATCCTAAATCCCAAAACTGACAAGGCTACCATTAGCAACAGCATAACTTTTGTTGAAGATCTGAGAGCCAATGTAATGACAACAGAGGAAGTGAGAACAGAAGAGAAAACTGACACTAACTTCTGAACAAACAGTTGAAGTGAGCACAGAATCCATCAGTAATGAAGAACAGACACAACCAAGCTCACACACAGAACCAAGACACTCGATGAGAGAGAATAAAGGTAAACCACCTGTACGTCTCTCATACAAGGCAAGCACTTCCAGTTCTAATGAACCTGCAACTTGGGAAGACATATCTCAGCTTTCAGAAGGGGAAGCCAGTAAATGGATAAAGGCTGAAAAGGAGGAGATAAAATCCATGCATGACACTAAAACATGGAAACTTACAGAACTACCACCTGGAAGGATATCCATAAGTTGTAAATGGACTTTCAAAGTAAAATACAATGCAGATGGTACAGTGGAGCGATACAAAGCAAGACTCGTAACCAAGGGATATTCTCAGAAATATGGAGCGGACTATGATGAGACATTTGCGCCAGTTGTCAAACATGCTACAATAAGAACTTTGCTGACAATAGCCGCAATAAGGAAAATGCAAGTAAGACACTTTGATGTAAAAACAGCGTTTCTACATGGCGAGTTAGCAGAAGATATCTACATGGAACAACCATCAGGATTCAAAGATGAGCAAAGACCAGACCTAGTATGCAAACTACAGAGGAGTATATATGTTCTAAAGCAAGCCACCAGAGCATGGAATATGAGAATAAATGAAGTGCTTACGTATGAGGACTTTCAGAGAACTAAACAGACCCCTGTTTATACACAAAGAATTTGGCAGACAGGTGGATCTATGTACTCATTTATGTGGACGATATTCTGATTTGTTTCAAGCAAGAAGGGGATGAAAGAGAAATACTCCAAACCCTAAACCAGCACTTTGAGACCAAAGATCTTGGCAACGTAAATAATTATCTTGGCATTCAGATTGAGAGAGAGGAAGATGGCAGCTTCCTTCTGAACCAAAAGCACAAAATACAAGAGATAATTGAGACATTTGGAATGGAAGATGCAAAACCAGTAAAATATCCTATAGAAACCAACTACCTGAAGAAGATAGACAGCCAAGATACACCACTACCAACTAACACTCAGTACAGGAAAGCAATAGGAAAATTGCTGTACATTAGCACCACTACAAGGCCTGACATTGCAGCAGCAGTTGGAATCCTATGCAGAAAGACTTCAACACCAAGTCAGATGGACTGGAATGCTGCGAAGCGAGTCATTCGCTATCTTAAAGGACTTTACACTACAAGCTAAAATTACCAGCAAGTGATGAAAGCACCCTGACAGGATATGTGGATACCGATTGGGCTGGAGATACCAGTGACAGAAAATCTACAAGTGGGTACCTGTTTCTTCTATCAGGAGGTGCTATATGTTGGACTAGTAGAAAGCAACTTTCTGTTACACTATCATCTACTGAAGCAGAGTATATTGCAGCAGCACAGGCAAGTCAAGAAGTCATATGGCTGAGACAACTATTAAAAGACTTGGGTTAACCACAGATGAAAGCAACGAAAATCTTTGAGGACAATCAAGGATGTCTTGTACTTGCGCAGATGGAAAGAGTTAGCTCAAGAACCAAATACATTGATGTGAAGTACCACTTTCTGAGGGATCTTCAAGAGCAGGGACTTCTTGAGTTACTTTATTGCCCGACTGAGGATATGACAGCAGATATCCTTACTAAGCCCCTGACCACTGAAAGGCACTCGAGGCTTACAAAGAAGATGATCCTAACAGACTAAGCCTTAGCTGTTGAGAAGGGGTGTTGGAGATATACAACAGCCAGCTTTGTCTCTATATTTGCTGGATTCACTGCAGTTCACATTTATGACACTAGATGTAGCTGTTACTAAATGTTTATCTGTAGACACTCTGTACTTTTGTTGTTTTGATGCTCGTTGATATACACATCCTGTTATGCTAGTGTGTGTGTGCTGAACTAGATCTGTTATTCACCATGTAAGGTGATCTTCTCTTACTGCACTCATGTTTCACTAAAGTCTGTTCCTGTTATATATAAATGTCTATCTGGTTTTGACTCTGCCACATCCAGCAATCGCACTCTGCAACAGGAACCCCATTATTTTTTTTTACCTTTTAATTAGGAAACACCTGGGGCATTATTAATAAGGGGCTTATTATTTAAAGGGGGTACACAGGGAAGTTAAGTTAATTTTTTTTATTAATTTAAAGATGCACTTGGGGGTATTATTCATTATAGGGGGTTATATTATATATTTTTTAATTGGGGGTATCAGCTGGATGGGTGTGCAGTTGAGGGCAATGTGGGTTAGGTGCCTGGAAAAGTAAGGAGCTAAAGATCTCTGTGCTGCAAACTTTACAGACATTGAAAGAAGTGGTCATGGCGGTCCAGATGAAAGAGACGGGGAATGTGAACAATTAGTCAGAGACGTCACCTGTAAGTCACTAAATGTTACTGTCCTGTATTCACCTAAATGGTCTGTAGAGCCCTGTGTAGAGCCGATATATACCACTATACGCTCACCGTAAAGTGATAATATCGGTATACCTAAGTTGGGGGCCCATTTGGACATGTTGGCCTTCCCCTGCGCTGAACCCCTAGTTACGCCTCTGAATCACATACAGCCATCTTTTGGGTTTTGCTACATGAGCACAGACTTAAAGTGCAGAAGCAGCCTATGTGACATAAACCTATATACAACAAGCAGCTAAGTGCATATGGGAGCGTAAGAGTGTGCTTTGTCTAAAGTGTGCTGCGTCTTTAGTGACTTTAATTCGTAGACATACATAGACAAAGTAAGGTCAGTCTGCCTAACACATGACTGGGACATCATTTGGAATCTGAATAATGTTAATGATGCACTCAGTCAGCGAGAGCATCATTCACACTACATCAGTGTGCCCTGTGCTACAGGGGATTTAACGTGTACAACACATTCAAATACCTTCATCTTAAAATAACATAGCCCCATTAGAGGAGACTAGCACAGTATTTGGGATCTATGACACAGAACTGTATCTAGGGTTACCACCCTTTTCATTCAAAAATACTGGTAAGGTTTCCCAGCTGAAAAGAGGAGTGCTTTTTGGGGATGGGGTAGTTCAGTTCAGTAGAGCCACCAAGAGTCTGGCAGCAGTCACTCACATCATATGGCATTTGTGTCTATGCATCTTGATGCCAGTGTGACCCATGTGACCACTGAGGCTTGATGTTATTCAGAAGGCCCAAAGAGACTCAAAGAAGATGGGGACCAATGCCAGAGGCCAGGGGAGGTAAGCATCACTGTTTGTTATGTTTATTTACCTGCCCTGGGCCTCCACTAACTATATTCTTAGGTCTAAAGAGACCACAGAGTATTATAGTAGTTCATGAATGGCGAACTCCAAAAATTTTCGGGTTCAGCCTAACAGAAATTTATTGAAAATTTGTAACCAGAAGCATGTTCAGTTATCCCTATGTATGTGTTTGGGTTTTTTTTTAAATTTTTTAGTGCAGAGGCCACTCTAGATCATATATGGTGTGGTGTGTCCTACTCTAAAGCCTTGAGTGATTATATGGAGTTGTACCTCCTTTTGTGACTATAAGAGCTTCCACTCTTCTGGGAAGGCGTTCCACAGGATTCTGTAATGTGTTTGGGAGCAAAAAAAAAAAATCACAACACAGTATAATGTCCCTGTGTTAAGATAAGAGAGCATGTTGTCAGATAACCATGAACAAAAGGTAATCTCTGACACTAGGTTCACACTAGCATTGCCTGTTCATTGTTCTGGTCCGTTGGAGAATCAGAACAAAGGACAGGTGGACTGCTAAAATAGCGGTTACATATGGAGCCTAGTGGGCCCTATTGAATATAATAGGGTCCTTGAGGGTATCCTTGAGGTATCCTTGAGATCAATAAAAGCACAATTCCTTGAAAAAGCAGTTTTTAGAAATATGCAAATGACTTCAAGTGCAATGAAGCTTTCCAAAGTCTCCAAAGGCTCAGACTCCAAGTTTCAAGCACTACCTTACACACTTGATTAACTACCTCTTCCTGTCCTACAACTATGGAGCTGCTTTTTAAATTCTGTAACATGTGCCTGGCATTTCCCGGCTGGAGCCCTTAGAGGCTCTAGCTCAAACCCCAATTGCACTTGAGACTCATTTGCATATTGCTAAAAATGCCTTTTCCAAACAAATATTACATCTCTTGGACTACCTATAAATATGAGGCTACTCAATATAATGTCCCCTACAATACTCTGTGACAGGACGGCTATTGAGGTTCCTGTTGACAGACTCCCTTTAAGTCAGACCACTAAGGCCTCTACCATGGCTTATGCTTAGTTATCTCTGTGTTTCTTGTTTACTAAAATGAAGGCAGACCAAATATGGGTACACTGCACATGAAATGCAAAGTGTGAACTTGGGATAGAGTCAAGGGCCACACCTGAGGTTTCAATAATGTGGTGGGTTGACCATCTTTCCTCTTTTACTGTAAGTACTGTGAGAATCAATAAAAAGCTCAGACACACTGATAGTTTATATACCCTGACTTCTTTATTATTTTTCATTAAAAGTCAGGGGGTCCTGATGATAATGATGGACCCTTGACTCACGAAGAGTCGTCCTTCAGCACTCAGGAGAGGAAAAACCCCCAGTGGAGGAAACCTCTAAGGAGCCATGGCTGAAGGACTGCCCCTCCTCTGGGCTGTAGAGGATAAGTTTGATGCAGAAGCCGAGCCCGGAATCTGCGTTTTGATGCAGCAGGAAACTCACTTGTTCAGTGAGTACATCTAACTGCGAAAAGTCTGGTAAAAGTCATGTCCAGGGGGTGAGAACAGAGACCTAGTCAGGAATCTGTCTCTTGATGCAGCAGGAAACTCACTTGTTCAGTGAGTACATCTGACTGCGAAAAATCCAGTAAATGTCATGTCCAGGGGTGAGAACAGAGACCTAGTCAGGAATCTGTCTCTTGATGCAGCAGGAAACTCACTTGTTCAGGGAGTACATCTAACTGTGAAAAGTCTGATAAATGTCATGCCCAGGGGTGAGAACAGAGACCTAGTCAGGAATCTGTATCTTGATGCAGCAGGAAACTCACTTGTTTAGTAAAGAACATCTGACTGTGGAAAGTCCGGTAAACGTCTTGGCCAGAGGTGAGAACAGAGACCTACAGTCATGGCCAAAAGTTTTGAGAATGACACAAATATTCTATTTTCACATGATCTGCTGCCCTCTGGTTTTTATGTGTGTTTGTCAGATGTTTTTATCACATACAGAAATATAATTGCATTCATATTATGAGTAACAGAAGCTTATATTGACAGTTAGAATGAGTTAATGCAGCAAGTCAATATTTGCAGTGTTGACCCCTTCTTCTTCAGGACCTCTGCAATTCTCCCTGGCATGCTCTCAATCAACTTCTGGACCAAATCCTGACTGATAGCAGTCCATTCTTGCAGAATCAATGCTTTAATTTTGTCTGAATTTGTTGGTTTTTGTTTGTCCACCCGTCTCTTGATGATTGACCACAAGTTCTCAATGGGATTTGGATCTGGGGAGTTTCCAGGCCATGGACCCAAAATCTCTATGTTTTGTTCCCTGAGCCATTTAGTTATCACCTTTGCTTTATGGCAAGGTGCTCCATCATGCTGGAAAAGGCATTGTTGAGCGCCAAACTGCTCTTGGACGGTTGGGAGAAGTTGCTCTTGGAGGACATTCTGGTACCATTCTTTATTCATGGCTGTGTTTTTAGGCAAGACTGTGAGAGAGCCAATTCCCTTGGCTGAGAAGCAACCCCACACATGAATGGTTTCAGGATGCTTTACAGTTGGCATGAGACAAGACTGGTGGTAGCGCTCACCTCTTCTTCTCCGAATAAGCTGTTTTCCAGATGTTCCAAACAATCGAAAAGGGGATTCATCAGAGAAAATGACTTTACCCCAGTCCTCAGCAGTCCACTCCCTGTACCTTTTGCAGAATATCAGTCTGTCCCTGATGTTTTTTCGGGAAAGAAGTGGCTTCTTTGCTACCCTCCTTGAGACCAGGCCTTGCTCCAAGAGTCTCCGCCTCACAGTGCGTGCAGATGCACTCACACCTGCCTGCTGCCATTCCTCAGCAAGCTCTGCACTGCTGGTAGACTGATCCCGCAGCTGAAACACTTTTAAGAGACGGTCCTGCCGCTTGCTGGTCTTTCTTGGGCGCCCTGGAGCCTTTTTGGCACCAATGGAACCTCTCTCCTTGAAGTTCTTGATGATGCGATAGATTGTTGACTGAGGTGCAATCTTTCTAGCTGCAATACTCTTCCCAGTTAGGCCATTTTTGTGCAGTGCAATGATGACTGCACGTGTTTCTTTAGAGATAACCATGGTTAACAGAAGAGAAACAATGATGGCAAGCACCAGCCTCCTTTTAAAGTGTCCAGTGGTGTCATTCTTACTTAATCATGACAGATTGATCTCCAGCCCTTTCCTCATCAACACCCACACCTGTGTTAATGGAGCAATCACTGAAACTATGTTAGGTGGTCCTTTTAAGGCAGGGCTGCAATGATGTTGAAATGTGTTTTGGGGGATAAAGTTCATTTTCTAGGCAAATATTGACTTTGCAAGTAATTGCTGTTAAGCTGATCACTCTTTATAACATTCTGGAGTATATGCAAATTGCCATTAGAAAAACTGAAGCAGTAGACTTTGTAAAAATTTATATTTGTATCATTCTCAAAACTTTTGGCCATGACTGTAGTCAGGAATCTGTCTCTTGATGCAGCAGGAAACTCACTTGTTCAGTGAGTACATCTGACTGCGAAAAATCCAGTAAATGTCATGTCCAGGGGTGAGAACAGAGACCTAGTCAGGAATCTGTCTCTTGATGCAGCAGGAAACTCACTTGTTCAGGGAGTACATCTAACTGTGAAAAGTCTGATAAATGTCATGTCCAGGGGTGAGAACAGAGACCTAGTCAGGAATCTGTATCTTGATGCAGCAGGAAACTCACTTGTTTAGTAAAGAACATCTGACTGTGGAAAGTCCGGTAAACGTCTTGGCCAGAGGTGAGAACAGAGACCTAGTCAGGAATCTGTCTCTTGATGCAGTAGGAAACTCACTTGTACAGTGAGTACATCTAACTGTGAAATGTCCAGTAAATGTCATATCCAGTATTTAGTCCAAGCTCCGAATCTTTCTTGTCTTGCTGAAATGCAGGTCTGACTTGTAGTATAGTTGTCACCTTCAGCTGGATCCTATAATTATTGTCGGAATACAGCGAGCCCGTGCTCTGGAACAACAGAAACAATAAATCTCATTATGTCTGATCATGGAGCAGCAGAATATTACATATAAGTGACACCATTTATTCCTGGTAACTACTGCTATATAGCTTTGTGGAAACAGATTCAGGATAACCTACCTACAATACAAGTCAATGACAAGTGAATTCGTCCAACATGGAGACACAATTCTGAGTTATTTCCACTTTCTCCTTTCATGTACATAAATCCTGCTGCTTGTCCTTGGAAATAGACAGTAGTTTAACTCTACCTAAAGAAAGCTGTAGATGTAGTGCCAGTGTTAGAAGGTGGCAATCCTATAAATCAATGCCCGACCCTTTAAACAAGCCTGATGACAAGGCTAGGATGTAATGTTTAGCGCACATCCTAGTTTTGTCCCCAGGCCTGATTAAAGGGTCAGATTTTGACTTATAGAATTGCTACTTTCCAACACGTGTCACTAGGGGCACAGCTCTCATTTTCTTTGAAAAATAGTTAACTTATGTCATTTAAATTTTGACATGAATATAGTAGAAAACGTCACATTAGAAACCCTATTAGTGTTTATGCTTTGCATACATAAAGGAGACCACCCTCTTGAGACCCCCGCTGTCTTAGCCGATGTGAAGAGCTATCCCATCTGATAAATGGTTACCCATTAATCTGAATAAGCCATGTCATCCTAGATCTTCTACCCATTGATAACAACTAATAGTGATCACCAGGAGCTTCAGCTGCAAGATCCCAGTGATCAGCTGACTACCAACAGATCCCTATTTAGAAAAGATGGGATGATGTCTGCTTTAGAGCATTTATTGTAACTCACCGAAAACAATGCCATCACGTCACGACACAGGATATTTTCAGGATAATAATTTCAGGATAAGAAGTTGCAAGTAGATCAACCAATCGCTCTGTGTCATCTCACAGAATGGAAGAGTGTGAGTGGAATATAGAAACTCCCAGCTCTCTATGACATCACTCAGTAATGTCATTATGATGTCACAGACCATGACCAAAAGAGAAGAATTCATGTATAATCTGATGTACACCAAAATGAAATAGCAATAAAGTTTATTGAAAAATACATGATACACAAAAAATAATTAAAAACAATTAACAAAAAACAGAAATAGACAAAGGGTCTGCTATACATTCATGGCTGACTCTGTTCTGCTGTGGTATGTATATGTACACCAATAAGAACACATATTTGTCAAAAAAAATAATAAAACAGACTGTTGGGAATGTTTTGTTTTACATTATATCATATCGTATAAGTATTTATAGTTGATTGATATTAAAAAATACAGGTGCATCT